>VWZV01000706.1:691446-743484 GCA_013397155.1 Irena cyanogastra
CGGGCGGTGCCGGCGGGGCCCGTGAGGGCAGCGGGCAAACACCGCCCCGGGCCGGCCCACCGCGGCCCCAGTGCACCACCGCTGCCCGGGGCATCCCGGCCGGGCCTCCCTGTGGCGAGGGCGGCCCCACCCTCCCGCAGCCGGCCTCTAGGGCCCCGAGGGACTTCCGTACCGGGGTGGGGACACAAACTAGCTTAGGGAATGTGCCGGGAGCAGAGACACTGCCTGTACAGCCACAGCAACCTTCCCCTGGTAGTCTAAGGCAGATACATCCAAAATATCATGACTTTTCTGCCAGTCTCTTCCTATGCGAAAAGGCAGGATACACTGTTTGACTACATGGAAAGGAGTAAAGGGCAGAGCCCACAAAACAGCGTACAGCTGTGGATGTCCAGCTGTCCACTCTTCTCCAGGTGGGAGTCAATTGCATGGTAGTTGGCAGGATTCCTGAGCCAAACACAAAACAGCTGGAGAGACCCTCCTTTGAATGGAGGCACCTTCCAGTTATTCCTATCTTCCCTGTTGCACTTAATACAAAAATGTTCTACCAGAATATGCCTTTTCCCCTATCACATTACTCTGTCCTCTCTTACACAGAGGTTTTGTTTAGATTGCTAAAACAGGCATTTTTGCAGTCTCCTCCTGTTCTTTCTAAATCAGAGCTTCCACACATCAATATAGGGGGGCTGACTCTACTGCAGGGGCTCTTTAACTCCCAGCTACTTCAGCAAGAATGCCCAGAGCAACCTAATGCAGACACACTGAAAAGGTGACATCTCTTAATGGTTCACCCTTTCAAACTCTTCACATGCACTTAAACGATAAGTCAGGTCACTTTCACCATGTATTATTATACTCTGTGCAGTGCTGAAAATCTTCTGAGTGAAGTGGAAGTGGACTGGTAATAAAAGATAGTCCCATTTGTCCTGTGAGCAAGGAGGGTAAGAAAGTTGCTGGAATACTGAGCACAGTGACTGTTTCACGTGTCCATTAATGAATGTACTTCCATCTGCCATCCTGAAAGAGCAGAGAAGCCTTTCCTTTGCAATAAAAACCTTGTGAAGTGTTGCCTAGTGCATTTGTACTGACTCAGAACTCTGAAGAAGATGGCAATTATTACTGGTTTCAAAGAATAAGGTATTTTATTATGGAAGTTCAACAACATATGCAGAAAATGACTAACAATCACTAGAAACACAAAAAGGTTCATGAAAACAAAAGGATGACTATTTACACTAACTTACTACCACAAACAATGAAATACTTGAAACAGTTGAGGCAGTAAATATTCCTTTCATGTCTTGAGAGATTATTGAACAATAACTTGACATTGTACTGACACATACCAACAGGGGTTCAAGATGTTTAGATAGCCCTGACCAAGCTGTACCCTGCAGGAGGCCAAAAAATGTTGGCTATACACTTATGTGAACTATGTCTCTCTGTTGTTTTAACTCACAAAATTGATCTCTTACAGGGAACTTTAGGAAAAATGTTTTGGTGTGAAAAAAACAAAACCCTCTACAAGACAATGCTTTGATATCTAAAGCAGTGATCTTATCCAGAACTATCTCAAACGCTTTCTCTGCTCCCCCTCGCAGTTGCATCTAAACAGAAATCATGGATGAAACCAAGAGTATCACATACTGCTTTTAAATATTTTAAAATCCTAAAATCAGGTCTGTGAATTACTGCATGTATACAAGAGGTATTTGCCAATAAGCGTATTTAGACAGTAAAAAAATACCTTAACGTTTATACCTAATTTACAAATATTCCAGCACGATAGAATTGATGCTGTTGGCTTTATGTAGGAAATGCTAGTTACAGAGGTTGGAAAACGAACAGCAGTATGTAATTGAGCCCTTGTTAAAAGGTATTCATCAAAACCCAGAGAAATTCTTGTTTGCACCTGCCCCCTATACTATCTATTTTTTTTTCTCTCTCTGCTTCTGCTTCTACTTCGTCTGCTTCTTTCTCTGTGTTCCACTTTACTGCACTTGTCCCCATAGCCTTCTCTACATTTTCCCTTCTCTCTGTGTGCATCTGTGCTGGGGCTTCTGGTTTCATTTTTCCTGTGCCGCTCTTCACCAGGGCTTTGACTTGGACTTCTTCTTATGTGCCTTTGCCTGGAACTGCTGTGATTTGAGCATGGGCTTCTCCTGCTCCCTTCATTCATGTTTTGGCTTCTACTATCCTTCTCCTTTCTTTCAGTGTCTCTCGTGTTCGTGCTATGGTATCTGCTTGTGGACTTTCTTTCCCCCTCACAGGAGTTCCATTTGTTGTCCTCTGCAGAACTATCTCGCTTTAAAAGCTTGTACTTCTCCCTATCTTTGTCCTTGTTACCGTGACTACTGGAGAGATCTTCATAAAGTTTTTCCTTCCTCGTTTTTGCCTTTCCTTCTGAATCGCTGCTGCTGCTAGCCTCTGAAAACTTGTCTTTTTTTCTTTTCTTAGAATCCATCTTCTTTTGTGCTGCTTTATCTCTGCTGTCAGTCTCACTATCACTGCTGCTTACTGAAGTCTCACTGGAAGATGAGGAAGAGGATCTCATCTTATGTTTCTTGTGTTTACTTTTGCTTTTTTTCTTTTGCTGCTTTTTCTTTTTTCTATCTTTCTTTTTCTTTTTCTTCTCTAGACGATCCAACTTCCTTTTGTTTTCAAAATAAAATAGTGCCACAATCAGACATGGTAAGATATACTAGATTACAAAGTCATTGTCTTTCAAAGTTCACTACCTCTCTGATGACCTACACAGTAAATGCATTCATTTTCATAAAAACACATTGAATTCTTTTCCTTTTTCAGCAAAGTTTCATTTTAAAACTTCTAACCTGGCATTACCCGTAGTATGTAATCCACAGCTGCTCCCTCAAAACAGGACTAATACGATTTTTTAATTCTTTAGTTTTCAAAAAGATAAGTAAGAGATGTCAATTTGGGCCTTGTAACTAGGAATAAATACATTCAGTAGTGCTTTTTTCCCCCTTGTCAGGCTGCTCTGGAGGCATTGGAAAATCATTGCTGCTTTTGTTTGTGCATTTTAAAAACGTATTTTGAAAATGAAAAAAATGCAATTAGTATTCACTTTCTATTAATGATAAAAACTGAGACTAAAACATAAGTCTTTGGGTTTTTTAGGTAAATAATACAGACATTTCCAGTAACCTCTTTTTTCACAACTAGAAACTTACATTTATTTATTTATATTACATCTGTAAATATACAATATTCCATCATGCACATGCATTCACTGCTATTCAACTACTTGCATGTAGTTTTTATTTTGCTTTCTGTATTTATGCTCAAAGAATCAGTGAGTGAATGGTGAAACTGCATCCAGTGTATTAAAAAAAATTCCTTCTGACCAATAAAGCCTAAAGGACCCAAATATCTACCAAACTTCAACTTCTAAAATAGAAAGGATTATAAAAATTTCATTGTGTTGGGCCAGCAGAAGTTCAAACAAAAATAACATTTTAAATTACTCTAAGTACATACACATTTCTTACTTAAAATGAACATAAAATATGTCAACTATTTTCAGAGAACTATTACATATGTGAATACCATAAGTACCTACCTACTATCTGCTTAGCCATTCACCTTTCTCCCCCTCTTTTATCCTAAAAGCTTGTTTTATCTGTATGCCTCTATGGGATCTACCTGCCAGTAGTCAGTATTTTTGATTTTAAACATTTCGAGATTATTTCAGGATAACGTTGCAAATTAAGAGAGAAAAAAAGGTAAGTCACCCAGCACACAACATCAGCTGGATAAAAGCAAAGCATGGGAACCTCATTAACTCAGACCCACAGGGAGCAGTAAGCTGCAAACCCTGACACAAGCACGGGGTGCAGCTGGGCCAACCTTGGCCTTGGGGTACAGGGTAAGGTTCAGTTCAGCCACAGGGAGAAGACAAACTTTGTCAAATTGTAAACCAGTGAACAAGAACACAGAATTTTTTATCACAAAAGAAGATACTGTAAACAACAGAGTGCAGAATAATATTTTAAAATAGCAGCACAGCATCTCTAGTGAGCCAATTAGTATTTCAGTATCCTAGTTAAACTGGACTTGAGCCCCAGTCAAAGGCATCAAAACTAGATTAAAATAAAACAAGTAGATTAAAAATCATGCTACATAATGCCTTTTGTGGTCAAGTGTATGTTAACCTAAGCTGATTTTCTTCTGTGCTAATGGTGCTAAACGGCATCAAAGAGTTACACTGGCAATCATGGATGTAATCAGAATTACTGGTGATACATATCCCCTCCACTAAGTACCAGACGTACCTTAGAAGTTTCTGTTTTTGTTTGGTTGATAGTGATTTTAAAAATTCAACTTCTGGATCATCATCTCCTTCACTTGTAACAAACTCCTAGAAAAATGTAGTAAGACATTAGGTTCTTATAGATAATAATACATTCATTCATATTTCTGTTTTAAAAGTGGTGCCTCTATATACCTTATTTTTGCACAGACACAAATATATTTGTATTACTAAGTCAGCCTAAGACACTGGTTAGAACAGAATACCCATTACCAAGTGAAAAACCCTGACATTCTCTCGCATAGCGGAGTGGGTGTTATAATATGGGGGCTATACAACAGGAGTTATTACTAACATATGAAAAAATCACTGCTAGGGAAAGAAACATTTCTCAAATAGTTAATAAAAATGAGCCAGTTTTGAAGCCCATGATTCCCCAAGATAAGTCACTCCATTGTTATCACGCTTGGATGAATAGGTAAGATGCTAGTCCTGCTCGAACTCAGAGTAATTTAAGCAAATTACTTTTCTGTCTCGGTTTAGTCATTAGGAAAATGGGTAACACATCTACTTCACTGTTGTGTTATTAGTCTTTAAACATGCACAAAGTCTTCTAGCAATGCAAAATACTGTAATCATATAATCTACATACGGTAACACAATCAGCAAAGCAAAACTACTTTGAAGACCCTGAATTCCTCAAATTATGTGCATCTGGTACACCACAGTTCTCCACAGTGATGTTTTTAATTTCAGCCATACTCAGAAGACGAAAGAAGAAATAAAGATTACAATGCTCTTACAAAGAAACCCCAGCACACCTAACATAAAGCAAACATACTGATATCAATATGATTCATTTAACAGTGCCCATACGCTACGTTTTTGGGGGTACATAGCTTTTTTAAAGGCAAAGGTACATCTACCCATGGAGACACAATGAACTGATTTACTGAAGATTTCAAGACCAGCTTGTAGTCTGGTCTACCACTCTTTACTAGTGGTTTGACTATCCTGCCATATGAACAAAGGTTACTTCAAGGTGTGTATGTTAATCTTTCATTTTACACTTTTATTAAAGCACCTCAATTAGAAATATATTTTGAGCAGTCTAAGTAAAGGCAATTGAACCATTTTCATTCTCAGAAAAAGTAACTGGAACAATAATGAAACAAGTTAAAAAAACCCTTCAGATATAGCATTCTTGGCAGTAATTATTTGTGCATACTACCTCAAACTTCATCCAAATGGTACCACTGTATTACAAGTATGCAGCAGAAGCCCTAGTCACCCCTTTATGAAAAATTCAATTTCTATTCACCCAGAAGACGGATTTGATTTATTATATGTGGTTTTAAAAGAAGTAATTTATGATTCACCATTCTGTATGAAACAAAGCTGGAAAACTAAGTTTTTTGACATTTCTCTACTGGTATAGCTATTCAGCTTTCCTATGGATATGCATATTTGAAAACATTAAGTAACAATTCACAAGCAATCACATTTAGATTTACAGACATTTTCAGCTTACTGGTAAAAAGATATTACCTGTGATGGATCATTTGCGGTCAAGTTTCTCCCCAGTACATTTTGTTTCAGTGCAAACCCACTGTTTCTCATCTCCGCTATTAGCTCCGAGGGGTGCATTGATGGCCCTGTTCACAAAAATCACAGTTTGAATGTATCATTTATATCTCTCTACCTTTTTTGGACTCCACAGTAGGAATTCAGTTGAAGCTTTGTTAAGTAAAATCACAGCTAAATCAACTCAATAATCTTCTGCTGAGCAAATAATCAGATATGATTTTCTAAAACAGCAGTCTGAAGATTCAGAATGGAAAATAATTGCATTTTTCTTTAAGTACGAGGGGATTCTCTTATGTAACTTTGTCATGTTGAAAACAATATATTAGATAAGTCTAGTAATATATTTTTATGATAGTAAAAAAGCAAAGGAGATCTAAATAAAGCACATTAAATAAGACTGAGGTGCCTCCTCTCCTTTAAAACAATGAGAAAATGCACCTCTAATACGTCACTAATAACTCATTTTTCATAATGACACATTTTCAAACTTCAGTGTAAAAAGTAACATTAGAAGAATACATATGGAATATAAAACACATTAAAAATACCTACGTTCTTACTTATTTTAGGGATTGCCAAATATACATAGCCTCTAGACTGTTATCACCTCATAGATTTCTGGTTTTATTAGCTTAAAAACCATGCTATATTTTTCATTAGAATAGGTGTTGGCATTAGGCACATGATTTCTTACTTTGCAAGAATCTAAAAAGGAGTAAAATACGGGATGTATTGCATATCATTCAGACTTGACTGCGTAATTTACAAACCTTGTAACTCAGTCTTATGCTCTAATTGAATCCCTGTGATCATTATAATGTCGTGTACTTGTCTGATTAGGTACTTTTTCTTCACCCTAAATATTCCCTCTCTTGTGAGGTCACTTTCAGTAAATTTCCTTCCCAGTTCCTTCACTAACCTTACTGTCAATGAACTGTGTAAGGTAAATCTAAATTAAAAGGAATGTGAAACAGGGCATGGAGCACATATTCACTATTACTTCAGTAAACTACTGTAAATGATAAGATTAATTAGCCTTATGAAATGTACTGATCTTGCTCTTTGGTTTAAGACTTTCTTACTTGTGAAGACTGACAAAACTCACAGATTTTTAACACAGACAAGTATGGAAAAATAAAGTGAGATTTTTGCTATAGATAATATATGGAAAGTAATGTAGCACTTTCTCAAAAGAAGTAACCTTTTTCTTAGTTTTCCTGTATAATACATTACGTTGAAGAAACAAACAGGTCTACATGTAAAGCAGGAAGGAATAGAACAAAATTTTGGAAATGGTTGAAGGAGCCCCTGCATTAATGACTTTCTTTTTGCAAGTTCCTTATTTTTCCAGGCAAAAGAATTTTCAAATGACATACCTTTTAGTCTTCCCTTGAGTTTACATTTTTCTTAAGTATGGGGTTACTTCCCATCCCCCCTGTACTTTACCTGAAGTGCTTTTTCTTTTTATGTGTTACAGTGTAATTGTAAGCTCACAATTAGTGAATGTGCATAGGCCCCAGTATGTACATTTTGGCATATTTCAAATTTCACACCTTGGTGTGCTTGCCGCAATCTACTCTGGCTGGAACAGAAACTAACATTAGACAGACACCTCATGACAGAATTTGGTAGCAGAAGAGGCCTTGATTTGAAAAGTCCATATAAAACAGCCATACAATTCAGTCAAAAACCCTGTAAGAGGAAGCCACATGGAGACAAAGCATAGAGTCATGAAAGATTTTTCCACACCAACGAAACTAAAACGCTCAGCCAATTCAAGCCTAGAATACCTCTATTATTCACAGGCATTTCCTCCCGATTATTCAAAGAGCCACTGCCTAAAGAAGTAACTTAACTAACTTCTTAGGTATTCCTCTTCAGAGTTTCAGCATTGCACACATTTGGTGCGTACCCAGTACACAATTATTCTCAATAGTGTGATTAGATCAATAAAGAAATGCAACTTGTCCAAATCTATACAGCAGACTTGGTAAAGAACCAAGACAGAAACCCTAACTTTGTGGCTCCCTTTGAGGACTATGGTCAGAATTGAGACCAGAGAGACATGAAGGCATACTGGCCTTCAAAAGCACAATTCAAAATTATTTGCCAGAAACAAACCTTTTTGGCATTCTTTGTGCCTAACACTGGAAAGAGGCAAGCAAAATAATTTCTTCTTTTTGAAGAAAAGGCTTGCAATGCCCAATACTACTGATTTTTGTGCACCTGTTTCCTTGTACATTGATGACATCCAAGAGAAATTCATAGCTCCACCTACAGTATTTTAGTTGCAATGCAGTATTATCATGATAAGGACAGTTACCAAACTACTGTTATTCCTGTTTTGTGGACCTATACAAATGCACCCACAGAAACTTGAAACTAAAGCTGTTTATGAAATAAATTACTCCTGTTTTGGTCCCCCTAAAATTGTGAGGGAAACAGTAATTTAGGTTCAGCCTAGCTTGTGAGGAGATGCAAGAATCTCCAAGAAACTTTATTAAGTATGTTATTTTTACTATAACTAAAGGTTTTAGAAAACACTAGGAAATGAGATTCAGAAAATAAACCAACCCCATAAATAGAAGTAGAGTCAAAACAGAATCCTATTTCACAACTCTTGTGTGTGAGAGACCCCAGCCAGGCCTGACATGGGCAGCTGTCCCAAGTGGCTGATTATGGAAGACACTTCCTTGCAGTATGGCATCTCTGCTGTTTAAAAAAACATTAACATTTTTGAAAGGATGAAACAGATGAACCTGCTCATGCTTTTTTTTTGAACAATGATGCCACTGAGCTTCTCAGAAGTTCTCGTACCCAATGACAGCAAGACACCTGTAGAGACACAGTAGGGAGAAAACAATCTCTGATCTAGGAAGTCCAAAGAGACTGTTTTCCACCTGGTTACAAGTCCAGGCTGATAAGTTCAATTAAGACATCATATTTGACAATGGCTGCACAGCTTAACTGCAAACCTCTATTACTACCTACTTTCTGCAACAGAACAAGAATCGAGAAAATGTTTATTCTCAAAATTAAACTCCTTTGCTTGGAATCAAAGGAATCAAAATGCTTGGTGACTTTCTTCTCCCATCCATACTTCAATAGACTGCTTTTGATTTACATTTTAATGATGTTGATAAGCAGATCTGATTTTCTTTGAAATATCAGTGACAGGTTGAGGTCTCTCAGGATTCCTGGGCACAGATATTTTATGTGACAGCATTGAGGCATGTAACATACTTCCTTTTGAGATCCTTTTTCACAGAGCTCTAAAAGATGCCTAAATCTGTGAGCAAACAACCACATTCTCATTTCCACATTATAAAATGTAATAGGGGATTTCTCCTGGCTAATGTAAATGGGAGAGACAAAGCCTGTAAAAGAAATCCTAAAAACTGAACCTCACTTAACAGAGATTTGAAAAGAGCAACCTCAGAAGTGTCCTTGGCTTCCCTATTAAGCAGTTAAAGCTTAAACCTTGATGCCAGCAGGTTGCTTGGTAACCCAAAGTGGTAAATCTTTTCAGCCTGCCTTTGACTTATGACCACAATTGTGTCTTCACCCTCCAAGACTGTCAGAGAAAGCAGTACTAGGTATACTTGGCAGCCCTACGCTCCAGCTGAGTCATTAACAGTAAAACAGATGGTAAGACTGGGCTGAGAGGCTCTCAGTTGGCTAAAATCTTTGGCTATGATGATAGCTTACTATTCATGAACAGCACCCACCAGCTTGCAAAGACTCACTCCTACATCAGGCACAAAAATCCTTTACATGCCATGAAAATCAATCTCCTCATATAGGCATTCCTTACAGACTTGTGAGGCAGCCCTGAAGAAGCTACCTCTGTGACTTCATGCAGGTGAAAACATCTAGAGATATTATACCATGAGCTGACAGAACTTTAGATACAGGAATCCTATAAAAATAGCTGATTGCTGTAACTTCTGACAACTAGTCTCTCAGCATTCTTTCATCAGCAAACTAAAAATAAGTTCAAAGTTACTATGTTTCATCATCTGTTTCTTATTCTTCCTGAAACAAGTCAAATACAGTACCTTGCTATTTTTGAATATGACTGTTAAGGTTATTTTCTGAATTTTGCACTTTGATAGAAAAGAAAAAAAGAAAATAAAAGAAAAAAAATCTTTAAAACTTTCCCAGATGCTACTTGGCTAAAACTAAACCATTTATCTCCTTTAGAACTAATTCATAGTCTTGGAAAAACTTTTTGTCATATAGTGTAATTAACTGCTTGTGAATATGACATTTTTATGCATTAAGACAACCGATAACTTATTATATTTTCTGTAGTTACAGGTACTTAACATTATACTAAGGGCTTGCACAAAAAAGTCTCCATAGTTAAATAGTTACAGATTTTTAAAGGGTTTTCTTTGGCTATTGTAATTCTCAAGAAACAGTGTTGTCACACAAAGAGGTTACAGTTTCTTCTTGCTTCTTACTTTCCACAGAAATTCTTGCTGCACTAATTCTCTGTTATCTTCTGTTCAAGATACTATTTAAGGATACAATTCAGATAGCTCAGTTGACTGAACGAGCTGGGGCACAAAATCTAGAAACTCAAAACATTCAATGAAACGTGAAGGACTTGAGTCTTCACGAAGCACTACCCGAGTACAACCTTAGCTTGACAGCTTCTGGTGCATCTTTACAATACTTGTAAAATTAAATAAAAAGAAGAGATGTAAATATTTTTTTTTCTCAGGCATATATGAGCACCAGTTACATTGGATTGCAGAAGAATATCATATTGGGATTTCTATAACATATTGTAAATTTGCTTTTTTAGAACAAGAAGCACTCCAATTTCTCATCACACAACTGACACGAATTAACAGAATCAGTTCTGCTTCTATTAAGCCATCAGGAAGGGAATACAGTTCTGGATTTCAATTACTGAAGTGCCTGCCTTACAGCAAGCTCTCCTACCCTGCATTACTACCCCACGCCTGTCCCAGAAATCAGAGAAATCTATAGCTCCAATAAGTTTTCTATCCTGCCAGTACTTCTCTTGATGCTACAAATACAGAGTGCGTGTAACACTGCTGTTTTCAGAATGTTTTCTCTAGGAGGCATGGGCACCCTTAGGAGAGCAATGCCTGTAACACACCATCTAGCAGGCCTCCATTGCAACGTGTAAAGCACATTTTTCTAATTATTCAATATGAGGGAACAGTATGCTAGAACACTTTGTCATAACAACTGTGATGAAATACCACTTTTTCTGCAATAGCTTCAGTGGTGGTGAGGACAGACCATCAAGTCATGCTTGCCAGTATCACCAAAAATAGCAGTTTTACTTCCACTTACCCACGATGCACAGTCTTGACAGTATTTGCCCAATTTACTGATAAAAGCTTTCACTACTGTCACCAGTGCAGATAAGCAAACTGAATTATTCTTTACAATAACTCAAGCTTTAAATGGATTTTTATTGTGGAATATAAATGTAAAGCAAAGATATAAGAAACAATAATACTGTAAACATTACTGCCATCTTTGGCAGGGGAAATGACAGTAACCAGTTGTACTTACATTGTGGCTACAGTTACAGAACTATATGCTATTTAAGGTTGTATGTATGTTTTGTTTTGTATTCTATGTATTGATACAAAATTAAACAGAGTACACTATATAAAAGTTACTGTAAAATTGTAGAAAATATTGGAAAAAGTAGATTCTTCATGGTGTCATATTAATTGCAACTATTTACCTTTAACTACTGCTCATTTTGCATATAGTCTAAACAGAGCATTTAGAATATGGCTTTTAGAAGATACCATGCCAGCTTTCTGAAAATGTATTCTGGCATGGGATATCTTCTAGTTTACAAAGGTGATCATTTTAATCTAAAAACATCACCATCATCACACTTCTCCTGACGTGGTAAGAGAGGAAATTTACATGAAAATGTAAAAATAGCAAACTTGTGTATCTGCTATCAATTTGCCAGTATATGTCACACTCAGTAAACTCCACGCTACCATGTTTAAAACTTAATTTATGAATCAAGGACAAAATACTCTCAAGGTTTCTCTTTTATTGCTACATATTCTTTGTTAACAAAGTAGGCCTAGAGCATGTTGTCATCATCCTTTCTTATAGGCAGCTTGGACCACGTGAGGCCAGCACTCCTCCTAACTGAAATTTATTTGGTTTTCTACACAACAGTGCTACTAAAGCCATGCTTTGCTGTGGAAAAGTAAATACCTGTAGAGTACAAAAACACCTCTTCTGAATTAACTAGGCTTTAGAAAACATTCTGATGGTAGGTTTCAGTCTAGCACACAACCAAATGAAGGATAAATATACTCTGAATGCAGAATGCTACCTTTTTTAGGTAGCAGCAAAGACGTAACATATGATACAATGCTTTTCAGGTTTTGCTTTGAAAGGGAAATTAAGTTTAAAATTAGAATAGACAGTTGTGTCAATACATCCATATACTTTCTTGTTCTGTCCACCAAGTTTTCTTTGGCTTTTGTTACTATGGAAATTGAGCAAAAATGGAAAAAAACCTACAGACTAAGCTTAATCACACTCCATAGTCTGTGAACTTTTACTGAGGTTGTGATAGAGATGAGAGTAGGCACTTATTTTATCTAAAGGACAAAGAACTACTATCAAAATTATGTGATCATGACACACAGTAAATTTATGCTGCCTCCACTAATTCATAATCAATCATCTTTTACTGATAATTTTTTCATCTATTTCAAAGATGAGAGCATTCAGACCATATTTACACTTCAAAGCAACTGCTGCAGTTGGCATTGAGAGAAATCAATGACTAAAACCTCTGGCTTTTAATTAGCTGTTCTTCAGAGGGCCTGCAGTTTAACTATATTTAACACTTAAGCACAGAATTTTGGTGTAATTTGCCATGCTTTTGTGATATGGTATTTCAGAGAAACCTGAGTTTACTTTTTTGGAGTAGTAAAAACCATTTAACATTATCAAACTGCTACTGGAATCCATATTTATTGCTTAAATGCTAAGCACAAGATTTCTAATAGAATCTGTATTTTATGCATTCACGACAAATACCAAGGCATCTGAAACATAAATGGAGGATTATTCTAAAATGCGACAGTTCTTAAACTATGTGAAGATTTAGTTAAGATTCCTACTGTTCACAATCAAAGGTCTCAGCTGCAGATCATAAAGGAAGGTTTCACACACTGCACGTTTCTACAGATGACCATTTATAAAAATATTCACAGTTAACATATTCAAATACCTTTTCTTGGTTGTTATAAATTCAAAAGAACATTAAAAAAATCCTGCATTCCCAATACAAAGCAGACTTTTCTCTGTTGGGAAAAAAGGTATCGTATTTGTCAATGGGAAACTGCAGTGAGATACAGACATAATGTAACATAAACACAGATTTCATTTTTTGCTGTCTCCATGTGACTGGTAATTTCAATGATTACTCTGGAAAGGTATTTCACCTAAAAGCTTAAGATGAGTGGAACACACTAAGTCATAGACAGATGGAAACAACACCCACAGTTAGTTTAGGGGCGCTCAGGAGATGAAAAGAGAGCGTGCAAACCCCAGAACTGGGTAATGAGCCTTCAGAAGGCTGCACCTGCACAGCTATACCTAGAGTGGCTTTATCCTGGTAAACCATGAGACACTAGATACACACACACATTGCTCCATTTGACTTTTACCTTTATTTGCCTGAATTTTCCACAACCTGCTAAGCACTTTACAGTACTTTTTCCTTAGTAATTCCAAGGCATGGATCACATATACAGCCAGTCAGCTGTAAGAAACGTAAAGTAGTCCACGGCAGAGGAGGATGCCCAACACTCTCCAGGCTTAGCATTCACAGGCCAAGGGTGCAAGAACATCTTTTAACCTTACCACCTCACTTCTAACTATGCTCTTCATACAATTTGAGACACTAGGCTCAATTCCTAAGACAGTATACCTTTTCATAAGAAAGGAACAGATCCATAATGAGTTCTTTGCTCTAAAAACCACATAATAAAAGTTGTAAGCATGCAAGCTTTCAAAGCTTTTCAGTAATCCCTCCCCCCATCTGCCCAAACCATCATTGAACAGGATAGATTGTTTGCAGGAAAGACGGGAAAGGAAAAAAAAAATTAGGTTTTTCCTAACTTCACCTGACCAAGAAAGTCACAGGCAATTTTGAAGTGAAATAACAGTATTATTTCAAAACATTTTGCACAGGACATCTAATGATCTCTGTTCCAATCAAGTCAATGGCTTTTCAGGATTCACAAAAAAACCTCACAAACCCAAACAGATGCTACTGGTTAATGATAAAAAAGGATTATAAAAACAGGCAAACTTTGAGATGCTAGTGAGCTGGCTTCTTTGCTGGTATGCATTCTGTATTTTCGACATGCATATATACATAGTGGCATGTTAAGTCAGAAGTACAACCGATATTTTCATCTTGTGTGAACTTAAAAAGTTTGGATTTTATCAGTAAAACACTGTAAATCAGTTTAGCCCAAAGAAGCATTTTGATTGCCTAATTTACCTTTGTAAAGGAGAAGTAAATCTTCTAAGTTGGTCTCCGTAAGCCTCACAGCTGGAACATTCTAACACTACTTTGCAGTTTCCAGTGATCAAAGTAAGTTACTTTATATCTTAAACTAAGAATTCCATAATAGAAATAATGCAACACCAGGGGGTGCAGTTATCATGCAATAATTACACTCCTGGGAGATTACAGACAAGGCTGTACCCCAGGGGTGTGATTATCCCATGATAACCACATCCACTGAAATTGCCTTATTGCAAAAATAATCTCTAGTCACTGGTGAGATATTATTCAATAGGTGCTTTTTAATGGTAAGATTATTATTTTTTTTGTATGAATTACCAGCTAGATGAGTAAAATGGTCCCAGAAGCAAAATAACCAAGCCAACATGCCCAAGTTAAGGTACTCATTGTAACTATTTTTGTTTGCTGAAGCACTGCAATGTATGTCAGATCTTGAAAGACAGCAGAACACAGTTCTGTGCCACAGACACCCTCTGCCCTGCAGCGGTTTCACTGGAGGAAACTGAAGGCTGTGACTGGTCTTCGCACACAAAACATTCAACACCAAATCCAACACGGCAACTGCCAACCAGTTTTATGTGTCAAGAGGAACATTGCAATGTAGTCTTCACATCAAATTAAAAGACAGCTATTCTTCTGCTGAAATGACAGAATCACAGCTTACAAAATTTATGGGAAAGAAAAAACCTACACTGGAGATGATGCGGGGGGGGAAAAAAATCTCAGTTAATAATTCTTTTTCCTTATGGAGAAACAGAGCAGGAACTTTGATAAGTGAACTAAATCAGACACGAGTTTCACTTTCATTTATTTGCAGTCAAACATTTCCTCTGACACTGAAAAAAATAATGAATTCAAACAAGACATTTTGTTTCACTCTTTCTGATGCAGGAATAAATTAGAACAAAACACAAACTGAACTTCTATCAAGGCCTGCTACAAATCTTTGACAGGGAAGCCAGACCATTTTTTAAAACCTTCTTCTGCAGCAAATAGTGATGCCAGTGTCCTTAGCACACCAGAATCAGAACCATGAAGCCCAATGTTCCCACGTCCTGACTTGGCAGAGATTCATCACCAGCCAGGATGCTCAGCAGCACACGGACCACAGCCTTCCAGCACTGTGCTGATGCATGGTGTGCCCTAGCAAGGGAGACTACTTGCAAAGTTCGAAGAACTCCAATCTAAATTTAGCTAGGGTAACTACCACGCACTGTCTAAAAAAAATTATTCCATTCAATTTGCATGAAAAGGATGTAAGATTGGCTTCTATTAAGATGAAAAGATTATAAATCAGAACAAATAAAGCACTACCAAGTAAGTAACTTCAAAGCAACAGAGCTCTTTCCAAAGAATATTTAAAAAATCCAAAGATCTGCTCTTTTAAAAAAATGTTATTTAGAACTTAAATTTGGTTCTTCTAATACAATTAATTTCATAAACTAATTGGAATCCTTGTACATTGTTTACTGTACTAAAATTTTACTCTGCATTCACCTTTCTTCCTCATTATATCTATTTCTTAGCTGTATCCTTTCATTTATGAGACAATATTTAAATTTCAATTTCCTGAAAAACCAGCTAGAAAGAAGTTTTCAACTACTTTCTAAATATGGCAATACTTCCTAACCTTTGAAAGTACTATATGCTCTAACAACTTATCCAAATCCTTTTCAACTTTCTGAGAGTTCATTGCAAATGTATTTTTACACACCGAGTTATTAAAAAGCCCAGTCAAATAAATTTAGTACACATTCCAGACCTGCTGTATACTACCAGTAATCACTGCCTATCCTTGAAATCCCTATTCTCTGCTCTGTTCAGAGCCGTGCGTTTTAACATCTGTATTTTAGAAACAAACAAACGGTTTCAGAAAAATTGAACAAACTCTACCTGACCTTAGAAGACAAATAGTTTTCTACTTTTTTTTTTCCTGCTGCTGATAACCACAACAAATGAAAACTGGGGGATTATTTCCATGGTTTTTACCAGCTTTCTAAGCATGAGGAGACACTTGTGACATGTGGAGGAGGGGGTGCTTGGGAAGCAATTCATGTACAATTCAACTTGTTTCAAGTGCAAGACATTTTTTAAACCTAATCATCAGTTCACAAAACACAGAATGGTTTCATAAAAGGATGATCTCATAAAAGGTCTCTGTCCCTTCCAAAGTAGTATTTTCTGAGTTCTAGACAGTCTAAAGAACAGCGTGGCAATGGACATTTTTGCAATAAAGCAAAAATAATCGGGAATTTAGTGTAGAAAGCAGCTTAGGAGTGTATGCAATTACTGATAAAGAGAAGCAGGAAGAAATAGAGCTTGAGGAGGTGTATTGCACAGAGCAACAGAAGAAGGTTCTTGGAGGTGGAAACAGATGCAGCAGAGCTAACTGTGGATTTGCAGCACTGTAACAACTGGGCTGAACTCTCAGCAAAGCAAAGGAATAACTCCCATCCCAGCCAACACAGGACTACTGTCAGGGTTTCAACAACAAAAAAAAAGTAATACTTCTTTTAAAATATATGGCATACACTTTAACATACCATGTGGATGAATTACTAGTCTTAAGAGAAGCAGTGAATTCAAGAATTTGTGTTGTCACTTAACTGTAGTGCTTAATTTACACACATTTCCAGAAGTAATCAAAGGAGTGTAACTTGTTATTAAAACAGATGAAGTTTTAGAAAGTTGATGAAAGGTTTGTAATCTTGAGGCTGGAAAAAACAGACAACCTTTTATATGATGTTGTAATTAATATTACCACTTTCTCTAAGCCTTGTATTTGCTATTACATCAAGAACTTATAGCTTTACCTACAGTGTTCTTACATAGTTTCCCTGCAAGAAAGAGAAAGTAGCAGTATCGTTACAGCTGACTATTCAAATTCAATAACAGCGTCTTACAAATTATATATACAAATCCTGATCTGTCGCCCACCCTTACTCCCTAAAAATCCTTCCTCAGCCTACAAGAGTCTAAGCTCAGCATAGCACACTGTCTTCTAAGTTCCAGAGTTGAAAATGAGAGGGCACTGGCACAGTCTGAGAACATCTAAGTACTTTTACACCATTTTCCTTCATGCAAAATTCATCATATATGCTAAATGCTCTCTTTAAGCTTAGGAAGATGGCTTGAAAAGCCATCTGGGGGATGTCTCTTCAAGTGGGAAACACTCACAGCATTCAAAAGTTGCCTACACCTATATAGATAGTTCAGTAAGGTTTGAAACAAGCAGTTATTCTGCTGACACACGGTGTCTGTATTACACTGTAACAAATAATAAGGAATGCATATTCCAGTTTGTGCAAGCACATACAAATATTTTCTGCTTTCTCAACCAAACACCCCTAAAATTTACCCACATCATTTGAACTTTTGAACTGAAGTGAGGATAGTGAGTTCTGTAGCACAAAAACATCCTTGACATGCAAATGCTGCACAATATAATTCTACCACCAACAAATGCTCTAAGTGTAATTTTTTTCTAAGATAAAAATCATGCAAGAAACTGATGTAACTTTATAACCAACTGAACAGAAAGGCTGAGCAAGTCAACTACAGGATGAGTAATACAATGGCATAATCATCAGACAATGCCTAATAAGACAGGAGAGTAAAAGGCACCATTTCCTTTAACTCAACTCTTCCAGGCCTCATCCCAAAGAAACTATGTGTCTATGTAACCTAATTGTGAAAAACAAGATTGTTGGTAGGCTAAACATGTAACAAAACAAGGTGCTGCTACACAAAATAGATAACCTGAAGGAAGACAGAAGAAAAGCAGAAACCATGAAGTGTACAACTGTAATGCTATCCCTGCAAAATCCAAGACACAACACATGACTTTAAAGTACAGTACAGCAAGGCTAAAGACTCACCCACGCTACCTGATGTTTCTTTAACATACTCCAATTGTAGGAAAGTTAAAAGCATTACAACTTGGGTTAACTCACACACAAAAAAGTGCTCTAGGCAAAAAGAATTCAATTTGAATGTTTATACCCATTTCTTCAAGCATAATCTAGCACTAAGTGCTGTGTGACTTCAAGTAACAGGAGAGCTAATAGAAGAAAAAAAAATTGTAGTTCAAAAAGCAAAAAGAAGTCAGATGAAAGGAAACCAGATATTCAGAAATCTAGGTTTCAATTGCTTGTCCACTTACACAACTACATATTTTAAAAAAGCCCACAAACCTCTCCTTTTTGTCAAAGATCTAATGATATATTCCATCTTGTCCAAGCAGTTATCTTAAATCTGAATTGGGACAGTCCTTGACAACATGTTCATTTTTTTGGTGACACAAATTTTGTCATTCTGAACTAAAGTCTCATTGCAGCTTCTGTTATAGACACAGATAGGATCAAAGAAATACGGAATCTTTTTTAAATGAGTTACTAATTAGAAAATTAGGTCCCTGTAAAATTAAATAATTAACTCAAAATTGTGTATCCTACATTTGGAATTGACTGTTTTCCAGATTTCATCAACTCTCTGAAATATGAAAAACTTAAACCTTCTAAAATGAAACCTGATAAGCTTCCCCCATATGTCTAACCAGATCTTTTAAAAACCATTCACTGCCTACCTGAACCATCACTGGAGACTGAGCTTGCATTGATTCCAGAAAGGCCAAATAAGGGACACTCTCGATCAGTGTTTATATGACCCCACTTGTGGCATTTAATGCATCTCACATTCCGCACCTAAAGGCAACAAAGGCAATTGACACAGTTCAGTCACCAATACAGCCAGAGGTTTACAGAAACGTCTGTCATTAGGCATAGGAGAAGCTTTTAAACCCACTGAAAACGAGATGATAAAATAAAGAGAGTCCATGCGAATGTTCTGCAGTCAGACAATATTTGAAATACACCCCAGACATCCACAGAGTGAAATTTAAGTAACTTGCCTGGATACCAAAGGGCTGATCTCTGATATTCATATCATCCTTAGCGTATCTGTTACACAAACACAAAAGAAAATAAATACTCCATTCACTACTATTTTTTAAAAGACATCATATACAAAACTACTTTTTGTTAATAAGTGTGCACCCATTTCAGAGGTATAATTCCTCTAAATGTTGTTTCTAATGGATTTTCAAATATGGATATAAAAGTCAAATGAAAATAAAGCTGAGCAAGGAAATAGTTCCAGGTTAATAGGTTTTACCAATTAAGTGTCAGGACATGACAAGATCACACAAGTGATCTGCTCAAAAACATAACGGCAAAAAAACAGACAAAAAGAAAAGTATATGAAAAAATCCAGATGTCTTACTTTTCTCGAGGAGCAACTTTCTGCCATTCAAATTTGTATTCCGTCTCTCCTTCTTGCTATAAAACAGAAAACATGGTAAATTTGAAGTTCTTCAGAATACATTTTAAGTAAGCAGGAAGAAAACATAAATAATGTAATGAAATACCTCTTTTGTTTCCTCTTTGAATTTTCAGAAAGCATGCAAAGAAAATAAATGATGCATTAATTATATATGTAAAATCCACATGGTATTTCTCCCCCAAGCTAAAGACAAAACATTTTATGGTTTATACTAATCAATAGTGCAATTACTCAGGAAGTAGCTTTATTTATTGACTTACAAATAATCAGCCTCTAGTACATAGCTTTAAACCCTGTAAATACAGAATCACCTTCTAAAACTATGTTGATTTTTACACAAATAAAAACTTTAAACATTTTTTGCAAGAGCAGCAACAATACTTTCTTCTAAGACATAAAAAAAAAAGTTTAGCAATAATTGCTACTTTGAAATTGCATTTCCTCTAACCTTAAGAGATTACCATTAGAGCTTCTAAAGTTAAATAATTCCAAAACGTGGTCTACAAGAATGAGTCCATCCAAGCATTTCCAAGTTATTTCAGGCAAACGGGAAAGATGCACTTTAAAAGGAACATGTTTTCCTCCTTAGAGGAAATATATTTTCTTAGTCCTTTAATTACATTCAGATCTAGCTAAAATTAAGTGATTGATATGGGTGTCCACCAGGTATTTAGAAACTTCATTTTATGACACTACTAAACAGTCATAGACTCACCACACACAGGTCAGGCAGTACTTTTGCCTACTGAATTTCAGCATTTATTATTTTTATAACTTCTGAGAATCAATTTCTTGCTGTGGTATTTCCTATGTTTGACAAGCATCAAGCTGAATTATGGGTGTAACTTTTAAACAAAAGCAATCTGCAATTTCTGTAAAGGAGAGCAGGCCAAAACACAGGTTTGTATTGTGTGAGTCATTGGTCTAGGCCTCCTCATCCAATGGCTTTATAATTGGGTAAAGAAGCATCCTTGGTCAAGGACAGAATTTATACCGTTTCCTGGAAAGATATTTTATCTGCTTTTTCCCTTCACATTGAACCATTGCTTAAAAAACGCCCAACCATTCTCTTTAAAAGAAATTAAAAGTTTTGTGAGATCAAAATTATTACATACTATATATCTATCTATCTAAGTACATATCTATATATCTATCTACATGTATCTATGTCTGCATATACTCACAAAAATAATTTTAAAATCGTACCTCCTACCATTACCTCACAATGAACATGTTATTTTAAAATAAAATACATTGTGCTTATTTCTTCAGAAGGTATTTATCTCTGCAGTACTATCCACCCACAATCCGGAAACTGCAATACCTTTCTTTGCTCCAGGTGGGGCCTCATACATGAAATTAAGACCGTTCTTCACACGCTCATCACCCATAAGCAACCTAAACAAAAGGGCAGTTTGGGGTGTTAAGACACAAAACAGTCACACTGGTAACACTCACAAAAAAACCCCAAACAACCCAGGATGAAATTGTTGTGATAACTAGCATTTTTTCATTTGTTAATGTGCGTAACAAAATTTGAGTATCAAAAAACTTGAGGCCAGTCAACACTTTTGCATGACTCACTGTGTACAAAAATCACACACTTCAATCTCAACTGAAAAGTAGTATGTTCAGAGCTATAAAAAACAGATTTCTGTGTGATACAAATGTATTATTAAACAAGGTTACTCACTGTTCTGTGAAACATACCATATTTTGAAATTAATTAGAAGACAGGCACAAACCACTAAAGAAGTTCTTGTGATTTCTGCTTAATCAGACATCACTTAATGAATCACTGCCCTCTCCTACTACTACAGTCAATGGAGACAGTACTTCAAATTGCTCTCAGCAGTATGACCTTCACTGCCATGAAAACAAGACAGGAGGAATAAGCGAGTGATCGTAAGCCATTTCTCACCTATTATCATAGGATTCCTGTTCTTTCAGGTATTGTTGCATTAATTCTTCTTGTTTCTTCTTGTCATATGAGATTTTCTGTTCTGCCATCCATACCTAGTTAAAATAATTAAACTTCTACTTGAATACAAAAACTATTGCAAAATATATTAGTGCATAAATAACTAGCTTACTCAATTGAAAATGCTTAACGAGGGATGATCACCATTCTAATAGCATAAAACACATTGTTTTCATCCAGTATTTTAACAAATGAACTTCCCACAGTAGTAATTTTGAGAAACTCCAAGTTCCAACAACATTTACACACTGAAAAGCCAGAAGAAAATCTGGTAGCTCAAAAGGAAAAGCAGGCTCAGAAAACACCCTGTGGGTGCCACTGTCCTCTCCGTAGTGACCCTTGCTCGCCGAAGTCTGGACAGACCGCAAGCCCCAGGTCCCCTCGGGGGTTCCATACATGGGGCACAGTTCTGGAGAGGACACCTGCAACCACTTCGAGGCAGGTATGAAATACTGGGAGAACGTGGGCACATCGTGACAGCTGGGGTTTTCCGGGACGGTGTACAGTGCCTACTTGTTATAAGAATCAGGTGTTGAAAAGCCTGAGCCAGGAAAATGAGACAGCCATACACACCTGGGAACAAGGAAACGCAAAGCTTCAAGCATTTCTTAACTATTTTCCCTGCCTCCTCCCTCCTCTTTGCCCCAGCCCCGGTGCCACGGCAGGAAGGTGAGGAGCATTACTTGGGCCGCAACCCGCCCCCGCCGGGGCACCCCAGGCTCCCCTCACCTTTTTGATGTTGGACTTGGAGGCGGGGTGAAAATCCTTCTTGCACATGAAGTTGGCGAACGACTTCCCCATGGCGGCGGCGGAGCGGGAGCCACCGGCCCAGGCACGGACAGGCACAGGGACAGCGACAGCAGCAGAGGCGCTCCGGGGCGGCCTCGGCCGGGCCTTCCGGGTCGGCGGGCGGGCCTTCCGCGGGCACCGCCCCGCGCCGGAGCTGCCGCTGACCGCAGCGGGCCCGCGCAGCGCAGGGGCTCAGTCCTCAGCCCTCAGCATGTTCCCCCAGCCGCCGCCCCTCTCCTGCGACACCTTCGTGGCGCTGCCGCCAGCAGCGCCCGGGGGCCGCGTCGTGTTCGGGAAGAACTCGGACCGGCCGGCAGACGAGGTGCAGGAGGTCGTGCACTTCCCGGCCGCCGCGCACCCGCCCGGCGCCGCACTGGAGGTGAGGGCGCGGGGCAGGAGCGATCCTGCGGGAGGCGGCGAGAACACCGCTGTCAGCCCGTAGCTGCGCGCCTAGCCCGCGATTCGGCCGGCGGATCGGGGACGGTGACTCGATGTGTGCTCTGACCTCTTGCAGTGCACCTACATCAGCATCGAGCAGGTGGAGAGGACCCACGCCGTGGTCCTGAGCCGCCCCTCCTGGCTCTGGGGGGCCGAGATGGGCGCCAACGAGCACGGCGTGTGCATCGGCAACGAGGCGGTGTGGGGCAGGGAAGAGGTCTGCGATGGGGAAGCGCTCCTCGGCATGGACCTCGTAAGGTGTGCACAGGGTCGTTGTTGTTGGTTTTTTTTGGTAAATGGTACCGGATTTGGAATTTACATGGAAACACGTGGTTTGAGTCATATGGGGGAATAGTACTTTTACTTTCAGAAGACACTCCTTCCACTGTTCTAGCCACGGTTAAAAATAAGTATTTCTTAGCACAAGCACCAGATTTCTGCCAGGAGCCCATAAGAAGTATAAGGCACTAGACCAGAATTTGTCAAAGAAATTAGCAAACGTTTTTCTTTCTATAAAGTTTATACTGAACTGAAACAAAACTTTCAAGAGCACAGCTGCACTAAAGGCACTACTCTTTGGGCCTTTTCCTAGGGTCTGTACTCCTTTCATATTCCCCATCTCTCACACACATTATTTTGAAGTTTCGGTCTCAGCTGCCTATTTCCATGTAAATAACAAGTTCATGTTCCTACACTGTAGGTGCCACTCTCACTCTCATTAACCTACAGCAGTCAGTCAATTCTTTCAGTACTTTCACCCCAGTCCAATACCTGCACAGGACTTGTAAGCATTTTGTAGGATCCCTCTCCCTGCCTTTCTGTATTTCTATTTGGTGTTTTTCCGCATGTCAAGTTCACAGAGAACCCACTTCAAAGAAGCCTTTTACCTGACTTGTGTTTCTGCCATACAACTGGCAGCTGCATATAGAAATATAATTCCAGGTCAGTTTGAATACTCAGGCTGAATAGTTCTATGTGAAGTTCATAGTTCCCAAAATAACATTTTCCTTTTGTTTTAGGCTTGGACTTGAGAGAGCAGACACAGCTGAAAAGGCTCTTAGTGTCATAGTTGATTTGCTGGAAAAATACGGCCAGGGAGGAAACTGTATGGAGAGCAAGATGGCATTTACATACCACAACAGTTTTCTGATAGCCGACAGAAAGGAAGCATGGGTGCTGGAGACATCAGGAAAATACTGGGCAGCAGAAAAAGTAGAAGGTATGGATGATGCTCTTGTTCTAAACATTTCAAGTGCAATGACCACTTGGAGTTTCCCAGTTCTTATTTACCATTTCATTACAGCATCAAACTAACCTCAAGCTACACAGATGTGCCTGTAAACAACAGGCATTACTTCCTGGGGCATGAGTGGAGAGTAGCTGGCAGTTTGTCAGAGAAGCTGAGTGCCAGGGGCCTTTTCAGAGCCAGAGATAACCACTCCTGCATTTGGAAAACAGAGGACAGCAAGAAAGTCAGCATGAGAATGACAGCAGTATGTGTGGTCTTAAGGATGGTAGCAATCCATGACAATTTCATCTGGGGACAGGATGTACTGGGCCCTGAAGTGGCTGATTATTCCAGTGGATTTAGGAGGACAAGCTCAATCTTTGGATGTCTCAGAAGAAGAATGTAAAGGTGGGAATAATCAGGACAGAATCTGAAATGCAACGTTGGCAATAAAAGCAAATGAGTCAGAAATGAGTGGTGGTGAAAATTCAGTCAGAAAAATACATGTAGCTGGGGCGAGAGGGCCAAAAATAAACCACTAGACTCATTGATCTTGTAGGAAACTCTTCAGGGCTAATTTGCTTTACTAAACTAATTGTAAACAAAAAACCAAGAAAAATCATCCAATGTATTAAAACAATTCTTTCTGCAACTTACAAACAGGAGGTGTACGGAATATTTCCAACCAGCTCTCTATCACAACCAAGATTGATAGAGAACACCCAGAATTGAAGGAATATGCCAAAAGCAATGGCTGGTGGGATGGGGAAAATGAATTTGATTTTGCTGCCACATATTCTTATGTCAATACTGCTAGAATGACCACATCTGGAGGCCGATATTGTGAAGGCTATAAACTTCTGAACAAACACAAAGGTATCCTTTTAAATTTCTTTTCAAGATGTGCAAAGTATTTAGTGAGCTACATTAATTTAAATCATAAATGATTATACATCTGATGCAGGCAATCATTCACATGACTTGGTGAACCAGAACTTACTAGAATAATTTTTTGCCTAAAAGAGAAATGCTGAACTTCGAAGTTTCTATCCATTTTTTGCTAATTTATTGAGGAGGAAAAATTAAAGCAAGGGTCAAATATCAAACATACAGAGCTACAGTAACAACCCTTAGACCATTATGACCATACCACTAAATGCCCTGCAAGACCTGTTTTGAAACATTTTGATAGGCTACATATTATTACTGTACTGCTAAGAAAAAACCTAGAGGCTAAAACAGATTCCCAGCAGTTTGCAGCCACAAAGAACCTTATTAACAGCTTCAGTCAGGTACCATTTATATAAGGCAACAGTACAGCATTCAGATACATATCTTGCATTTATTTTTGACATTAAATTTTAAATCTTTGTTGTTTCATTGTAATGGCTATTCTAAACTTGTGCAGTCTACTAAAACACACCAAGAGCAGAAAAAATAATTTTCTGTACTCTAAGCAGTCATTAATTCAAACACTTACTTTTCAGACTCCTAAAGAAAGAACCTATTACTTCACTTCTAACTGCATCCATCTAGCAGGTTTTTGCTGTAGCTGTATTCACGTGCTCATTTGAAGTAATTAATCTGAATCAAGATTACATTGCACCTCTTCGTTTCTTTTGTTTAGTTGGCTGAACTCTGCCAGACCAGGTTTAGCATTTAGTTAATGCATCAGAGTGAATTACTTTTGCTATCTTGCTCTAGTGATCATGTAAATCCTGCATTCATTTTGGGAATTGCAGGTTCTGAATACTGAAAGCATTTTCATAATACCTGTATTTACTTGTATTATAACAATGCTGAGATGGTATCTGTGTTTTCATTCTAAATGCCCATTTTCAGGCATTTACTTGAACCATTTTTAAAATCCCACTAGGTATTCAGGTTATCAGCATCATATGGTTCACTTTGTTTAGATTTATTTTAAATAGGTGACTTAACTAAAAGCTCTTTGGTTTACAGCATCAGTAAAATCACTGGTTTCTTCATTTATCTTTCCCTGCTTTTTCACTCAGTGGTATTACAGTTCTGGGGTTTTTCCAGGCTGCCTACTATGTGAGGGCCATTTTTAGAGAAATATTCATATTTCAAAAAATAGGCAATGTATTTCAGGCATACAAAATAATAGTGTCTAGTGTAAAAAATGCAGTACCTTCTTCCCTGCTGGACAGGTTGCCAAGTTGTAGCTGACAAAATGACCATTGCTTCTTTTAATTTCTTTGATTCATCTAGCTTGCTGATTTCTTTAATTCTCTGACCTTCCCAGGCAACTGGAGGAACACTTAAGTGTGTTTTCTTGCTGAAATGTAGTGCTGCATGCCTGTCTACAGGCAACCTGGGTCATGTATGAAAAAATAATATTGGAGACATGTAACTTAGCAGTAGAGTAACTATTTTAAGAGGAAACAGCAAGGAAGTTTAAAAAAACATTATGCAGTTAGAACTCAGTAAGGGAAACACTAAAATATTAAAGTGGTCGACAATAACTCCCAATAAAAAATAAAGAGTGAGTGAACTATGTTTTTCTGCCGTAAGCATACCCTCTACTGGTACACCAAATAAGAAAAGAAAACCATTCTGCAAGACCTTCCTGTTAGAATATTGAATGGTGATACCATGCCAGTATCTGAGCTTCAGGATACACTATACAGCAACAGTGGTATGACTGAACAGGCATATGTGGAAAGGGTTTTGTTCCTCCTGAGCAGGAGCTATTTTCATAGATCCTTGGCAATAAGCCTCACACAGCTTGCTTATAAACACTTTTCTACAAATAGATATACTACTGTGGCTTCTGAGCATAGAATGTAATGCCACTCCAGTGCCTCCTTTAAAAGGATTAAAAAAAGAACAAAAAACAAAAAAACCAAAAAACCACCCACTAAAAAACCCCCTCAAAACAAGTGACAGTCTTGGTGTTTCATTTTCAAAGTTATACACAAAATCCATGCATGGCTGTTATTATTTTTGTAACTTCAGAGCATAACTATTATTTTTATAACTTCAAAGCAACAGAGTATTAACTCTGTTCAGACCAAATACCAACCAGTATTTAATGATTTATCTTACTTCCACAGAGTGCTCAAAGTTCAGCATTTAATCCAAGTTACTAATTTTTATCTGCAAAGTTACTTTGTGAATGACCATTTGCTAGCCCTAGGAAATTTACCTTTCTGGGAAATACCATTTGTCTTTCTACTCCTCCTTTTTTAAGGCATGTTCTTATCACCTCTGTTTGAAATAAATAGTTTGGGGAAAGCAATACAAGTGTAGTCCACATTGAGGTTTGCCATTAGGATGACTTTTTCCCCCTGCAGACAAACTAAAACTTGCCTATTAAAGGAAAAAGCAGCCAGTTGTAGGGAACATGTAATTCAGTTGGTATTATATAGCTCTGTGGCTAAATAATTGTATCTTGAATAGGATCTATCACTTCTGAAATAATGATGGAAATTCTTCGTGACAAAGAGAGTGGCATTAACATGGAAGGTGGATTTATGACAACTGGCAGCATGGTGTCTGTACTGCCTCAGCAGCCTAATCTGCCCTGTATTCACTTCTTTACTGGAACTCCAGATCCTGCCAGGTGATGTAGCAGCAAGTAAATTGGATAAAAAAATTAAATACCTAAATGAAAAATGGTTGCAGTTTGCCTAATGATATTCCTTTTTGCTTTGGGTTGGTTTTCTTTCTCCTCCTGAAAAAGCACAGTCAAAATGTAGGAGGAACATAAATGTCCATTATGTATATTAATGGTATCTACCAACCCACTTAATGGAACACTGCTGTGACAATGACTTTAACACCAGTTAGATGGTTTTTTTTAATACTTTTTGCTTAAAAGAAGCAAGTAGAAGAATGGGAAAAAATACAGCCATTTACTGACTCAATTTTAGCATAACAGTGTCAGTAAAGGATCTCTGTTCTATTTTTTCTTTCTAGATCTGTATTCAAGCCTTTCATTTTTGTGCCCGGTATTACTCAGTTATTAAAAACTACGTCCCCTACATTTGGTCATGATGATCCTGTTAAGAAGCAACCACGTTTTCAGAGTAAGCCAGATCGAAGGCATGAGCTCTATAAAAAACATGAAAGTGCTGCTGTAGTTATGGAAACTATCAAGGTACGTTGATTAAATTAGATTTCAACGCAAGCAGGTGGTTTATATAAGGTCCTTGCTCACATTTTGTTAATGTGATACCATTTAATGCCCTTTGGATTGCAAAGAACAGTGCAGTGCCCCAGAAGCCCAGTGTGTTGGCATCTGGCAGGCACGTGTTCCTCACACTGGAAATTGCAACCAGCACTGTGCTGTACCGGCAGGCTGAGCCTCAGATGAGGATCTGTGCTGCTCACCTTGCAGAGCAGCCCCTCACAAACTGCCACACCAGTCAGATAATGGGGAAATGCTCAAGCAGCCACAGGCAAATACACAACTCCTGCCGAGAGTTCTTACGGCTATTCAGGCCCCTGGTCTCAGGTGGAAGGGAGAGCTTGCCTTTGATCATTGCATGATATGGACAAGAAAGGAAATGAGATAACAAAGATAGTTGAACACACATGTGAAACAGGAAGGTAGCTGCTTACTTTTAGCAGTAAAATCTCTCCTATTTAGAGATAAATCTTAAAAGTAAGTAATATGCCCACTTAAGTTTTGGTAACTAATACCTAAAGGAGTTTTAATATTTCTTCAATCTATCAGACAAGGAAGATGAACTGAGTGCTAGATACTAGGAAAGATATCTAAGAAAACCTGTCATGATACTGACTTCTACCAAAGTAAATGTGTACCCTTGAAACTCTTAAAATATTAAAATAAGGACAGTAGAACAGAATTTTGTTAGGGTGATTACTACATGCTCTGTATAGTTTTTAGTAAAATAATTGTTTCTTTTTGCAGGATAAAGGTAAAGAAATGCTCAAAGAGATACAGGAATTGGAGAAACAGAAGATAAGTCAAATGGAATCAATCCTGCAAAATGGATGCCTTGATAATAACCAAGTAGTTAATCTTTTTTCACAGTGTGTAGAAGAAGAACTCAAAATATATAGCTAAGAATATTATTTGAATGTGGTAAAATTTGGATTATAATTGGGTTTTCTAATGAACAGGCTATATAGATTAACATCCTGTTTTCAGTATATAACATAGCATGGACAATTTTAAAGATGCAGATTCATATTCAGGACAAAATGGCTTTTGATTCTAAGAAGAATGGTGGAAAGGCTCCTAAGAGCCAGGCAGTGGCATTGTACATGGCACAAAGCTGTCAGCAGAGACTGATTTTGCCAACAAACTGATGTAATTAGAATGCAATAGCTTGACTAAATTAGTGAGCAGCCCCATCTCTGAATGAAGAACACTAACCCAGCTATGGAGAACCCAGTTCTAGTGTACACACAGGTAGCTTTTATAGTCAAGAGAACTGTAGCAGAATTTTAGACTACCTGAATTAAAATGGCCATGATGAAGACTTTGTAAAACGCAGAAGCTATGATGAACACTGAAGAAAAGGAAAGTGACACACAAACCAAGTAAGATTGATACTCAGTTGTTTGGTAAAACCATTCTAAGATACATTTCATATATGAACTTTCTATTCCTTCAATGTAAAACGAGGCTAAGAGTTCAAGGTACATTAAAAACAAACCACAGTTACAATAATAATATTTTGCTGTGAGCGATTGTGAAATCTTATTACATGGAATTCAACAATGCAAGTATCCTGTAAGTTCCCCACAGATTTCACTTTCCTGTCTATTTTTTCCACCGATAGTAAAAAATAAACTTATTTATATACAAGATTATTACTGTCAAATTAATTCTGCATTGCACTTTATAACATCATGGGGGAGTTCTAAAATGTTTCTTGAATTGTTACTTTTTAAAATTGGGCAACTAGAAAGGAAGAGGTTGGGCTGCACAAGTATATACATGTACTCAGCAGGACACTTGAAAGTACTTTAAATTATTTTCATTTCATATAAAGCCTTTTAAACCATGACTTTTTTTTGCCAGAGTTAACAGACTATGGACTTTATTTAATCAAGCTTTTGCCCTGCCAGGAACTCTTCCTTACTGATCCTGTTTGAAAGTAATGATCAATATATGACACCACTTTTATTATCTGTGGCAGAGGCCAAACTAAACAAACAACAAGGAAGATTCTGATTTTACCTCATGATCAATAAGTCAGGATAACAAGCATGACTGTAAGGGAAAAAAAAAGCGCTCAAAATACAGCACTTCTGCAAACCTTCAGAGGAAAATAAGAAATGGTGCACTGGAGCTGCAGCAGCAATGTGGGACATGACACTGCATCCCCACAGACACAGCAAACCATAGAAACCACATCATTCTTTGACAAGTTTTCACATGCAGTCTTCTCATTCTGTAAACTGTTCAATATCCCACTGGTAAAAAAAGTTAAATATAAAGAATAGATAGTCAATGAAGTTTGCCGAATTAATATGAAAAGTAAGAGCTTGGTAGAATTTAGTCTTTCTGATCCTACAATAAGAGTAGAAATTAATTTGGGATGCTGTGTTCAGATTCACAGCAATAAACTACTGAGTTAGGAAAGGCTCGTGAACTTTCTGTTTCTAGTGACCTAATGTGTACCACATGGCAGTAGCAAGCAAGAGTAGGACATAAGACAAAGTATGTTTCAATTGACTGAACATTTTTGCCTCTGTTGACAACAAAATTTCTTAGAAGTTCAGTAGCACAGTGGTTCAATACAGAAGTTCAATAGTCCAGTTTGATAACTGGAAGGTAGATTTAATAAAAATTTGCTGTATTTATCTGTTTTCCTTATGGCACGTCTGTATCTAACAATTTTGTATCTTTTCCTATTTTGTATCATGAGCTGATTCTTTCATAGCTTCAAAGCATCAGTAAATGCCAAGTGAAACTGCACTGGAAACCAAGGTACAAATGAAGTTTTCAGGCAGCAGAGCAAACCAAGTGAAATAGTTTTATGCCACAGTGCAAAGACTGAAGTTACACAGGAAGAACAGTAGTGAAGTTGGAGCAGCCCTTTAAGTGAACTTCTTGGCCACTTAATCATGAGATGGCAATGAATGAGGTTAAGCACAGTGGTCCAGTCGTAAGGCAGGCAGATACAGTCCAACTGTGCCTCTTATTTATGTGCTGCTTTTTTCTTACTGGTCTACAGGATACAAAGTAAAAACAATGTAATGTGTGCAGACAGTTCAAGTGATGGCCAACAGACAACAGGATATCTCAATGCCTTTTTCCTTGGGATTTCATTCTCCTAGAAGACATACGGTGTAAAAACAGAAAATAAAGATGGGATCAGGAGAAACAAATAATCCTCCCTCCCACAACCTTATATTAAAAAAAAAAAAATTAAGGATCAGGATGTCCCCTAGAGGGCAATCTTCACATGGGTTTTCACCTAGGAATGTATCTTTAAAAGCTCTAGAGCTTTATGAAGGATCATTATTGAAATAAAAGAGTATTAAAATTTTGTACTAGAAAACTAAGTGTTCATTATGACAATTATTTTGAGATTAGTCCTAGAAAAAAAATACAGTTTTTCACTGGACATTCCTCTAGACTTGTTCAATAGATGTTTTCATGGAACTTAGCTTCCAAGGGATTCATCCCAAACTAATCCACCTTCAAAATAAAGGAAGTCATTGCACCAGTGACCACTTTTTTAAAACAAAACTGTTTCTAACTACCAGAAATCCACATAACAGTATATCAACTTGACAGAACATCATCTTGTCAGTTATTCAAAACTTGCCAGTGCTCCTTGGCAGAAGCAAATATTTAGCAGATAAAAGTGTTACTTAACCTTCTAAAACAATTTTAAAAGTCTATTATTGGCTTCCAGAAGTACCCAGTGATTTAGAAACAAAATATTATATCCTGCATTTCATTCCTAGCTTTACTCTTTTTATTAACCATCACAGACTCATCAGACTGATGGGTATGATATCAGAAGTCACAATGTTGTAGCACTAAATCTAAGAGAACCTGGTGTTGGTTGATAATCAAAGGTGTTTTCTGTATTAGATTTGTAACAGAGAGCCTCTCCTATGCAAAAATTTTGAGTAATTTCTTATTTAAAACAGGTATGTTGTGTTCAAATCTAGGGGGAAGAGCGCAATTATAAAAAGGGAAGCAGAACTTTTATGATGAAAATGAGAAAGACAAGAGTGCAAGAACAATGACTATAAATAGAACTGTAAAACTGCCCTAAGATAAAATTCTTGAATGTTTGAGGAATTAATAAAAAAGACTGTATTTGGTAAGTAGATGACAACGTGACACGCTTCTAGTATGGAGATATCTTTGGGTGGACACCCATTAAGAAGTGCTCTGCCTATTTGTAAAGGATCGAGGGTGGATTTAAGAAATACCAAGACTGAAACCCAAGAACCACATTAACAAATCTCTCAGAAAAATACATTTGCTGTAAACCTTGATACACACGTGTAACCCTCTCACACGCCACATCACAGCTCAGACTCTGAAATCAAGTAACAGATTTATTGATAAGTTGCAGTATTTAGAAGCCAGACATACTTGCAGTTTCTGCTCTTAAGTCACATATATCTAATATTCCAAAATATTTGATGCAGCTGTCTTCAACATTCATAATGGAAATACACTAATGTTTTCCTTTGTGGCCACAGCCCGATACAAATATCAGTTATATAGTTGATGGAAAACATTAAAATATACCAGGTTGTATGGCATACGTAAGTAGCAGGATGTTATGTTTCTGTGCACACTGCAATCATACTGACAGTAAAAGGAATTACTTTTTCAATTTAAGTCTTGCAGGAAATTATAGCAACCATAAAACAACTGCTTGTTGAATAGTAGCTTATGCTGCTAAAATCACTTTTAATTCTGAATACAAAATAGATCCAAAAGTAGCTGTAATAAAAATCTGTGTACTAAAAGAAAAGAAGAAGGGACTTTTTTAAGAAAGGATGAGAAGAATTATTCATATGCTTGAGCAAATAATTTTTAATACCCAGATTCCTTACCCTCACTACATAAAATTTTTATATAGACATATAAATGCCGTTCCTGCAGTTTTAAAAGGGCAGCATAATGGCTAATCAGATACAATACTTTGTCTTTAACCTTTTCAAAATATTGCAGAAGACACATAGGTCCTCAGATTCTGCCTTTAGTGCACAGGAATCTGAGTGACACTAAAGTAACTAGTATGAGGATACCTGAAGCTTATTAGAAACCTGTGTTAGGCAATCAACTAAAATCTAGGATATTTAGCTATTCTAAACCCTAATCTGGATGTTAATTTAGGAATCTTTATATAATAGATTTAAAAGTCATTAATTTAATGTAAAAACTTTTATGATTTGAAAAATAATTTTGTCTTGACTTGCACATATACTCAAGGCTTCCATAAAATCTTTACTTGAGGCTGGCACTTCTGATTTAAACTGTAAAGGCTAATTTCCGAATGTAAAAATCTGCTCTTGAGAAAGCTGTAACTACCACCATAAGGCAAAATTTCAGAACAAATTGTTTATTCCATTATATAATTTCCTGTTTTAGGAGAGTGCTGAGTATTTCTATGGTTTTAAGATTTGGTAGATTTCTACAAAACCATTACTTATTCCACTTAGTATTTGCCCAGCTTTAATCCCCTGATACTGGAAACATTGTCACAGCAGTTCTGTCTTTTTAATTGGAGTATTTTATCTTTAAGGGAGAAAAAACCCACCTGATCTCAGGTGTAAGCAGCTAAAAAACGTTCCTGGTGTTAGACAAGAGCAGAGTAGTAAAAACTGAGGTATGATAGAAGAAATCCTACTTCTGGGAAGTCAGGGGGAAGCCTGACTGTAAACAGGCATCAATACTTCATCACACTAAAATATAGAGAACATTCAGCAACATGAGAAATACCTTTCATGGGGGTTTTTTTCCTCATTGTGGCATCAGTATTAAATCTGCAGTTATAATGCCTCTAAAATACAACAGTGACACATACCATTTAGTAAAATTTGTTTTGCTGAAAATGGAAAAAATGTTCTAAATCCAGAGCATCTGGTTTTGTTTAGTAGCATTCTGGTTGGAATGCTGACTAAATATAACTTTCTACCATTTTCTTCAGAATGGACACAAGTAGAACCACATCTCTTAACTTTACAAGGGAGAACGACACAGTTCTCTGAGAGCTCTGAGAAAGAAATACTTCCAATTTCAGCAGTGAAAGCAGAAGAGGTGGTCACACTCACCCCAACTACCTGTTCTTTGCCTGCATGCTCAGGTCAATGGCTCTCAACTGCAACTGATTTCTTGGGAATAAAGCGGTAATACAAGTACTCATCCCGAAATTCAAACTCATTCGTTATGTGCTGCACGACGCCTCCTTTCAGCAGCCTGTCCCCGTACACCACGGCTTCTCCACGGTCAGAGGCAAGGCCAACTTGCATGAGCCAGTTCACCAGGTCACAGCCAAAGAAGATGCCAGTGGAGACCTTCGCACCACACCTGTATGTCAAAGGAATGATTCACCCACATGTTCTGTAAATCTGGTATCACCACTGCACGATGGGGAAAGGCAAGGAAAAATAGCAGGAAACAAGGAAAGACATCATGATAGTTAAGAGCATGTTAGAAGAGAATTTGCAAGCTTTGTATATCCGGGATATGCCAATGTTCACTACCTTTTCCTACAGACATTTCAATGAGAAGCAATATGGATATACAAAGTTGTTTTAGGCTTCTAAATAAAATTCAAATTGCAAACAAAATTCAATAGACATCAGTAACATTTTTCCTGAAAACTCACACAATGTAATTCTATTTCTTGGATACTTACTTCCCACGTACTTCTTACCATGACCCTTTCTGCAACAAAGTATCTGATCTGAGAGCAACCTGCCCACACCAAGGGGGATTCTGTTTGAATTTTAATTCTTTTCATAATTTCTGCACACTTTTAAACAGACACTAACTGCTTACATACATTGTAAACAAAACCCATTTGTAACTTGCATATCCTATTAAATATTGACCACACACACAGTACTAAGAATAAACAAAACCTTTACAACAAGACCGTTTTTTAATGTATTTATGAGGCAATGATGCTATCATCTGCCTAGTTTCAGCAGACATACCATGCAAAAATTTACCTGCAGCAATGAATGTTTCTGGTTATCTAAAATCTGCTATATGAAACCCAAGCACGGGGTTTCTAGGGGTGATTAAGAGCTGAAAGACAGCATTTTTTCCCTATTTTTTTTAATGTTAAAAGCAGCAGTAACACAGAGCAAGTGTTAACATCTATTAGCAGATGGAAAAATGTAAATTAAAATCCATGGTTACAATGTCTCAATTACAGCAGTGAGGATCAGTCAATCAAAGAGGATAGGATCAAGTTAGATGAATATTTAAAATGACAACATAAATGCATTGTTTTAATTCACAAGGAGAAATAAGACATGAACGAAGTCCTGCACAAACGTAATATTACAACAATAAGGCAACAAATGTCATAATTTCATGTATTCTCAGGTGGATATGATTAATAAAAACCACAAAGTACAACTAAATGAACAGCTCAAAGACTAAGAAACCACAATAGCAGCAGAGGCACAGGAAAAAACAGCTGTAAAACCTGTTCTATTTCACAACAGACATCTTCTGATAAATCTTTCTTATGGAACATCACTGACTTCTGAAGAGACTGAACAAAATCACGATACCGTCTAAAACAGTTTTGCAATAGGATTTTGGACTACCTGGCCATTAAAAGACCACCCCACCCTGCCAAGCTAGTCCTACTTAAAAGTTTACATTACAATAGTCAAAGTGTCCTCTTAGAACAATTCATGTCTCCATTTCATATATCTAAATAAAGGCAGAATCTTTTTCTTGTTCCTGCTGCTTCTGTCTGCCTTTTTCTTCTCATCTACCTACACATATCTGAAGGCATAATCCTTGATTTAGGTAATGTAATTTGCCTCTGAAATCTCTATTAGTTTCATAAAGGCCTCATCAGAAGTACAAGTAAAAGAAATCATATAAACTCAGAAGCTGTAATGTCCTAAACCCACTATAATCTCACACGTTGAGTGGCCTCTGAGTATACACTAAAATCAGCTGCAACAGTTTTGCCTCCTATAAAAGCTACATATTAGTAAACATTTAGTTACAAATACGGATAGTGTCTTACTCTACAAACAAATCAAACAAAGGGTCCAATGCGTTTCTACAGATACTATCCTATACATTTCTTTAGAAAGACTTTATCCTCTGAGCTCCAGTTAAATGCAAAACCTGAAGAAACCCCTTAATGATATAAAAGATTCTATAATTTAGTTAAAACCTAGGTGGGATAATATAACTTGCACCTCAATCTTTCAGTGTGAGGCTAGAAACATTTCTCTGTTACAGCTAAATTTTTAATCCTTATCTTGAGGTTTGAATAAATATACCACAACAGGAATCACCCACAAAACTAACTGCATTTCATTGTTTTCAAAATATGAGCCTATGTGCTTTGTAACAGGTTATATGTGCAGGGAAGAACCTTACCTTCTGCCTTTGACAATACTTTTGACACAGTGATCTCTATGATAACGAACAAACTGCTGACAGGTCATCCTGATTTCCTCAGGTACAGAGGCATCTGTATGCCCTGCTGCTTCTCTTCCGCCCCAGAAAAACTCAAGTCTAGAAAACACATGCACACAAAAAAAGAAAAATTCAAGACAGCAAATCAAGCAGGGGTAGTTTTTTGGACACTGCAAATAATAGAACGGACCTCCAAGGAAGCTTATCACAACCTCTTTTTCTGTCCAATACTTCACATATAATCTTCCTAATATATTTGTATAGCTTTGGAACACAGAGGTGTTATTCTAGGTTTAGGCAGAAGGAAAGTCAGAGAGCAGCTGGGAGCCAGCTCTAGCTGCTGGATTCCCATGGCAGCCAGTTGGCTCTAAGGTAAAGGCAGCTTTGTACAACTCACTCCTCCAATGTGGAAGAGCCTGTCTACACAAAGTACTGGCATGGGGTTATGAACACAGCACTTTAAAACAGTGATGATACATTCTGATTCAGCATTCATATCTAAGTTTTAGTTTGTCAGCTGAAATTATTTCTGAAGATCCTTCATTTGGCAAAAATTTCACCTCTAGGAAGCCTGCAGGACTTGCATCTTTTAAAGTGTCATTAGGATGGCAGAACAACCTCACACACACTAAACTGCAATTACCTCTCTACAAGCGGGAGAGAAAAGAAATTTGGAAGATTAACAAAATAGGAAACTGAATACTATAGCACTGAAAACTCAACACCCTTCAAAATGATTCTTAGTAATAATTAGGTTTATAGGTGTAAGTGCAGAGATTCTATTTACCTTCGCTTGAATGGCAGGATGATTAAATGCTTATCTAAGCCAAAAATACCAAAGCAAATGAAGCCCTGGAGAAAAAAAATATAGAAAAAGCAACATGAAGCAAAAGCTTTGGTTTCTCAGGAACAGAAATTAAAAACTCAGTACCGAATACATTTCATGTATACATGGAAAGTATCTCTCTTCTCTAAATATCATTCAAAATGCATTTTGTTTGTGTTTTGATTTTTCATTTGGACCTTAAAAAGACATACCAAGATCTAACAGTCCATTATATAAAATCTTCAAGAAATAGTTCAGTAAAACTAATGCTGTGACATGACACTTGACACTTTGGGATAACTGGCAACCTTACATAGCCAGGTATTAAATCCATCTTTACTAATGCAAAGGAAAGAACAGACGTACTGTAATTTGAGTGCTAGAATGCTTTCTACTTATTTCATTTTTCTGTGCAGCTTTTACATAAAACTATCATTACTTGATACTGCAGTGCATCCTGTAGGCACACATGCCATGGATGTATAAAAAGTTCCTCTAATAAGAATACTGTGTGTATTAACGCTGCCTGGCTTTCACCTCCATGGGTGACAAAGCTGCCCTGTGTCAGGTGCAGTGAAATAGGCCGCATGCAGCCAGAACCAGCATTCACCTTCAGCTCTTCACTATGGTGAAACCAGAGATAAGTCATTTACACCTAATAGAGAAAGCATCCATGGAGCTGCCTTGCAACTGATGTAACTCCAACAGAAGAGACACCAGTGAAGCTTTGGTACAAATAAGGCTAAATTCCTAATCAGTTTCCATGAGCATTTGGCATTCAGTTCTCATTTGCACTTTTGAAAGTGTTCACAGTCACAGAAGATGTGCATTATCTGCTGCAACACCCACCAACAAACAAATATTCTGGGAAGTACCTGACCAAAATTAAACACAGCACAGAAGAACTGCAGTTCCACATACAGCCTTCCAGGCTCTTGGTTGAACAGCCACCACAAGCAACTGGAGAGATTCTGTAAAGAAAACAGAAAAACAACAAAATGCACAAACATAACCTGATTGTTAAAAATCAAAAGCTTTCTTCTCTTCACATGCTAATAATTCTTGCACAATGTTCATGGTCTCTATTTAACAAATTATGCAGATAAAGACAAGTAAGAGGGAATAAACACCTTAAAACAGCCTCTTAGTTAGGTGTAATAGCTTAATAAGAGAGGGAACCTTAGCTGTTTTAAACATAACAATGCAAAACATAGCAGTGTAAGAGGTCCTGCCTCCTTACATGTTTATGTAAGGAACTTGCCTTAAGCATACTTAGATTTTCAACATAACACAGACAATATTAGCCCAGACAGATTTGCAGTGTTTGTCTTCAGGCTGCTTAGCTGAGGCCAGTGCTTTCTACATATTTCTTGTAGAGTTAAGATTATGTTAAGGTGAAGCACATACCACTTCAGCTATTTCAGATGCCTGACAGAAAGAGGGAACCTCCAAACTTAACCCATCTGGGTGTAAAGGATAATTCTTTAAAGTAACTGATCTTATTTCATAGTATCTACATAATCATTCAGATTCAGCTAAAGAATAGGCTAACAGTTGGGGCACCCTTTAAATATAAAAGATGTAAAAAAATACTATCATGGAATACTTGATACAGGAAATTTGAGAGGGAAACATTTCATTTTGCAATTTAACAGAACTTGAAAAGCAACAGCAGTAGCTATTAATCCACATTGTTGTGCTGTACTGTCCTGGTTTGTAGTATTACATATTTGTGCCACAGTATTTTCCATTTCAAATAAAAATGCTTCTCCCAACTGACATCCACAAGAAACTCAATTGAGCATTACATTCAGACAGCAGTTTCTTGCCTTTGTCACAATTAAAAACTAAAATTATATCCCCAACAAATTACATTCTGGTATTTCACACTTGTACACAGGAGCAACCACCAACACATCTTGGAGTCAGTAATGATGAGTGGCAACACTAACTTAGCAATGTTGCTCCAAACATCACTAAAAACAACAAAACTGCATTTTCCCATTTAAAATAATCTTAAGATTATTCTTAACACCTCAGAGAAATCCAAGTTCCAATATAAGCCTGATCAGATAGACCAATTTTTGTGGTCTCCTTCAGAAGTAGAGTTCAGCTTATGTTTTTAATTGATAATTGTCTAGGGAAGAAGATCAACTCTTGAGAAAACTGGGAAGACAGGTGGTAGTGATGAATGATATAACTTCACTTTTTTTTCCCTTCAGGACCCTCCAGTATCTTGCTCACTATCATCAATCTTAACTTGCATTTAATTTATGATGTGGCACAGAAAAATTTATTTTATGACATCCCACTTCCAGTAAGGAACCAAAATATAGCCTCTGTTTTATTTAATGAATTGTGACTTAAGCAACTAGAAGATTTTTACCGGATTGTCTATATAGCTTTCCTAAAAATCATTCTACCTCAATAAGTTAACATGGGGAGAAAACATATTTACAGCAAAAAGGCCAACAATAAGAAGTAAGCACAGCAGCACATGTCTGGCCAGCTGTTTGTCTCCAGTCTGTAGAAGCTGTTCTTCCTGAGCCAACACACATGTTTGAGCACTGCAGTGATTCACACACTGATCCACTGAAAACAAATCAGAAATTTTTCATTAGGCTTCTATCTACAGAACTCCATGAACAAACTTGCTTATGTAACTTGCTGAGTCAAATTACCTTGTTAAGTGACACACAAAATTTGATATTGGCTTTGACAATAACCTGTTCAGACATGCACTCTCAAATGAAACAGCTGAAATTTACATGTGCTCCTAAAATGAAAAAAGTTTTTCCAACAGAATTTTTCTTTCAAAGATTTAATTCAAACTGAATATGTGGTTTATCATTGAGAAAACACTATTAGAAATAATAAAAATAATGAAATAATAAAGAATAATGAAAAAAAAATTCTCTGAACAGTTTTTAAATTTATTTCTGAAAAAATCAAATATACTGTCAGCTCTAATGTTTTTACTCTGCATCTCAGTGTCGTTGAGCTCTAAATCAGACAGACAACCATATTTACTTCAGTTCCATGACTGTATTTTTAACACAGTACATCAGAACACAATCACAACTCTATCAATGAAAGGAGTCAAACGTGAAGAGAATGGATGCTTGTATTCCAGCTACAGAGTTCTAAGAAATTCTGAGTATCTTCCTCTAGATGGCAGTGAAAAACTTCCTGGCAAGGCCATATGTAAGAATTTATACCAGGTAACTCGAAGCAGTTCAGTGAGATATTAGAAGAATTAGTAATTATTGCAGCCAAAGTTACACAAGTATGCATTACAATTTGCTTTTACTGATTTGTAGTTTTGAAATGTTCACTTAGGAGGTTGAAATGATTTCCACTCAACCATAAGGTATTTTCTACCTTATCTTTTAGGATAAGAAAATTCAATTGGCCTTCCTCTATTCTTGAAGACATTCCTACGGTACTTGTTTGAATTACTTAATAGACCAAATAGTTGGCAATAGGTAGAAAGGGAGCATTTTGTGAGACAAGACATAACTGAAGTATGATTCAGTGTGAAATATTTAGATTTATTCAAAACGACATTGCATGCAAACAAAGCATAAGGATATGATCTTCTTGATAAGAATGCATGAAAACAAGAAAAAAAATAGGAAGAAGAGCCAAGTTGTACTGGCAGCTAGCTTTGATCACTGACAGTGCTGTACGGTGAGAATGCACTGGGCATGCAGTTTTCAGACAGGTGTTGAACAGTCAGTTCAATCAATTTTTTTCTATTTTAGTGACTCCTAAGGCCCTCTTAGTCGATTTTCTCCATCTCTCTTCTCTAGACATAAATAGTACACAACAGCATGGACATTTAATCTAATCTGCAGTAAGCACTTGCTCCTCTAGATCTCATTTAGTGTTCAAAACCTGCGCCTGATTACAACAAAGGCTTTTTTAAAAGATGCAAGATGTGAATATAAGGATGTAAAAAAATAGTTCATGTTAAAAGCTTGATGCAAAGTAGGGTTATGCATTCAACTTCCTAGCATCCAAACAAGACAACAATGGAGAGGTAAAGTCTGAATGCTCAGAACACATCAAAGTAGCTTTGCGGGAAGAAAGTGACATCCAAAACAACTGTCCATCTTGAGCACTGAAAGACTACAAACAACTATCAGCCAAAGAGAACAAAACACCTATAATACTGCCTAATAATAAAATTTAATACAAAATATCAGTTATCCAGGTGGAGTTGAAAGAACAATAGCTCCAACAGTTTCTTTGTGAGAATAACACAAAGATGTTGGGAAGAGCCTGTAGTATTAGAAACAAATAGACACTACTGCTTTACCTGTCTCAATTGGAGGAACCTTGCTTTCAACAGCATCTGACACTGCTTTGCTGTCTTTAGCACAGGATAATTCACCGTTTGTTGTTTGACAAGAACAGCAACCTATTAAATATATACAGTAATAGGATAGTTAGCTTCCTTCACTACCATAATTTATTATCCAAGTGTAATACTATACTCCATGCAGCTTTAACTATTATGCTCAAAAATAACCCAAAAGGAGAAGACAGACTTAATTTTTCCAATTTGTTGAGAGGGTAAATGGGTCACAATACTGATAGTTTAGCATAACACTACCATTGAAGCAACAGAAGTACTTTTAGTTATAGGCAAAATCCAGGAAGTGATCAAAAAAGGATTAGAAACACATTGAGTGTTTCTGTTGGCACTTAATTCATTCTAAAAAGAGACAATTTAGTGGGTAAACAATCTAAGATGCCTAGTAGGCTGCATTTATCACATCCTTATCAAGGTATCACTACTTACATAAAAATCATACACAGGCTTTTCTTCTTTTCCACTTACACAACTGTTACAATGGTAACAATCAAACTTCTTTACAAACACAAACCTAAGTACTTGGGCAGTTATATCTGGATTTTCTTCTGTCCTAATCTAACACCTGAAGCTGTAAACTGTCCTTCCCAGGTCAGAATTACATTTGAAATATTAGTTTACAGCACCCTAAGCCAATTATTCTTTATGCGAATACACTTTGTCTACCTCTTTCTGCAGATGTCTGTGCAGAGGATCTTGGAGAAGACTGTGCAGAAGATTCTGGAGAAGACTGTGAAGACGATTCTGGAGAAGACTGAGTCATAGTGGCTGAAATGTGATTCTGCCCACTCCCTTCCACTTCAACCTCCTCCACTGAGCTACGTGGTGAGTATGGGTTCAACACCCCATAGCTGGATCCTTGCCTACTTCTGTTCATGCACATCAGTGAGATACCTGACATTAATATACTAATGAACAGTATCACTGCTGTGGTAATTATCTGTTAAGAAAGCAAAGAGAATGTACTTACATATAGGAAAATAGTTGCATATGTCTTTCTAACTTCTGTACTTTTCTAAATACACTTACAAATGCATCTGAACAAGACTATGTTTCCCATATTTACCGCTCTTGTACCTCATGGCACTGAAAGAGACTAATTTTCATTGCCTGAGTAACTCAGCTTTTTTTGTTTCTTTGTTTAAATGTGGACCCCTGTTTCCCATGCAATCCAAAAACATCCCCTCATTGTCTGTCCCTTTCCTCTCAGGATCATCAATGTTCTGGGTTAAGTTCTGCTCAGGTACCTTTTAATTCCAAAGAGGAATGTGCTCTAATTTACATGCTTTACCCAATGGGGAGCACCCTATTAATTAGCCTTTCCTTCTAATCATCTGCACTGATATCCAGAATCCACTCTGAGGCTATTTAGTACTTGTGAAAGTGCCACATGAACAATCCTGAGTGACTCATGGACTCTCTGTCCATAAGAAAGAGAGGGAGAAAACATGACAAATACCTATGCTAGTACACTTTATATCCTCTGATAAGAGGAACTATTTACTGGTGAAAATGGTAGTTCGGGGTCTTTCAAGCTATGATTGTAGGCTGAGAGGCCTACCATAGTGCAAGCAGTTACAGCTACACATGTGATGCGTATCCTATCTATTACAGACCAAAAGCCATTAATTAGATATTGGATAATAACAATTTTAGATAACTATCATGCTAGAGTACAAACTAGTCACCAGGAAAAGGGCTCTGTGATTCATTACCACTCCTAAGTTTTTTCTTTGAGAAGCCTACTCCTTTTTTTTCTTAGTCATAGCTGCCTAAACATGAAGGTCCTTCTCCAAACAAATGTTCCTAGTGGTTCATTACAGAAATACATTTTTGTATCCATCTATAAGCATTCTACAATGATACTTCAATTGTAGTGGCCTGTACTTTGACTGAAAGCTAATTGAACATGCAGCATGGCAGAAGTCTGAAGTGATGAGGACAGAACACGTTCATACCTGATGTTTTCCATAGAAAAAGGCAGAGTCAATACTAGCATTGTTACGTTCACCAACAATTAGTAAGATTCCTACCAGAACTGTTGGGACTCTGAAAGAACAAAATAAGAAGTAGATAACATATTTATCATGCTCCCACTAAGCCAGCAGGGAAGCATTTGAATTAACTTACCCCCATCCAGCTATGATGATAAACCCAATGGGAATCTTTACTGTTTCTCTCTTCTTCAACAGAAACAAAGAAAAAGATAGAAAACCTAAACAAACAAACAAAACCAAAAGAAAACCAAAATAAATGCCTTGTTTATTATTAAAAAGGGAACTGTTAAGTACAGAGCCTAGAAACTCTATTATGTGACCTGCTCAATAGCTTAAGATATTCTTCTCAGACCTTTAAAGATCCCAAAATCATTTGTCTGATTGTATTCTGAGAAAGTAAATTAGAAATACTCATTGCCTAAAAAACTTATGTTAACAGTGAAACATTGAAAAAATTCCAGGACATTTTATATTAAATATTCACTTTTAAATGCTAAGAAAGGTTCACAAGAGTAAAAAAGATGTCATAAGAACATTTAAGATACAAGTAACTAATTTCTTTAGGTATTAGCAGCAGTTTTCTATCCCAACAAATACTGTTGTATTCAGTTATAACATTTCTTTAAAAACTGACTAGTCCTTTGTAAAGTCAATGATAAATTTAACTAAAAAGTTTTGCATATTTTTGCGTATATAACTCTTCTGGGAGTACCTTCTGGAACTGCCTATCCTACCCACACCTCAGCAACATTCTCATGTGGAAGCAAAGTTAGTATTTATGTTAGGCCTCACCAATCATGAGCTGTGTACTTCAGCTTAACAAATATAACTCACTCCAGAAAAACACCACAGGAATTAAACATCTAGATTCTGGACAAATATCTTGAATACCCAAAGTCTCTTTTTTCTTTAATCACATATGTAAGGTTCTCCAAAAGCTTCTTGCAGCATCTTTCAATTCTTTCTATTTCAATTCCTGCATTACTCTTACGCACACATATTGTTTTTAGAAATGACAATTTCCAAGGGAAAGAGGTGTTAAAACTACTTGGGTATTTCCCTTCATTCTGTATTTTCTACTTTCTGATTGCACCAGATTTTTAAATCTACTTAATGCTGAATAACTAAAATCTTCAACTCTGGATTAATTAAAAATCATAATTAAGACTTTGACTAGCTGAAGGGCAACCCATCATATTCACTCTATTTGTGGTTGCTCCTGCCTTGAATGTATGCTCTTGTCTCTTGTCACACACCAGCCAGGGTGCTCTATCCAGCAAAGGCAAGCCATACCTGCCCAGGTAGAAGGTTCCAACACCAGCAGTACCTAACACTAAACCTCAGCACAGCTTACAGGTGTCCCCTTTTGTAGAGCTACAAACAAGTGAAAGGAACTCCCAAGAACATAATTATTTCAGGACATTAATCTTTCATTACTGGACTCTGCCTAGAAAAATCATACCTGTCCACAGGTAGGTGCTATAAAGTGAGCTGTAGAGGAATATAAATACGAGGATCTGTATGGTGATGTCTTTCTCTTTAACAGTGAAATTCCATGCCACCATTCCAATGCAAGCAATAAACTGGAAAGAGAAGTAAGACACCATCATTTAAACTGGGAAAGCAGAATGACGAGAAAAACTGAACACAGAGCTATATACCTGCAGTAAGATTTAAACTCCGCCCTAGATGCACTGGAGGGTGATTTTATGAACTGAATACTTCATTTAGCAGTAAAGCACTGCCACAGTAAATTCAGTACTATAGCTGTGTCACTTGACTATGCTACCTTATTTTCAGGAGGGGTTTTTTGACAGCAAGCATATAGCTCATATAAACTAGGAGTAAGGCAAATCAGGTAAACCCTCCAACTTTATATACCTTAGAGTAAGTAAATGGTGATGTTTTTGGCAAGTACAAACCATTTACCTGAAATTATTTGCACATGAAACTGAGGTTAACAGGTTTGTTCAGCCAAGAATTACACCAGTTGTCACCCAGCGATATTGCATACGTGATAATTTTAACATTGAAGGAATCTGAAAAGATAGGCTGAAGTATTGTGGAAACAGTAACACAGTAGTTCCATTTCTTTTAAGATGAAAGCTAGCTTGTTGTTACAGAACAGAAGCGCCCACACTTCTCACACATGACATTTTTCAAATGTGACCCCATGATCAGAGCTCAGAGAGTTTACAATAGACAGAGATATTTAAAAAAACCCAAATTAAAGAACACTTTAGAAAGCACTACCACACAGATGTTATACAAGCACAGGCTGTTCCAGTTATGCAGTTGACTTCAAGGGAATAAGGTGCATGTACTCTGTAGCTCTCTCTCAGATTAAATAACAATTAAAATTAATCCAGAGCAACTTGGCTTCGGCCTTCCCTAGCCACCAGCCATGCATTCCCACACATCCTTGCACCAGCACTTGCACCTGCTGATCTCTCAGCAAGAGCTTCAGGGACATAAACCAGTACAGGGATTATTTTTCTATTTAGCTCCTTGAATAGGGTCACTAAAGAGTCAAACACGGGCTGCTGCTCCTGGTATTGCCAGCTTCAGATGGGTGTAATTGAAACAGAAGTGCACTCAACAGTATTGGGCAATAACTAAGAAAACATTTCAGAAGCCACTCTCCATTCTGATTGTTTATAGTTCTGTTTAGGAATCACAGTGCCCGCATTAACTATCATTTCCTTCAAGACTGTATTTCAAGGCACAGAAATTGTTTAGATAAGTTACACATTAGATTCACCTGCCCTCCACAGCTGGCAATAAAGATCTCACTGTAAAATCCAAACTTCCAAAATTGTTAAAAAACACTTTAAACCCTAAACCTCACACAACAGCATTCTCCTTACTACTGACCTGAGCAACAAGTAGATTTGTTGTAATCATATGAGGAATCTGTTTGTATTTCTTACTCAGAACAACAACAGTAAGAGACCAGGTCTGTAACACACAAGAAGAAAAATTAATTTAAGAATAAAACAAAACCCAAAAGAACAAGATGAGTATTCTGGCAGATGATGTTGAAATTAAATATATAACAGATATGCAACATGACTGCTGCAGTATGCTACCAGCCCCTTTGCCTCAGCAGTTGTGGTCAGAAAAAGCAATGCATCTTTGTGTTCTCATGTTGGTGAAGTATTTGCAGGAAAGATCAAGAACTTGCCTGAAGCACGCAGAAGCCTGTTAGATCCTCAGGACATAAATGACCACAGTGTAGCCTGGCAATTCAGAATTTAAAATCCACAGCCACCTCCCCTGAATCTCTCAAAATGATCTGACAGTGAGAGGTAGCATTCACTTCTGGTTTCCCTTCAGGCACAGTTTCAAGACAAGAGGACTTCAGTGAGACAACAACTTCAGAAAATTCCAACTCCTTCCAACATGGATGTTTTTATTTTTAAAAAGCAAATAAAATAATCATACTATCTGTACTTTCTATAAACACAAAACAAAATTCACACTGGACTTCTGGATTATCAACTGTTTTTAAGAAAACAATTTCTAGTAAAGGAATTTGATAAATATAAAATTTTCAGGTTAAATTATTTCATTAATGCTCATTAAGACTTCATTAAACAAATATGCACTGACATTCTGGAGCTGTAGTTTGTACACAGCTTTCATTACTGTGATATCCAAGCACCTCACTTGGCTTGATGTAACTAGTCTCTGTGGTGTAAGCTAGTACTTTAATTCCCTCACACCCTGTTATTAAAACAAGAAAACAAACCTAACCAAAAAACCTCTCAAGCTCTGCACTAAATGCCCTAATTCAGTCACTCATCTTTCTCTACAGTGCAGCTTTCCAGCAGACCCACTGTTTAATGAAGATTTTTAGCTCCATCCTCATCCTTTGCACTGGGAAATGATGAGGAAATAGAGCTCTCACTGTGAGTCAGCGTGTGCTGCTGACGCGCCTGCGTGTCTCAGCCGGGCAGCACCTACCAGGGAGATGAGGCTGACGATGCTGATGTCAAAGCTGACGTTTTGGAGTGCAGCTGCCAGTGGGTTGGGGTCCATGGACGGGATGGTCAGCAGCCATGCAGAAACGTACATTATGGGGGCAGACACAAACGTGCTTATCACCATGCCTGAGGTAATCTGCCAAGAGTCAAACAGAAACAACAACGGAGTTAATCACAACTCAAGCTAAATAACCTGCTTTCAGGAATACAACAACTGGCAAAATTGGACCTTTGAATTAAACATACCTAGACCTTTAACAAATAATGAGTCGTTTCTATAACAAATTATTTAGAATTTGAGCCAGAAATTTGGTTTTAGCACAGAGCTAAACTGAAAATTATAACAAGCTTCTGAAATAGCATGAGTAGAGAGTTTCCTACTGCAGATTTCTACAGAGCTTTTTTATGGGTGTCAAATATACTAATGACTGCAGTCTAGGGGTGAATTTACACTGTCACAATTCACTTTTGGATATAAATATTCACACCATAAGTAACTAAAAAAAACATGTAGCTATGCAAATACCAATATGCATACTAAATATGCACCAATTTATGAGAAGAAATCATATATATTTACAAGTGATTTCTAGTTTGGCTTATCGTTGTCTTTCTACTCTCTAGAATTTGCCCAGTGATGGAAGTGTGAGTTGTTACTCATACTAGAAACTCTGCTATAAAGAGATTTCCTAAGTTTGTAGAGCATAAAGTTCTATCTTGCAAGATTTACTTCTATTATCCTTTTTTCTTAAAAAACAAATACATCTAAACAACTCCAAAATAGAAACCATTAAAAACAATGAAAATCAACAAAAATGTGTTAATGCCACTTCAAGTGGAAGAAACAATTCTAAAACTTCTATTTTAAGTTGAAAAGACAATTGGAATCCTCTACTATATACTATACTCTATACATATATATATACACTATATATATACACACTATATACTATACTATATAAACAAAAGTAAAATGCTTTCTATCACAAGATTTAACTGAAGGGCAGCTCAACTGAATCAGTTAAAGCCTAAGATCTATCATAAAATTTCAGCTATAAACTGACACTATTGTTACTGAAGTCAGTAACATAATTTCTTTTTTCCCCTTAAAAAAATCTCAAAGATTAGATCGTTGGAAAAAAAACCAGACAAAAACCACAAATCCAAAAAACTTTATATCTGAAGTTATCCTATCTCTGTCTACTAGAGTCACAAATGAAAAAAAAAAAGGATGAGGACTATCAAGATACTTAAGACATCAGGAAAGAACCTGGGAGTACAAGCAATTCTAAGATAACTATACTACAGAAAAGCAAATTCTTCAAGCCTACTTATTTATTTCATCAACAAAGTTAAGCTCAAAGTTAGGATATATTTGGAAAAGTTTAACTACATACAATTCCTACTTCCATGTTAAATTGACTTGCAAATATTGCAACACCAGGTGCTGCCGGAAAAATTCCATAAAGAAATGCATAGTTTGATAAACTGGTGTGATTGACCACGCTGTCACTCTTGTCCAAGAGCTCCACCATCTCTCTACACAGAAATGGCATCATGAGCCTGAAAGAAAGGGGAAAAAAGTAATTGAAAAAATATTACTCAACCTATAACAATAGACTCTTTTTTACCCAGAAAATGAATAAAACGGAAATTTAAGGCTTGTTTGAACACTACTTATTAAAAACAAAATATTGACATCACTTTGAATGATTGCCTTTATTGTTATCAAAATATTTACCAGTTGCTTAAAACTCTTACATCACAAATTACACTAAAATAAAAAGGACAAACATGACAACAAACTCGGGTATAGAAGCAGCTTCCCTGATTGTGCAGACACATTCTTTATACAAACTTCAAATTTAGAATGGCAAAACATTAAAAACCCTCTAATTTTTCAACTGTTACAGTAGTAGTAGCTATAAGCAGTCAGCAGCTCTGAAATTTAGTCCACCTTTCTGCAAGCTGTCTGAAATATAATAAGGGCTCAAGCTTAAGAATCCCATGCCAAAAGTTCTGGCCAGCAAACTGCTGGCATCAAGGCTATTTCAGCAACAGCCCAGATCTCACACAGACTCAATGCAAGCCTTACACAGGCTTACAGTAAAGCAAAGTGGTAACATTAAAACCCAGTGTTTTTCAAGTTTTTTCATTACAAAATTTGTCATTAAGCTGGTTTACAGACTAGGTCTTCAGCTTTGCTGGTTAGTTGTACTTGATACTCAAGTGCACCTCCAAATTTTACAATACAAACTTAAAAGCCAAACAAACATTCTATTACGTTAATTGTAGTTCTGTAGGAAATAAAATACTTAACGTGAAATAAATAAATACTCCCTGAGATACATTCAAGGGAAGACGACGATAGCATAAGTTCTAAATAGAACTTGGCATTTATTCATGCTTAAAAGTCAAGCAGTTTTAGAGCATAAAGTGACCATTTTTACGCTCTTCCTGTATAGTAGTTTCAAAGACTTATAGATAAAGGAAAAACAACTAATTTGGAGATGCATTGTTTAAGCCGAATAAAATACAAATACTAATCAAATATACTTAAACTCACTACTGTCTAACTATCTATTCAGTAAATTTTAATTTAAGCTGTTAACTCCCCAAATACCCAATTCATGGCAGATGGCCTGCAGCCCATCCATGAAGGCACAGCACTCCTGATTTTCTTTCTCTGCAGAGCCTGACAACAGGCTTTTAGTCTACTAAATTTCCTTTAAAAATTAACAGTTGTAGTCTATCAAAGAGTTTGGAAAGCACTCACTCAAAATACCAGAAGTGAAATGTACTATCGCTTTTGAGAGAAAAGCCATCTGACCAGGGTATTCAGAGATTAAAACATCTAGAGAACAAAATTATAAAAACACATAAATGGAACTTACAGTTTAGCTGTGATGAGAAGGATCAGTGCAACAAACATACCCTTTGTCAGTTTTTTTGTTTGTCCCACCATAGTCAGTCCAAGGTAAAAAAGTGCAGAGCCAGAAAATGAACTGCCCAGTCCATCAAGGAAGTTTTCAAGGTAGTCAGGAATTTTTTGGCCGAGAATAAAGTTTGAGGCAATTCCTATGAAGACCATGAATACAATTGGGTTCTGCAAAACTCGAAGGAGTGCTAGGCCCACTATTTTGATTTTGCTCTGTGACACAGTGCGATTATTCCTCCACTTCTGGATTTCACAGAAGATAAACCCCAAGGGGTTTAGCATCATAAGAGATATTGGAGCCACTAGGTAAATGTACTGGAGATACTCTGGGTAAGTGGTTTGATATAAAGCTTCAACTAGAAGACAGGAAATGAAGAGTTATGATTAATAACATTTCAGCAGAAAAAGACAATGAAATATTGAAATTAAATTTTGCTCTCTGAAAACTAAAGAAAATTATTTAAGTTTCCTCTAGAAGGAACTGAAGGAATCCACTTAATTAACAATCAATATAGGATAATGCAAGAAGAGAAGTACGTCCAATCATATTAGGCAACAGTTATCTAAAGAACACATTAAAGAACAAAGATTAACTATCCAATACTATTTAAACATCCTACAATTAGTCAACATTCACAGAAAAAAAAGAAAGAAAACAATGTAACAATTCTATGTTTCCTTGGAGTCATTCTAAACGCTGGAAAAGTTTCAGCTTTATTTCTGACTTGCTTTTCCTTCCCAGAAACAGGACGGTTGTGGAGAATTAAATGCACCTTTGCAGGATACAAGTCGCTTCCCATCTTAAGGGAGTCTCACTTCTCTGGAATTTAATCAGTTTTCAATGGGTAAGTCAGGTGTGATCTTTCTACATTGATTCAATACAACACAACAAAGCAACAACCAGACAAAAAAAAGTTTATCACATAATTATTGGTTCATTCTCTGGGATGACTTAGGACAAGAGTTACTGCTGTAGTTATGGTCCCTCAAGGAACTCTAAATCATGAGCCTCTGCTTTTATTACTACTACATACTTCTGAGGCAAAGTAGAATTGCTTCCTATTTCAAGTTTGTACTAAAGGCACTTCAAAAATAAGTAAAAATACT
>VWZV01000706.1:743945-999853 GCA_013397155.1 Irena cyanogastra
AAAATAATCCACAACTTCTATCACTGATGAAAAGTTTTCTTTTTATTTAAATCATGGTGCCTGCTTGCTGATAACAAAAACCGAAATCAAAGATACTTTAGTTTTTTAAAAAAATCAATTCTCCATTTCCCCGCTGCTCAAAAGTACACATAAATCACACACTAGTTGTCCATGCTTAATACAATGAGTAAGATTAGAGTCACAGTGACTGTCACCCACACAACATCTCTGCTACACCTGTGCTTTAACACACAGCTCTAGAGAATACTTGACTCTGTTTGTCAGAGTTGCATTATTATTACCCAGTAATAAAAAACCCTAAAGCTTTCTNGTAACAATTCTATGTTTCCTTGGAGTCATTCTAAACGCTGGAAAAGTTTCAGCTTTATTTCTGACTTGCTTTTCCTTCCCAGAAACAGGACGGTTGTGGAGAATTAAATGCACCTTTGCAGGATACAAGTCGCTTCCCATCTTAAGGGAGTCTCACTTCTCTGGAATTTAATCAGTTTTCAATGGGTAAGTCAGGTGTGATCTTTCTACATTGATTCAATACAACACAACAAAGCAACAACCAGACAAAAAAAAGTTTATCACATAATTATTGGTTCATTCTCTGGGATGACTTAGGACAAGAGTTACTGCTGTAGTTATGGTCCCTCAAGGAACTCTAAATCATGAGCCTCTGCTTTTATTACTACTACATACTTCTGAGGCAAAGTAGAATTGCTTCCTATTTCAAGTTTGTACTAAAGGCACTTCAAAAATAAGTAAAAATACTTTGGAAACACACAGAAGATTCAATTGCAATGTGAATTTTAAAAAGCCCAAAGCTTTAAAAGTAGAATGTTCTCTTTTACCTGACTTATAATTGTTATATTGAATAATGTTCTTGTTATTAGTAATTATCAATAATATGCTATAGGTATTAATAGTATGTCAACTATAATACATGTATATGTAGTTACTTGTATCATCATAGTTATTATATATACCAAGTATTAGATATACACAACACATACAATTAATAATTATTAATAACAACATTATTAACCTTTTCTGAAAAAGATTTTCCTCATTACTACATTTTTCAAAATCCAAAAGAGTTTTATCTTAGTATTATTTAAGCCTCTGGAATGACAGGAACTTCCAAGTGCTAAATCAGTGTTCACTTTGAACAGACTCCTCTTTAAACCAAATAAACTGACATTCTCAACTAGCTGATTTCTTACATATATAAAAAGAGGCACTAAAGGCATTTTTACTTTTACAAGTCCTTATTAAAGTACATGTAGAAGGACCACCTGTACTAAAATCCTAAATGGACTGCTGAACAGAAGTACCAAGTTTGGGGCTAGTTACTGCGTTCAACAAGCCAGTCTTAAGCATCATCCTGGTAATCAAAACCACTTTAAACATGCTGGACACTTTTTATGCAAATAGGCTTTTTCCTAAAACCTCAAACCTGAGACTGATGTTTTATGTTGCTTTATACAGAATGCCCATGTCACTTGAACACAACTCCATACAAGTCATGTGTAAGTAACGTCTGANTGTCTACATCAGGGGTGTGCTAACAAACCTCTCTGCCAGTTGGTTCTTCTTCACCTCAACATCACTTTTTAATCTAGAACTGTCATAACCATGATAATAGAAAAACAGTGATAAGCTTCAAAAATCTGACCTGCATTTTGATTTCCCTACGTGCAAATTTTTTTCAAACAGCAAAAAACAGCATAGTAAAGAAATAACAAATAATAATAGTAATGTATTAAATAAATTACATGGGATGAAGACTCAGGAATGATTAAGAGTTCAAAATGCCTTTTTAAAATAGTGTTGGTTTAGTGCACAACTTGTCAATATTGATTTTTTTCCTTTACAAATTTCTACTGCTATAGCATTTAAAAATATTTTTTTCATTGAAAGATCAGGCTTTGTTTAAAACACTATCTCTGCCACACAAAAAATAGCAAGGCATTCTTTGTTGACCAGTCCTGCAAACACTTCAAAGAACCTTGGGTAATATTTTACTAACAGCAAAAAGTTTGCACAGGTGACAACATGAACCCAACACCAGTGAAAGTTTGGGGATGGGAGAAGGGAAAGGACAAGAGGAAATAAACCTAAACAGCCTACAGTGTTTCTGTTGCAATAACTATTCCAGTAAAGCTCTAAATGGTGTAGATTTTGTCAAGATCATACATAAAAAGAGTATAAACAATATCTCATAAATCATTAAGTATCTGAAGAAATACATAGTCTTACAAGAAAGTAAAAGTTGAAATAATGTTTTAACCAGAATACAATGGAAATACATTCAGAGACCCCCAAAATATATATATTAAAAAAGAGAAACTCTAATTGGCATCTAAAATGCATACCAACAAACAAAGATATAATTCTCACAGCCCCATTTGTGGCAGACTTCTGATTTCTTTCAAGAAGAATACACCTCAGGAGATGTAACTGAGGGAAACACAGTATTTTCATCTAAAAAAAAAGTATGCATTTGTCTAAATTTTATACATATCAAACAAACTTGAAGAGAATAAGAAATATTGAGGATTTTCCTGAACATGCTGCCTTGGAATAAGGAGAAAGATACTATTAACTCCCAAACTAATCTAAAACATGGATCTACTTGTTACATATAATCTGGAATTGCATATTTGACCTTTCCTTTGCAATTGTATTTTCAATTCTGTAATCAAACATCTTGCTGTTTGTTTTGCTAGAACCAACTTGCTCTCTTTTTAGGTTTTAACCTTTCCTAGATGACGAGTAGTCCCAAAGAGAATTTGAGAGGCACTTCAGAAATTATTTCGATTGCATGGAACTTCAATTCAGAAGTCAATTTCAAATTATGGAAATATAAAAGCAAACATGTCTACAACAGTGACAATTAATATCAAAGAAGAAAACATACTTACCTATTGGATATCCCAGTGCAAAGTCATTGCTTTGTGTAGCAAAAATAGGGAACAAACCTGCTTTGCTAAATCGGTTCTCAGGACTGGCTACTAACAATGTTAAAACACAGACTAAAAAAAACACAGCAGCTTTGGCAACTAAAACACTGTACAGGAAGGACCAATTCACATTAGAAAAATTAAGTACCACCATGTTTTTGAACAGTAAAGCCGGGAGTGCAAAACGGGACACAAAATTTCCCAGTCCTTTGGCCTGAGTTGATGTGATAATGTTGGCTCTTCCAGCTATGTAGCCACAAAGAATTATTCCAAAGCATTCCAACAGGGCTGGGAAAAGCCTGCTTATTGACATAGAAGGAGTACCGCCAGTGGTGTTGAGCCCAGCTTGTCCAGGCAAAGAAAGAGACATATTAGCTGAAGATGAGAGGTTCTTTTCAGTGAAGTCTGAATAGCTATCCATTTCCTCTGACCACCTCTTCCAAAAGAAGAGTGTGAAATGATCTCATCTGTAAAAGGAACAAAAACACACTTATTAATTTTATTCCTTTAAGTAAAAGCTTATGCCCTCTTAAATTATTACAGAATAGACAACAGGAACAGCCCTTACAAGAACTGAGCACCAGGAAAGAAAGATAAATTTGATGAAGAATCAAAGTTTCTCTACTCTAGTACAAAAACATTTTGCAAGGTCCTCTCTACCTTCCAGAAAAATTTAGAGTTTAAATCATCATATCATCCTTGAAGTTTGCACCTTGCTTTGTGCAACTTTGACCTCTCCCAACATTTCAATATCATGTGCTAATGATACACTTTTCAGTTAGCAAAGAACCCACATATGACACAGCAGCCAGTGATCTAATTCATTGCGCTAGAGCCGACCCATATTTCTACATACAATTCTTTAGGTCTGTAGCAGTGAAATTTAAGCATGCATGAAGCATTTATGTACAACAGAAGTATTTGTTGACCCTTGTTCCTCACTTGTTAGCAGCAATTCCCTTTGGAAGGGCTGATTACACCACTGCAGGTTCTATATGCAAGCAGGCATGTAAAGTCCGCAAATCAGATGAAGAGAGTGGACATCAAACACAGAAGAAAATTCATTGATTAACAGCAAGGTCCTGCCAGAAACAGATATGGCTTTGGCAATACAGCTCTGAAACCTGTGCAGTCCATCAGGTGACTCTGCACATAAAATTCTGACATAACTAAAAACTTAAGTACTGTTTAGGAAGTCAAGATGACTTACCCCACTTTGTAGGGATAGAAATTAAGGAAAAGGTGAACTGATTTCCCCTAAGCTATTTAAGGTATCAGTGGTAAAGTCAAAATTGCCAAGTCCCAAACAGTGCTTTGCAGGACACAATCTGTGCAAACTAACAACTGGTTTAAGAGTCTTCCCAGCCTCTTTGTATCCTACCCACAAGGAACACAGCAGCCAGGTAAATAAGCAAGTAAATCAAGTCAGTGCAAAGGTAAGGTCTATTTCACACCCTGGAAATGCATCCAGCATATACATATTCACAAGCATCAACTCTTTGACTCATGACTTTTATTTATGCCTGAGGCTTTTGGTAAGCACTTCTGTGATGCTGTGGCAATTCATCTGGACTGAGCTGCTGCATCATCCAAATCTGTCCAGTAGCCTTGGCTATCCCTTCTCCCAAAGAAAATGAGTCTCACTCCAAGAAGGGCTTATTTTAAAGGCTGCGCTTTTCTTATATTACAGATGATAAGTTAGCTTAGAGGTATTTGGACCAGGAGCTCAAAGTATTGTTTGCTACAGAACATTGGGAAAACTTGCAAGAAATGAAGCAAACAACAAACCATTTATTCTATTAAAAAACTTAAGGATGTTGTTGGAATTTGCAAAATGTCCTAAAGAGGATGAGAGACAGATTTCCAACACTGAATTCTTTAAAGAAATCAGCTACGTTCTACACTAGCTGCAAGGTAAAAAACAGGTTTTCAGCACAGCCCCACATCAAATTCTCCAAGCTTACTGCACTGCATAGAGCTAAGGCTCCCAGCAGTACAATGTGTTCAACCTACTCACTGCTCTCTCAAGGTAGTTTTTTCACCAATAAGATACAGCTGAAACCTTTTTAACCAAATGCAACACTCGATCTCTAGTGGGACTGTATTCCAGCCATATCTATCCCTAAATCCTAGCATTCCTTCTTCTGTGCCTTCCTATTCAAGGCTAATGACAAGCCACTCTTCCATCTGTATTAAAATCATTATTTCTCCTCACAAAATTACTACAAAATACAGAAGTGCCCTTGTCCCCATTTCGTAATTCAGGACTTAAACAAATATGACTGACTCTTATGTTGTATCAATCAGTAGCACATACTAAATCCCATATCTTCCTCACTAGATCAAAACTGACATGGATACACACCCACACATCCCGAAAAATCTTTTGTCAGAGATAGACAGATATATAGATAGACAGACAGACAGATAGATAGACAGACTTGTGGAGATAAACAAGGAAGGCTGCAGGAATCTACCTTCAACTTCATTAGAAGGGACTCTGTCAAGTCATACAGGACAAATTTTTGGTAAACCACAAGAGTTTCAAAGAGAAGAACGCCATTATAGTAAAAGCTGCTACTGGAACTCCTCAGAGGGCTTTGAGAGTGAATCATCTCTTCAGCTCAAGACACATGTACGTCCCAAACCCTTCATATTCAACACAGAATATCTATTGTCAAGCAGTGTTTTCCAGAAATGCAAGCTTCTGCATTCTGCTTAACACAGTGAGTACATCACAGCACTTTTTGCTCTATAGCATACAGACATTTACATAACTGTTGTGAGATTATGTAATGACTAATCATAGATTTAATATACAGCTTTGTTACACCTCAGGCTTATCTCAAACTAGTGTCTCACAACAGTGAAATTATTTTCAATTCACAGTTCTTAATGAAATCAAAGATAATGATCTCATGCAAACCCAAAACCTCATATATTCTACATGGAAATTAGTTTGTTCTTATAGTAGATGTAGCAAACCTACCAGACAAATGACCCTAAAATAAGGAAATATAATACAGTTACAAGGGAAAGCACTTAGCTTTGACTCCATAGAATGTACAATTTGTAGCTGTCCCTTCAGAGATTGAGGACTGAGATTTGAATCCTTGAGAACTCAGCCACAGCTGCATTTCTGGGAACTGCAGGCCAATACAGACATAGCTTTTAGGAATAATGCTGCCTTATCTGCTGTCGACTGTGCCAGGCATAGCAGCTTGCAGCCAGACTGTCAGCTTGCACGAGAGGAAGCCTTGTATGAAGACCAACAATAGACACGGAGCAAATAACACGTGCAGTTTAAACTTCCCATGAAACATTTCTCTTGTAGGTTATCAATATTTGTAAAGTCTTAAAATTCACCAGACCAGAAACTCAGTTCTCCAGCAGCTGTGAGTTAAGCAACATCAGGTTCCTCTCCAAGTACAGAAATGGAGAAATTGTCTCCTTCACCAAAGGAAGGTAAAAATCCCTTTCATTTTCTTTTTCTAATGAAAGTCAAAGACAGCATGAATGAATAAAAGAGATAACTTCAATATACATCTCCCCTCTGGTCTCTCACTCTTCAGCTTTCAACTGATAATCACTCTCCGGATAATATGGTGACACTGGCAAGATGGTGCACATTGTTCATAAATTATATCCCACAACATGACCTAATTTAATGCAATGCAGAAACTCTCCTACTTTAATGTAAGGATGGCACATTATTTTACTCAGGAAGACTAAAATTGAATTTTAGGGGTAGGAAGAGTTACCGCTTGTAGCAGCTCTACTACCCCACTCTCAGCTAAGATAAGAGTGTACTACATGCATTTTCATGTAAAAATTTGTGAATTAAGTCAAAGAGGAAGCAACTATAGGGAGATAAAATGATAAAAGTAAGTGGGAAGAAGAGATTACTGCAGTTCCTATTTTTGCAAGTTAACTACGATTTTTACTTTTCTCTTTACTGGGCTAAGAAAACAGAGAGAGAACAATATCGCCACAGCAATTAGCGCAAGAAATGGGCCACCTGTACCTGGAAACCTAGACAATGCCACAAGAAACATCACAGACCTTTATGTGTCTCTGAGCAGCTGTTTTTCAAGATCACATTTCCCTTGTCATCCTTCTCCCACGATGCCATTCCAAGAAAGCCCCCGGCTGTGGAGCAGCCGGGAAGCCGCATGCACTGGCCGCCTGGGGAAGCTGAGGCCTGCCCTGAGCACAGGGCTGGCACAGCTCACACAGCAACCCTTCAAGCTCCACAAAACTTTGGTAGTGCAGGAGCTCAGACAAGACCAAATGAAGCAACAGCAGCCAGCGGCACCGAATGTCAACTCAGAAAATGAATGAAAAACATACCTTCCCTTAGTTTTCACTTAGGCTGATCTTTGGGCTTGTCAACAAATAGATAAATACTCCTGAAGTAAACAGCAAAACATTTTTCAAGAGGTAGATAACACTTTCTTGCCAGCATCTCTTAAAAAGCACCTCACTTGCACCACTTGCCAAATTGGGATGTAAAATCCTTTGACTTGCAGCCAGAAAGCTACAACAAAACCAACGCCTCTCGCCTGCCCCTTCCCGGCCCATCACTGCTGTCCTTCCCACGGTCACCCAGCTACGAGCACACAGCATTTCCAGTCAAAGATAAAAAACCAGTAGCACTGCCCTGTGTGACAGCTGCCACAGTAGAAAATAGCGCCAGAAGCCGGGGAAAGGAGTGGGCAGCTTACCTACTTAGCTTTCGGTAGGCGCCTCCGCACAGGGATGCGTGGAGAGGGTTTGCGCTCTGCCCAACTGAGAACCCCTCTAAGGCCGAGGCCGCCGGTNAGCCCCTCGTGGCTGCCGCCACCTGCCCGCAGCCGGCGCTGCGCTGCGCCCCGCGGGGCGGCAGGCCGAGCCGGGCCGGCGCGGGGTCACCCCCCGTTATCGGCCCGAGCCAGCGTCACCTGCAGCTCGGCGGGGCCGATAGCGGAGCTGGCTCCCGGCAGCAGCCTGTCCCTGAACCTCCTACACCCACTCCAACTTTCCGAGCAGTCAGAGTGCTTAGAAACCCCGTGTTTTCCACGTGCCGTCGGTTCCACGGCTTTGGCCGGTCAGTAATTTCCCCAGTAAAATTAAAAACTGGTAATGACCAAAGATTTTCTTGCAGAAAACGAGGACACAGCTTACTCAAGGCTTTCCCTTTGTAATGCAATTGAGGGCACAGCAGTTCCAGCTGCCCTTTTCCTAAGAACCGAGACAGATACTGCTGCTGCAAAGACAGCAAGTGTGAATTCAGTGTACCTTATTCTCCCCTCCTGACCAGACTCAAACCAGCTTGCCTTACTTGCTAAGTGTGGCAGACACGTGGCAACAAGTGGCCCAGTGGGAGTAAGGCAGTTTTCCTGAGTGGTGGAATGTCGACCAGTCTGTGTGCTCAGTAGCTTCCCATTCCAAACTTCCAGAAAAAAACCACCTCAAAAAAACTTCCAAGAAACTTCCAGGGAGAAAAAAACCCAACCACCAAACAAACAAAAAACCCCCAAACCCTCTTTCCCTTTCAGGTAACAGCCAAAAAAGACCAAAACAGAATGGAGAATTATCTCAACCAAAAAAGATGTTTGTGATTGATAATTTATGAAGCATTGTGTCAGATATGAATTTTTTCTATAGTCAATTCTGTTCTCAAGGTCTACTGTTGAAATTCTTACCAGAAACAAAACCAATATTATATAGCAAGAGCAGCAATATAACAGAAATAACACTTAAGGGAATTAACTGGAAGTCCAGTTAAGAAAATCCTGTAAAGAACGCAGACAGACACTTGTGGAGATAAACATGGCTGTTAGAAACTTTTAGAAGGTACTACATTGTTGATATCATATGTCTGCCTTAAATTTAATTTAAAGATACTGATGCTTAAATTTTATCTCTCTGCACTAGAAGTGTATACACTTCTAGTATGAAATGTAGAACCTCAACTGACATGAAGCAGCAGTGCAGGGCTTGACTCCTCACTGCCTCTCATTCCTGACTACATCCTGTCCCAACTCTGGGCCAACACAGGTCAAACAAAATATCAGCAAGGGATTATTCCAAAGCTGTGCCAAGGTTTATTATGTATGTTTACTGCTGGAAGGTGGTGCAGCCTGTTGGGTAACACTCACCCACTAGTAACATTAGGGTGAGACTTTGTTTTGATGCAAACACTAATGAAGAAGACTCTTTGGTTAATTTTATCACTGTTGAAGTTTCTCTGTTTGGCACCTGACAAAGACCACTTTCAGACTGATTTGGAATTTGTTTTGGAAATACAGAATAATAAGGCCTTTCTAATTTTTTGGCTTTCTGTTATTCATTCTTTCCTCTAGAAATGACACCGCAGAGGGACAGGCTCTGGGGAGTACCAAGGGAGGTATACCAGACCATACTAAGAACTCTTGCTAAAAATATATACCTTCCCTTCTCTTGAATGCATTTTTTCCCTTTGAAAAGATCACTAGTGATTTAGCATTTAATGAAGTATTTAAAATGCAAGAATCCTTCAGCTGTTTTAAAAGAGTATACATTTGGCTGGATAGGCCACTCATTGACTACTATTGATATCCACCAACCACCAGCCTGGTTTTCCAAGGGATCAGCAGTAACAGGACAGGGCTGTGTTTCCATCTCAGCTCTGGCATACACAGTCTGCTAAATCAGGTAAGCACACTTGAACCGAGTCTTGTGTCTTCTTTTGGGAAACACAAACAAATTTAAAGTGTTAATATTCAAAAAAGTAAATAGTAATGAACCTCAAGACCCTGAAAAATTAAAATACTTGAAAACATGAAAATGTAGTATCAAAGGCATGTGAAAAAATACAATAAAGTTATTATAGCTGCTGTCTAAATAAGTGAAGCAAAAGTATATAAACAGGACTTAATATAGCATATTTCCTCTTGCAGATTTTAGTATTTTTAAACATATTATAAGCAGCCTAGCAACTATCTCTCATTGACATGCAGCCTCTTCTGAGATGAACAGAGGAAAACACTAGGGTCTTATTCCTTGCCCTGTTAAGAGACATGAAATCATTATTAACCAGACTGTACCACCAGAACAGCACTGTAAGTAACTCGAGCACTGGATTACAGGACCAGTTCTTCACTTGGCTGGGAAATGTTAGGAACACAGTTTTCTGGCTTTTTTCAGTCTGGATAATTAGCAATGATAACTTAATGTTGAAGTCAATAAATCTTTCTAATGCAGTATTCAATATACAGGATTGTATACTGAATATCCTGATCATATCCAAAGACCATACAAAGTCCTGCTTCCCAGAACAGCAAAGGACAGTATTTTCTCACTGTTTGACACCTCCTCTCTGCTCCCTCAACACTTGATCAAAGCTCCATGGGTGCTTTCTTTGAGCCACATGTTGTTCTCTGGCCTTGAACATCCCCTTGTGTTCCATGGAGCACCTTTGTGTTCCCACATCCTGCCTTTATTATAGAGTTTAATTTCTTTTTCCTCTTTAAGATGTCTTAAACTAAGGGTGACAGCCACAGACATCAATTCTCATGGAGTTTCACCCAACCCACAGAAATATCGAAAAGCTTCCATGCATTAATTAAACCCCCAAACATAATACCTACAGCTATAACAGTGTGACTAATGCATGGGAAGGGCAAGTTTTTTGTATACAAACTCCTGGGAGGACAGGTTTATAGAGTCCATTAGCTCTTGATCACAGCTATCCTCTACCACTGGCAGCTCAGCTTTGGCAGTTAACTGTGGATCACAGAAAACACATTACTGCCATTTACTGCCATTGCAAAGCCAAGCTTTCCAGAAGTCACTAAACAAACACAAAACTGAAAGTTGTCCCCAAAATTTTAATTCGATCATCTTGAGCATCTCCTTAACACCACATAACATTGTATAATCATTAACTACTCTCCTCCTTGATTTTTGTTGTTTTTCACTCAAACTGGATATTTCCATCCCGTTATGTGCCACCAAAGTAGTCAGCAGATGATATGGGAGACAATTTCTGCTTTTTGATCTGGGCAGTAGCTGAACCAATGAAAAGCAGCTGGAGCAACCATTACATGAGCTGTCCTGTGGCTTTCATCATACTCATTTCCCTGCAACAATCACACGTACACAGGCTGGCCCCACACAGGAACTGCGAGAGGCTCGCTCCCTCAGCGAGAGCAGGTTTCACACAACGTCCCTTTTAACAACTGGCAGTGACCACATAAAAACATTTTACAAAGGCATACAACTGAGCCAATTTGGAAAGGTTTTCTACGAAGTCACAAAGGCTTCTTTGTGTGAAGGCTACTTCACTGGTAAACATAGCAAGGTGTGAAGGTGCCTCACTGGTAAACTAAAGCACTTGTTGCAAAACCAGAAATGATGGAGTATTCTGAAGAAAAGCGCTCAAAAATTTACTGTAAGCAAGTACATTTCTCCAGTTTCTTTCTGAAAATACTAAAATTGGATTTTAATTTTTTTTCTAAAGAACTAGCATGTAAGTTGTAGTCAAATTGCTAGCGTGTGGTGATAACGGAAAAACAACATTGCCTTAGAGTAGGAAGTGTCAGGTGAGCTTCAAAGCAGCATTATTGTTTAAAAATGTGCAAAATTTCTCTAAATAACCTCTCAGTAGAGTATTAGAAAAACATACTTTTCCAAGAATAGACAAAAAAAAAAAAGAATACAGAATATGACAAGACAAGAAGAATGTCAGCAAATGCATCAGGATGAAATCTGTCTGGAAATTTTCAGGTATAACGTCAGTGCAATTTCCAGACAGCTGTGCACCCGGCTTTCAACAGCATGGAAAAATCCAAGTATCTTACCAACACAGTAATTACAACAATGGGTAGAGACATTAGCACTTCTTCAGTAATCTCCTTACCAATCACAGGAAAAATACTTCCTCAATGCTCCTTGGTTATTGACAATGAGCCAAACTTTAAATGAACATTGAATTTATACCTACAGACAATGTGTCTTTGTAACTCCAGTATTGGAAAAAATACCCTTTTGATACTGCTCATTGCTTAAGAAGTAAATGGATTATATAACGCACAAGGCAGGGACCCGTGCTTGACCTCTGTTAAATTTTCTTAGCTGAGTCCATCCAAAAATGCATGTCTAACTTTGGTTATCTAAAACTGTAGTTCAGGGTTCAGAAAGTTTGTTGCTTTGTGATGTCTGCTCTCTTCCAGTTGTGCGTAGGGCGTGCAGGAAGAACATGAAGTGCTTATCGATACCTAGATGTGTCTGGTCACTTACACTGACTCACATGGTTACTGGCAAATAAACTATGGTGTACAATACACAGATGTTTGATGCGGCAGTTAAGCAACAAGGGAAACCTGAGGAAAATTAATCTGTAAACAGGAAATAGGCCCCTGGATTGTGTCTCTGGAGGGTGCTGTCAAATGAAAAGCATTTGTCCATGAAAGAATTTCTAAAACTTCTGAGGCTTGAACACCGTAAAATTGCAACACCCAAGAGAAATTCTGAGTGTCCTAAAAGCCATATAACACAGAGATCAGGAGAATGCCAAATGCTGTTACCCATAAGTCTGAATCTTGTTAACACAGAAATGATGAGGGATGCACTGGATGTTTACATTCGCCTCAGTTACCTTGGAACACTTTTGTAAAAGATCTTCCTTCTTAAGAAAGCAATTTATCAGCTCATCTATAATTTCACAGTAGTCCACCTCATTATCTGCGTTGGTTACGGGAACTTAATTGGTATTTTTCATATAGCATCTTTTGTAAGACATGTGTATGTTCAAGCTGGTTTTGAAACCATGTTTACTGTACTGCACTCATTCACTTCCACTTTGTTCTGTGGCTGAGACAATGCCACAGAACTGAAGGTGCAATTACAGTCCTCAAAATACTGTATCTGCCAAAAGAAAATACACGAAGCTAATACAGACAGATTGCAGAAAGTCAAACTAAGACTTTAGCAATAATTATGTATGTTCAGGTGTGTTGAAATAGACTGCTGTAGAAATTAACCCCAGTAAACATTGTGCATGGTGAAATTCACTTCTCTAAAGAAAAAAAAAAAAGTTCAAATTAAATTACATGGAATTAAATAAAGCTCATAATAACCCCATGTGATTTCAATACTAGAGGTTTTTTCTGAAGCTGCTTTCAGAGCAGACAAAACAATGTTGAAGAGACCTCCTAAATGTACAAATTCCATCCTTAGTGCTAGGGCATCAACATTTTACTTGGCTCAGTAAGAAGGTAAGTGTGCTAAACTCAAATGCAAGTACTCAAAATTTAGTTACATAGTTAACCAGTCCAACTGGGGAAAAACATACAAAAGTCAAACAAAAAAAAAAATCACTATTTTAACTTACAGATTAAAAATGCATTATCTAGAAAATCATTATCAAGTTTTGTCCATTTGCCTCATATTATGGTTAGAGCTGTATCTACTATATGTCGACACTTAAAATAATAAGTACTTTTATAATATTTTTATTATAGTATTTTCACATACTAACAGACTTACAGGATGTGATGAAATTATTAAGAATAGGGCATAAGAGTTACAGCTCTTCCTCAACCTAAGAAAACCTATTACTCATTTTGGCATAGGCAGCTTATTACTTACATGTTCTCAGTACTCTGAGTGCTCAGTCACTGGAAGACTATTCAAATTTGGCCTGGATCCTCAAAAACCCCCAAAACCTAAAGCCCCAACCAAAAAAAACAAGACTAGGAGAGCGATCAGTGCTACACGCAAGTTAGCAGATGCTGCTTTGCTCAGAAACACCATTTTAAAGCAAGCTGCAGTGCTTCAATAAGCTGCTTCTGGTGTGTGATCTGCTGCAGGTGTTGCTTATTGAGCAAGCAACTGATTAGTAAAGAAATCCCACCAAATATACCACTCCCTTCCCCCCCCTTAAAAAACCCCAACAAACCAACCCAAACAACCCACAAAACCAATTTAGGTATCACGAATTCAAAGCTTTGGCAATATTTTCAGAATGTTACCCACATCTCTATGAAGTCTCTCCATGTACTAAGTTTACATTATATACGGTCACACCATATCCCACCCTTTTGCAAGCCACTATTTATGACTTAAACAAATAATGTTTAAACATTGTCCATCAAATGTATGGATTGCAGTGTATTGCCTCTTGTGACAGAAATCCAATAGTCTTTTGTTTATTGATTTCATATTCATTTCACTACTACCACCCCACTAAATCCTTCTTGCTACTATGTCACAGGACTGTATTAACAAACCTTTTTCTTCCAGAATTCTCCAGCAGAGAGCTACTACATCTTTTCCTCATTATGTTCAGCAATCTGTCACTACATTTAAATTAATGGTCAACAACAACACAAAGAACTTTCTTTCTTAACTATTTGACTAAGTACTGATTTTAAGACCGCATTATTGACAGAGTAGCTTCCTTACAGCTCTCTGTTACTTCCACTTGGCAATTTCCATTTAAAAAGGTATTTTGTTTTAATTCTTAGCTCCTTCTCCAGCTGCAGTTAAACTTTATTAGCTAAAGATTTGATTTATTTAGGCCTAATAGCGTGCTGCCTTCTGTTGAACTGAAATGGAGTAGTCAGGTATATTATTCTGTTGCATCATTTTAATGCCAATACTGGAATTTGACTTGCCTAAGAACTGCGTAACTGCGTGAAGAGTCAGGCCGGATGCACCTGGAGCGAAATCGCTGCGGTGAAACAGCGCGTAGTATTCCTAAAATGCTGAAATGTGCGTAGCCTCACAGAACGGTTTGGGCTGAAGGGACCTTAGGGACCGCGTCGTTCCAGCCTCCCCGCCACGGGCAGGGACAGCTGTGGGTGCCCAGGCGCCAGGAGCAGGGCTGACGGCTGGCGGATCACGCACGCCGGGGAAGGGCGGTGAACGCTGCCGCTGCCCCGCGCCCAGGTCCCGCGGCCGCCCGGGACCCTCTCCCGCCGGGACGGGCGGGAGGCACCGCGCGGCCACGGCGACACCGCGCGGCCGCGGGACCGGAGCGGCGGCAGCCGGGAGCGCTGCCCTGGGAGCGAGCAACTGCAGCACAAAGGGAACTGCCAGGCTGGGCGTGCACAGCTGTTCCCACCTTGCTTGGTTAAAAACAAACACACAAGGCTTCCCATTTTCTGACGCGTGCTTGGACTTGGACTAGACACCTTCCCAGCTAAAAAATATATCTTCAATTCCTCCCGTTGCTCCCAAGTGGCCGCATGTATAAGAGGGGGAGGAATGAAGGTTCTGGCACAGAGGGTAATTCTCTTATAGCACACAGCAGGGTTTTGTTTCTAAATCAGCAATAAACTGGAGCAAACACACCAGCCCCCCAGTTGACTGGCACTTGGATGAAAGCACAGCAGCAGTCCTGCTCAGGAGATTAAAGTATATATTTAGAGGGAAGGATCATGTATCTGTATGTTTTCAAACAAAGGCTCCCAGGTTTCATAAGCCACCCAAGCTCCTGGTCAAATAGCAGAAGTGAAAGTTTCTGTTTTAAGTAAGGAGGGGGAAAAAACTTCAACAGAAGGATTTCAGCAGTTTGCAGTGAGAGCTAGTTTTGAGACAGCACAGAAAGTACTTACTGATGGGCTCTGCAGTCTCTGACAAACAGCACAATGATGTTATCTACAAGGCACACTGGTTCCAGTATCAAAATACCTATGACAGAGGCTGGCTTTCAGCCTGGACTTTCACCCACAGCCTTTACCTTGCTCTCTTCTAAGTGCTCTGATTGCTTCAGCTGCCTTCTGCTCTCATGGCTTGGTAGTGCTCAGCCTCCAGATGCAGGGGCTCTGCTGCTCCACAGGGCACACGAGGGCTCACCAGTAACTCTGAATTTACTAAAATTTCTGCTAGAAAGGAGAAGGACAAGAATTACTCATTTTCACATCCCTGTATAAGTGAATGCTTCCTTCAAGTTGGGTTACACCCAACACCCACTGCTTAAACAGCCATCTCTGCATTAATATAAAAACATTTTCAGAAGGGAACTGGTTACAGGCCTTATCATGTACAGTGTTCACACCAGGTTGGAGCCAAAATATTTTTGCACATAGGCACATGGAAAAGGTAGCCAAAGTGGTCCCCTTTGGGAAGGGCATTGCACAGTGATAAAGCCCTGCCCCAAGTGCAGGGAGAGATCACCAGTTCCTGTTTTGCAGAGAGAAAGGATGGACAGCAACCAACAGCCCTCTCTGTCCACCTTTAACTTAGAGGTGTTTAGGCAGAGGCATCTCCTATATTCTAACAAAAAAGAAAAAAAAAAAAACAAGAAGAATCCCATTTTGAAAATGAGAAATGTATTTATGTAGGCTAAATCTCAGCATTCTTGAAGAAAAAACTTTTTTATCTGCAGGAAAAAGAAGAGTGTTAATAACAAAGAAGAAAAATGATGGGAATGATAAGAGCCTTATTGCAGTATCATATAGACAGCTTTTATGATATTTTACATTTTGAATGTAACTTTTGCTCAAGTCATGTATTATAAGCCACAAATGTGTTTTAGGATTAAAGAAGAGATTATCTGATGTTGTTTTTCAGTAGACAGATAGATACTGGACACAAGGTAATGTTAGCATCAACCACGCAATTTATTCTCCATGTTTAATCAAAATATTTTTGTGCCAGACATCCTTTCCTCAGGATTGTTTCTGTACCTGGACTGCTATTGAAATCTTTAGATAGGTTAAGAGCTTGATTGCCAATGATCTATTTCATCAGTTAACCTAAATTAATATATTAAGTGTTTTACAGAGATGTATGGGCCAATCTTTAGTTCTAAGATCAGTAATGTGCTGGGACTGAGTTACTATGTTCAGTGTAAAATGGAGTCAGACTGGGTGAGAGGGCAGAGGGGAGCAGCCTGTGCACAGGAGGCAGGAAGGTCATTGGAAATTGCTGAACCACGATCAAAGGAGTTGCATATTTCTGTGTGTGCTGTGTGCAACACATGAGCCTTCCTGCAACTGCAGGGAGCAGTCAGAACTGTTTTACAGGGTAGTACATGGGTTTCTTTTAAATCAACAGCACTTTTTGAGTTAAACGAAGGAAGGACTGTGTTGTGGTTATGACAAGGTCATAGAATGCTCAGCTCAGTTCCCTCTTTCTGAAGCCAAGCAAGTGATTTGATTTCTTGAAAATCAGGAAAAAAAAAAAAAGATTTCTTTGGTAAAACATATGATAGACAGTCCTACTAGCTGATGATTAGATTCATACCTCTGTGTTCTCATTCAAGGCTGTTGCCACTGAGATCTGCAAAGGTCTCACAGCCTGCTCCTTTACAGCTCACCAGCTTTCCTCCACTCTCCAGCATGGTTTCTCTGTTTCTGTAGTCCAGGCAGCAGGATTGCTGGGTCTGCAGGCTACACAAGGGTTGGTCTTCTAAGAAAAGTGGTCTTTGTCTCAGTCACTCTGTAAAATGAAGGTACCAACAAGCAGTCCCTAGAGATGTCAAAGGATACACAACCTGCATGAGAGTAAACCTGATGCTTAAGTCTTTGCAAGATAATGAGTTATAGTACAGAGCTTTTTAGGTTTTTAAATGACCCTTCTAACTTCTGAGGAGAAGCTGGAAGTGCAGCCTGAATTTGAACCTCCTGTGGACTTTTATCAAAGGGTCTTTCTTTGGCTAAACTGGTCCAAATTATCTGAAAAGCTTAACATCTATAATAAAGAATAGGGCTCCAAAGTCAAAAGGAGGGTTTCATTTGTTTCTTATTCCCTGGCAGCTTTCTGCCTTGTGAGCGGAGACACAACAAATAAAAATCTACACTTAACTACAGTGATTTTCCATGTCATCTTCCCCTGTAAAGTGCCTAGCTTGCCCGGCCAAGAGCCAATGGCCACAGCTCACCCAACAGCCACCTACAAGTACAGCATCACAAACCACTGGTTTTCAATCATCCTTATCCTAAAGTAAACTCATTATTTCTCCTTATCTGCAGGTGTCCTTCATTGTATGCAGGACCAAAGTCCTCTGAGAATTACTGCTGTGCTGCTGTCCAATGGCAGACAGGAAAGGAGGGGAACAGCTCACCCCAGCTCCTGCCAGGCTCACAGCTATGCTCCTGCTAAAGCCAACACGTGCTTCTGTCCAAGAAGTAACTGTGTTTGTCCTCAATGTAACAGTCTGCACCACCAATTAAATAAAAGTAAAATTTATTTGGTATAGAACAGAAAAATAATGAGAACAAAATCACAAAATAAACATTAAGCAAAAAAATTCACAGAACTAGATTAATATTTTCATAAAAAGCTCAAACTTTAAGCATCTGATAGGAATGTTACTTTCTGCTCAGCCTGTTTTACGTTTCCCTCCCTCCTGTGTAGCTTTGGCAGTCCAAATTTAGACGGACTTCCTCTGCATGCATGAGTTTACACTAAGGAATATTTACCACAGACAAACTGTATTTCAAAATAGCAACATACATAAAAGGTTACTCCCTTAAGACATACGGTTTTCATTTTTGCCTTTTACATCTGCATACGTACCTGCTGCATTCCCACTGAGACCATACACACATGCCCTGCTTCTGCCTATGTTATTCCAATACTCCCCTCTTTGCCAATGATTCAGTTTAGATTTTAACTGAACGGTCCAAACACATCCATCTTACAGGCTACAAGATCCCTGTTTTCTTCCAATGTACATGAAGAACCATTCCATGAATTTGCACTTAAAGTGCTCCTGGATAACTTAGGTGAGAGATTCTCCATATTTTCTGATGAAAACTGTTTGAAAGATTAAAGCTCACACAATCTGTGTTACATGGAGTCAATGTACTGCTGTAACAGGTTGTTGCACCCAGCTGTGAGACAAAGATGTTCACACCACTGCCATGTGGAACTCCAAAATGCACATTTTATACTGTAGTTTTCACTCTAGTACTGGTAACAACATTCAGCCAATTGGATTTTATTTCCTTGAGCAATTTTCTCTTTTCCAGTGTCCTGGGGCCAAGGGTCCCTCTCTAGGTCTTTCACATTTGACATTCTGCTTGAAATAATTCTCAGTTTGATCACTCAACTCCATTCTTTACCTCCAAAGCAAAAAGCACCTTTTCTATTTCCATACTTCTGTACAGAAGATTGTTGTGTTACAATACATGTGATGCATGATAGCAGTTTAGCTCCTCTAACCCCTGCTCCAAGACAGATCTACATCCACAAGTGTCATGCAAACAGTTGATGCTGCAAGGAGAAACTACTGCCCAGTTTTAAAAGTGACAATATAAGGAACTTCTTTCACAGTGCTGTCTTGCAGAAAAAAAAACCCCAAACCTTATGATTCTTTTAGTGTTGGGAAATGCTGGCTTTTAAACAAAAACTTTGCAATGTTATTTATTTCATTTATAGAAATATACACTTCCTGAATCACAAGCTGAGTTTCCTTTAACAACTCTCAACATTCATCACTGTGACCTCTTCGCCCAAAGGCTGGTGCAGAAAAGTCATAACAAACATAAGACATGCTTTTCATCCAAAAATATAGAGGAGAAATTATTTTTACATGGTACAAAAGTTATTCTCATTTTATTTATGGAGTTGAATTAAACAAAAGCGAATATCCGTGGCCGTTGTCATGCAGTGCGAGCCTCAGCGATAATGTAAGAAGATAGGTCGAGGTGTGAGGGTTTATAATACAATGCCATTGAAACAAACCCAGCAAATCTTACATGCAAGCAGTCAATCAAATTTACTTCTGTAACCTATGCAACCACAGTGAAGTAAGCTGGGCTGTGTGGACAGCAGCGTCAGACACTGGTTTTGAGACAGTTCTGAATTTTGAGAGCAATACCAGCAATTGACTCTGAAGCCCACCAGTGCCCACATACACCTCACCTACACATTGATCTAGTAGCCTCTCCACACACTGAGCTCCACCTGGAGTTAGCAGATTGAGCACACAACAACAGCAGGGCTTGGCTCAAACACTGTAAAATGCTACTGTCGGCACTATTTAGTTAGGACCTGGAAGAGCAAGGTCGAGTAATTCTTCTACTGAGACACAGAAAAGTTGACTAGAAAATTCATAAGGCACCATTGATTCAACCTGTTCTGTATTATTCTTTTTTTATACTTCATAGTGAAATAAATACTTTAATACTGATCATATTGTAAATAGCCACTGCTACATGAAGCAATATATTCAATGATAAAATGCTGTATTGTTCTAGAATATATCTAGGGATTTTTACAGCAAAACATATAAATGGAAATGCTGTTATGTGAACAAAAATGCCCCTTTCTGCAGTATTAAGCTATTTTACATGTATGCCAAACATCTATTCTGAAGAGTTTTCTAGAGTAAAAAATAATTGCTAAAACCTAAGCAGCTCAGAATTCTTGGATTCTTAACTGGGGGCCTTTTACACAGCACACTTTAAAGTGAAACTGAAGCTGGTTTTCCAAGTCTTTGGTAGTAGTCCAGATTTATGGTCAGAAAACCTTGCTGAAACAATCAAATACAGGATATTTTGAATGATACAGAGTATTGGAAGAACATTGGGCAGCATTTTCATTGACTTACCAAAGTAAAACAGTCATGTTGGAAGCAGGCAAGTTATAAAAAAAGGATATAATTTCTGGAGGGTTGGGGTTTTTTTTGGCTGCATAGCTATTTGGATATTAACAAAGATTTGGCAAGTCAAGGTATTGAAAATATTGTATTCTTAAATTCAAAATATTTTTCCTTAGAAAGGTATTAAGTGCTTCAGTTTTAAAATATGAATACAATAATTTATCCTTTAAGTTATTAGCCTAAAAATCTTATTTGGACTTCTATTCACAAAATAATATCCCAAAGAGACAGGCACTTTAAGTGACATCCCTAAAATACATATACAAATTCAGCATTGTGCCAGGTTTGATCCCAAGGTGCACCTGTCACGTGGAGGTCCCACCAGTATCTGTTTAAGAAACTCTTACAGCCACGATCCTGCAATTGGATGTAGACACATCCCTGCGCCTGCGCATTTAATTGCAAGTTCAAGACCATAAACAGTAACTAAAAAAAACTAAAAATAGGTCATTAGATACAAAAATGTAAAAAACAAGTACATAGTCAAATGCTGTCACAGCTAACAAGATTTTGTAAACAAACACTGAAAAGACCAAATTAAATTTGATCTGGCCAAATCCAACTCTAGTCTCATCACCTTCAATGTGATGTCCAGGCTGCTGGGCAGAAAGCAGATCTGCCCCTCCCTGCTCACAGAGAGAGAGCAAAGAGCCCTACACACAGACATTTCAGCAGGGTCCAGACTCTCTTTGGCTAAATTCCCTAGATTTTCAAGGACTGACCTCATCCTAGCCGCAGAGTGTACTTAGGATGATGTCTCCCATGCTAGAGAAACATTTTCTTAACCTATGTGATTACCTTCTATGTTTTATTTTGCGTTTTTTTGAGCAACACCCTGTGAAGCATGGCTGCTGACACAGGCTTGGTAGGGATCCCAAGGAAAACACTGAAACATGCTGCTGATGAGACTGAGGGGACATTTCTCAGAGCTAAACTTCACAGGTTCAATTAACAAAGAGCTATCATTCACCAATTTTTCAAATCCAGAATTATAATCTTCCTCTAATTTCCAAAGGCATTTTATATGCACTTAGATACACTTGTAAAATTCACTCATACAATGAGCTCTTTTCTCATACACAAAATTCAAAAGCCATTAAACATATTAAACACTTGCCACAATGTTAGAATATTTTACTCTTTCTTGTATCAATGCAAGCCTTGCAACTCTCTGTAGAGACTCCTTTCAGCAAAGTTTGAAAGGACAAGCTTCAACTCAGAAGCCCAAATCTTTCCACTTCTCTCGAACCACTGCAGACAGCAAATTTTGGATGCTCCCACTTGAATGTACAAACCCCAGACCCCCCTCAAAACATCAAAGGGCTTTCACAGAGGAACATTTTTGACCTCGGCTGCTCTTCCGTAATAGAAGTCAAACACAAGCTCTCTGAGACTTGTGACCTAAGTGCCAAGAAGCTTTTTAAGTCAAACTCCATCTTTTAGTTGTACCAAAGAAACAACTGGAAAGTAGTCTGTGGAGCACTGGCATTAGTGATGCTTTACAGGAGCCTGCAACTACAATAATTGCTGTGTTTGCACTCAGACTACTTTCTGAGGACTCTTCGCATGCAGTATCAGGCAGAGGGCGTTACAGCAATCCAAGGCACGGATGACATGATGTGGGTTGGACCACATAAGAGTAGGAGAGAATTAGGTCACAGAACACATAATACTATTAAAAAAATAGGAAATAGGAAAGAGGGTTAAATATATATATATATATATATGCTGATGAATTCTTCACTTGTGCTTTTCTTTGAAAGATTTTCTGGAGATTAAAAACAAGGCCAGGTACACTCCATCCTTGAGGCAGGATGTGTTGTGCATTGTTTAAGATTTGCTTGACTAAGCTGAAGTGAAAAAGTTAAAAGATTAATTCTTTGTCACCATGTAGTAGGTCTATGGCTTGCAGAAGCAGATAGGCTGAGTTAGGCATGCAAAGAAGGATCCAGGGGACTCTTGGCTACACTTTTTACCCAGCAACTGTTTTTTTAAACATCAAATACCTTATAATTAAAATAATACAGCTACTGTACCCAAAGTGAATGAAACAGCTTTGTTCAAGCTCTATCAAATTCAAAGCCAGACCTCCCACGGAGCGCTCCAGGGGCGGGGTTGGACAGGTAAACATGATGCATGTATGTTCTGTAGGGTCCACAAAATGCCTGCAGTTTAAGCAAATAAAATTCATAGCTTTGAGCAACTATAGTCCATAAGCCACATCTATTACTTCTGTAATAGAGACTGAAGTTTGTTCCAGCTGACAAGCCAAAAGTGGAAATCAATCAAGACAGACAACTTTCCAGTCATGTGGACAGGAGAGCTGACTTGAAGAAACTTGAGAACAGATGTCACCCAAAGATGGGCCAGAACTCATTTCACCTTGGTACAGGCGGGAGTGGGGGGGCACCTCTTTCTTTTCGGACAGAACCACCTAAAAGAGAAAGAAGATTTTTTCATGTTACTCCTCCTGGAATACTCCTTCTTTTGAAGGGGGAGTTTACATCCAAGCAAATAATTCAGTAACTGGTGAAGAGCTATTAATTTTCATGCCTGGCCATTAAAAACAACAAAAAAAAATTCTTTGTAGAGTTTCTGGTTAGTTTATTAAACAACATCAGAACTTCAAACACTGTAAGGTAATGTTTTTAACTAATGCTATCCCTAATGCCTCAAAAGCACATGTATTTTGGTCCATTTCCCTCTTCCCAAAACAGACTGCTAGTTCTTGTTAGCCTTACTAATTTATGTGAACACACACCTTCTCGGTGCTACTTGCAATACATGCAAATCTCAACAAAAAGTGGCAAGCTCTAAACACAGTAAAATTTCAAAGCTGTTAATGTTTTTCCCTATATGAAAATTTTCATAGCAAACTCATAAAAGGAAACCCAAAAATGCATGTTACTTTGCCTTCCTTTGAGGACTAATACAAATGGGATGAAAGCTAACAGGGCAAAGTGAACAGTCAGAGACTAACAGGAATCTCTGCTTCAAACTAAAACTTCATCATCTGGAAACAGGAGAGAAGCACCTGCATATACAGATGATTACAGGATAACTACGAGCCACCAATGTCACTGGTAGTGAAAGAAGTTATTGATCCTTGGGTGTATCAGGCAGAAAACCACTAAAAAAGAAAGGAAACATTCATGCTGCTGTAGAAGACATGTTTGAAACCCAAGCTGGAACAGCATGTAACACTGATTGGAAAAGACAAAAACAAACAGAAATGTATACCTAAGCAGCTCTGATGATCAGAGAACATGGCTTGGAAGCAGAGTGTAGTACGTCCAGATTTAATCAGCCCAGCAAAACAAAAACTGAGAGGAGGATGCAACTGTTGTCTTAAAAAACATGAAGAGTTTAACACACAAGAAGAGAGGAAAACTAAACTCAAGGATGACGCTGGCACAAAAATAAATGAGTTGTGCATGAGTTTAGATGGGAAATGAAGAGAAAGTCCTGAGAGATTTTGTGGTTCTGGCTGCCTAGAGCAGAAGGGCTGACTATAATGGCAGAGCTGGTCACTTACAGTACATGTTTCAACTTAAAAACAAACAATTCCCCACCCAAAAAGTTTTAGAGAGCTTGTACCTATGAACCTGCATTTAGCTTTTCCTGTGTGGTGAGGAAGGATGACCAGACTGTTAGTCTGAGAAGTCTGGAAACCTCAGCATCCAGACTCTTCCCCATGCACATTGGTTTTAGGACAATACAAATTCCAACTTACCTCTACTGTCATTTCTTGCTAGTTTACTGGGATAACTTCTGTTCATGGGTACATATGGCTCTGGAGGTGGCAAATCAGATATTGGATGAAAAGAAAATCTGCTTTCCCATTCATCTGAAAAAGATCCCATGCAATTTACTCATTAGTTTTCTGACATAGCTTAGGAAAGTCAATTGGCATGGACATCATGTTTAATGCATGTTTTAAATTGCAAAATGCTTACACAGCTGCATACTGAACCTGCATTCTCTTAGAAAGTCAGGGAAGATGATGCTTTAGGTTAATTTGGGAATGAAACTTTCCATCAGCTTTAATTGATCATTTTGCCAATTTAATGTAAAATCACAGGTCAGAAAAACAGCCATGATTCCACTAAAAATAAGTCTTACTCTCCCTTCCATGTATAACAGATCTGCTTTTTAACACACACACACACACACACATACATATATATATATATATACATATATGTGCTACCAGAACTGCCTTGTTTTCCTACTTCAGAACAGTATTTTGTTCCTGGTATAGAATTTACCAATATTCATATGTCATTGATATACCGAGCTCAAAAGCATCATTAAAAGCACACTCCTATAAGCACTGTTTTTTCTCTCTTAATATTTATACCGGAAGAAGAAAAATAACCATTATGCTAAAATTTATGACAGAGAATCGTGTATATAACTAGTGTCAAAAATGGAAAATATATCACTTAAAGCTATATTTCTTTAGACCACAGGGGCCCTTTTGATGTACTTACTGAGTCTATAGAATTCTTAATAAAGCAAACTGACCAGTTTCTTCATTGAAATAACAGAAAAAGTTCCAAGAGCTCTGTTCTGCACCTGATTGGGAAAGCCTAAGGAAGAAAGTGTGGGCTAATTTCAACTTTGTTATTTCTTCACTTGCTTACTTCAGGACTTTGCAACCATAACTTTCTTGCGATATTGGCATATTTTACTGCATAATATAATGAACAGCTGAGTAAGTTCTACCTGGCATTTGTACATGTGGTTATTTGCTGGATCCAGTTTTTCAATGTTTACTTCTAATGGCTGCAATCAGTAACCAGTGTGTAAAGAAGCTGCATGTTCTGAACCCTGCAAATGACTTGTGTAGGAAGAAATATGCCTGTGATCCTTCTGCCTTACCTGATGTGTGAAGATGTTTCAAAAGCATGAGTTATAGTTTCATTTTCTGTTTGCTTTTTTCTAACATTATAAATGTCAGGAATACCAATTTTGGCATCCTGTAATTAACTGAAGGATTTATCTGTTCCATGCAAATAGAAAACAATTAAAAAGACAAGCATGACAAAATTTTAAAACACAGCAATCTTGGACCTCATATTTTTAATAAACACTAGCAGAAATAGATACTTGACATTTTCAGCAATGTTCTGACAATCTCTTCCCTCATCTGCTTTTCAGCTTTCAGCTTTTGAGTCATCTAACTTTGTTCCGACTTCCGAAGTGTCGGTGTAGCTGTGGTTTGAATCCATATTAGAGCTGAAACCATTCCTTTCCTTTTTTCAGGGTATTTTTCAAAGGGTTATTTTGGAGACTGTATTGATGACTTTGCAATTCTGCTCTGTGTATGGCATATTTATTCTGTTCTTACTTGCTGGGGCTAATTGAGACTCAAGTGACATCTCTGCTGTTCAGAAGTCAAAGGTTGGCACTAGAAACAAAGTCTCTATCCCAAACCTTTTTTGAGGTATCAGGGCCAAAAGCCACTAGGCTTTCTCTCTGGAGGGCAAAGAGCTGGGAGGATGGCTCACCATCGCCTGGATCCTGGAAGCCGTTTCTGACAGCTGCTGAAGGAGGCGGTGGTGGCGGTGGCGCTGCCGAGCCCGGCCGGTCGGGGGGAAGCGGAGGCCGTGGTGCCCCTCTCTGGCTGTCCAGCCCTGCCCGGGAAGGCAGCTGGGGAGTGGAGGGCAAAGCCCTCGAAGTGCTTCCATTCCTGCTTATGGGAGGAGGTGGCGGGAGCGGGCCTAGAGCAAGGCAAGAAGCAAGCACACAAATGCTGTTAACACAGGGGTTACTGTGCCAGTGGAAAGCCGCTGCTGGCATCCCAAGGCCTCCTGCTAACAAAAAGGGCTGTTCCAGCACCCTTGGGCCCAAGGAGTAATGGCCCTCAGCACCCACTTCCCTGCTCTCCAGGGTTCTCTAGGGATTTAGTGCTGATTTGGAGGGTACAGCTCAGAGGAGTGGGATGTAGCTAAACATAAACACACTGCAGTGTCCACGTTCCTACTCCCCTCAGCTACAGAAACTTCTGTAGAGGTCCTGGTCCTTGAAGCTACTTTTAAACCACTCTAAACTAACAGTGGCCACAACAAGCAGAAGTCACAGGCAGAATTCAGGGTGCTGTGGAAGTCTGAACTGTAACACATTTCCTTTTTATGTACCATTGCAAGGCAAGAGGACGTGTCGCAGAAGACACCTGCTACCTTCAGAGGTTCTTTGTCCATAGGGGTGGTTCCCTCTGGGTGTGTGGTGGCACACAGGGAAGCCCTGCCTAGGAGTGGTCACGTTAAGCAGCAGCTCATCACCTCACTCATTCATAAACAAATGAGCTGCATGACAGGATTTTCAGTAGTTGGAGCATTTCCATCTCCCTTTTAAACTGGAAACAGACCTCACACACAGACTGGCATTTCCAGTGTTTGTGTATCTGTAACTGGCACAGACATGACAGGTCAAATACAAAGGCACAGCCTACGTAATACAGACCCAGGGCTGTCCTGAGGGCAGGGGAAGGGTGCTTCAACAAGAAAAGTAAATAAAGACAGGAAAGCTGCTTCTGCCAGGGAGAGAAGTGCCTATGGTTAGGACACAAGAAGGTGAAGCAGAGGGTGTGGAGAGTTACGTATGTTCCCAAGTCTCACTACCTCTGTTTGGTGCAGTTAGGCAACTGACAATTATGTTAATTTTCAATAAATGCTTCCGTGTCTTGATGAAATCTATCTACAGACATGCACTTCGAAAAAGAGAGCAGTAGATATTGTGTCTCCAGCAACAAGCATTGAAACATTTCAAGAAACACGCTGTACTTCGTGTATTTTTGCTCCCCTTCTTGTTTTACAAACTACTGAAGTTTGCCTCCAGGGAACAGTTTCAAAGACTGAGAAGCATTCAACAACTTCCAGGATAGTTTTGCTTGCTCACTCTAAACCTAGCTAAATTCCATTGCCTATACTGAACTGCTGCAGAATAGGTGTATTTATGCTTAGAATGTATTGCTACAACGTCCTTCTACTTACTGAGCCAAAACTGAGCCAGAAGAAAGTTAGTGTAGGTTTGCTAAAAGCATCTGTCTCAGTAAGGGGTCAACTAGGAAAGGACTGGTGGAAACCAAGGCCACCACAGAACAAACTCTTGGAAGTGACTGAATAATTGCAGACGCTCTCTGCAACTTTGATCCATCAATTTGGTCAATTGTAATGGGATTTCTCTGATTTATTTACTGCAAGCTGCTCTAGCATTGTGCCATCCTCTGGGCTGGCAACCAGCTCCACAAAGCACAGTTACAGGGCCGCTATTTTCTGTAGCTGCACAGCTGCTGTAGGTGTTGGAGATCCAGACTGGTTCAAGGAACTGGAAAGCAACATAGCTATCTGTGGGAGCTCCCATGACATTCATTTCTATTGTCTAGGACTGGGCAGGCTAGAGAAAATTTCTGAGTTTATGCCAAAGGATGAGATGAAAGGCAACTCAGTTGGGTTTCCCAGCAGTATCTTCTTTGCAATGTTTTTCTCCACCTGATGTTACAGGGCTCGATTGTGCCTAAATTCTCTCATCTCCAAAGGGACAACTATCAGGTATCAGAGAGCTGAGTTATAATGTGCAATTCTTAAGTTATGAACAACAGTTGTCACAGAGGACAAAGTACATTATGAAATGGCTCAAAGGAGACAATTCTACTTTTAGTCTAATTTGATATCTACATATGGTAAGTAACAACACTTAGTCATGCTGTAACAAGTGCTATTACGTTTAACAACTGTTGGCTAGGTCTTTTATTAAAGCTATTGTATTTGACTGTGTTTGTGTCTCTGAACACGTAGAAGGTCAGGTTCCACAAACCTCCACTTGTGAGAACACGACCATTAAGTTACGCTGGTTGACTCAGGAAGTCAGATGCTGTCACTTTACCAGAAGCTTCTTTGCATCAAAGAATGTGATGGGGAAATCCCTTTGCAACCCTCTTCAATTACTGTGACTATAATCAAAGTTACCAAGATCTGCAAAAGCACATGTGAGCACATCGGTGATGCACTTTGACTTTCCTTAAGCCACCGTGACGCCCACAAACCTTCGCTTCCAACTGCAGAACCCCTAGTGCCTAACAGGGGTGTCATCCTGGGATGTTTGTTGTGCATGTGAAGCTGGCATGGGCATGGTCAAAGCACCCTCTTTCCCCGTGCCACCTGTCCTGGCCAAAGCACCCTCTTCCCCGTGCCACCTGTCCCCGCTCCCTACCTGAGCGGCCAGGCGGGTCTCTGACGGGCGGCGGCGGCCTCTCGCCAGGCGGCGGGGGCAGCGGTCCGGAGCGGCCCCCGCCGGGCGCCGGGCACGACCCCAGCGAGATGTTCCTCTGCGGCAGCCGTGGCATCTCGTCGCCGCCGGCGGGGGCGGGCGGGACCNCCGCTCGGCGGGGAGAAGGGCTTGGCGGCGGCGGAGCGGCCTCCGGGCGGCAGGACGGGCGGCCGGCCTCCTCCGGCGTCTGCGGACACAGGAGAGGGAGCATCAGCACCGTCGCACCGGGTCTGCGGTTCCGAACGGGCCGCGTCCCGAGGGTCTGAGAGCGGCCAGGGCGCGGCCCGGCACGGGGCACCCCTGCCTTGAGGCTCAGCCCCAACCCCGGTACCATTGGGAAACCACTCCAGAGTACCAGGTGACATCCTAATACTGGTTATGAGTTAAATGGCCACAAAGTAGTACAAGTTATGCAGCCATCGTACAGCAAGCAACAAAACAGGGAGGGAAGAAACGGTGAACAAGTACTGAACACCATCAACCTGAGAGCTAAGAAATCTTAGCTTTTAAATTACATTTAACAACAGAAGTTCAGCAAAAAGGTCTTTTCAGCCCTTTCTAGTAGCTGTGATCTAAGGACGTAGTTGTGCACATCAGGAAGAAGGCAGCTGGCCCTGCAGTTCACAAGTACTGTTCTGCGATGCCAGGAACTTTTATATTAATACAAGTTAACAAAAATAGACCATGACACAATAGAAAATACCAGCTCTGAGAGCCTGTTTTGTACACATGTGCTGGAAAATTATGTTAGGCTATAAAATATGTAATATTTGTAACACTTTACAACCCCCATATAGCACAGTCCTTCTTCAGCAAGTATGAAATCCTATGTTCTTGAACTTTAGAAACTTAGTGGCCCCAGATGTCCTTCATTTAAAGGGCATGAGGCTTGGGGCAGCTCTTTTGTCAGCCAGAAGCACACCCCAGACAAGTCTCCCTCTGCAGTGTGCGAACCAGCCAGCTGGGATGCCTCATGCGCTCCCTAAGCAGCAAACCATGCTGTTGTGGAGCTGACACTAGTACTTTCCACTCGGAAAGTAGATCCTTTTTCCTGGTGCACAAGAAAGAATTAGCCTGGATCCTCCTCTGTTCCCCTCTTGTCCTGCACACCTAAGGCAGGACGTAATCTGCCTGACTGCACTTTGCAGGTAGCCATTCCATACTACCAAGATCTTTAGTTTTCATCAATAACGAGGAGGATGGGTAGAATGGGAGTCTGGCTTCTCCCTCATAATTGTAAGAATAAAACAAGATTCAAGTTGAAAACTACATTTCCTAAGAGCCGACAATATTTGATGTCTTTCTCAATCCTAGCAGGTAATTTATTGCAGTGCTAGGAAGGTTTTAAGCAATGTCATTTCTTCTCACTGGAAATCCAAGACCTTTCTTACCAGCATCTCGACTTGCAGTACATCTGAGCTTTGGCATTCCTGCTTGAAAAAGGCCTCCAAGGCCAGGTGGTCCACCGCCACCGAAGCCACCACCACTGCCACCACCAAAACCCCCGCCGCTGCCACTGCCACCTCCTGCAAAGCCACCGCCGCCGCCTCCACCAGATCCTTTGGGTTCTGTAGGAAAAAAGATCCCCCATATTAGTGAAGAAAGACTGATCCTGCAAAGCCACTTCTTTCACTAGAGTAATGCTTGTAGCTGGGGAAAAATGGACGAACTTTCAAAACACACAAGGTTTGCATCATCACAGCTACCATCATCATCACCACAACTGCACCGTGGAAGAGCTGGTAATCATCATGACCATAGCCTCTGTGGTTTTTTATGCCATCATCACTTTAGTCTGCTCTAGACTGGAGAGCAGAGCAAATTGCTGCAGAGAATTTGGAACTGAGCATGGATGGGACCTCTGAGAATATAATGTAGTCTTTGTTAGCACCTTAGTTGCTTCTTCCTGTTTCTTTGTACTTTTGCTCTCCTATCCTTCCCCTCCATTTCTCCATAAGCAGACAGGGCAATCTCATGGGGAAAAAGGGAAGGAAGGAAAAAGGCAGAAGGTCCTTCCTCTTGAAGGTGTCTCTGGGAATCACTGCTGGGAATGCACAGAATTCTCTCATTACTGAAGATATTGCAACGTATCTACTTTTTTAAACAAATGCTAGCAGGAAAGGAGATGCAATTTCTGTAGGTTCAGAAGTGCAATGACAGGATCATTAGCTGTTAATGTTTCCAATAGGCAGGAATTATTTAATCAGCCCTCCTCCTTTTCTCTCCCATTTCTCTCTAATGTCAATATTTCTGCTGTGACAACTGAGTTGCCAAAAGTAAAATGAAAGTGTTTTCACAACTCCAATATACAGAAGAACCTTATTCAGAGCATCACTGCAAAATGTAGTGCACAGGTTGGAATATCTGTGGAGATGAGCTCTCAGATGCTGGGCCACATAGGCTAATATCACTTGCTTAATTTCTTGGAATCCTGATTTCCACAAGTTTGGGTGGGTAAAAATTTCACTGACTTCAAAGTAATTAAAACCTGTGGATGACAAGCTCTTTTAAAAATCTCTCCAAGAAAAAAGGAAGAGTGTATCCATGGGGGAAGGCTTCACATTTTCCTTCTCTTTATTAAGCATGTCAGCTCAGTTCAGCTCTGACTCAGATAGGGTGTGAACCTCTGGAGAAATGCTGCTACCATGGTTTAGTCTTTCATCATGATTTGTTAATTCATGTAAATAAGATAATAGGCTGCATAATTTTTATCTTACTGTTTACCCCCTCCTTTAATCCCCTCCAGCTCATTGCTATAACTAGAATATGTAACTTCACATTCAGAGATAATCTTTAAAAATTGTAGCTGGCTGATTGCAGGACAGTATCAGATTTTTTTTTATTATTATTTTTATTTGGTCACACTCCTCTGGGCATTTCCTTCTTTTGTCATCATGTTCCTATCACAGCCCAGCCTTTAATTGCATGGCCAAACCTAGACTGAGGTGTATCACATGTGCTAATAAGCCTGTAGAAGTGTCTTTTCTCCTCAGGAAATGAATGCTGTTCCTCTGTCAGCACAGGCCTGTGTTCCTCACTCTTCTCCTGCTTCTATTCTGCCTTCCCAATACTTCTACTACATGGGCTTCTCCAGCCTCCTCTTGGCACCTGTGTGCTGACAGACACAGCAGCAGCATAGTTGGACAGAGCCCTTATTTCCATTCAGGTAAGCAGAGGCACTGCCTTGTGCAGTAGTGCTGGGCTGGCTGAGCAGCAAGGCTCAGCCAAAAAGATAACACCCCTGAGTCACTCCAGGAGTGGCAAAACTGCATGCAGCAGTGACACACAGGTAAAGCTGTGGCTTCTGGCTCTGCTTTTGCTCTAAGTGGTACTGGAGCCAATGGTGTCATGCCAGGCATGCATTTATTCTTATATTGTTTATGCAAAAGTAGAGACTGAAATTCCACATTATTCTCTGTCCTCTCCTCAGTCCTTATGGGGGTTTTGTTTGCCTGATCTGCTGCAGATCCTCAGCAGAACTCCTGGTAGGACTTGCATGTTTTTCTGATATAAGCAAACAGGAAAATAAACCACTTTTTGAGAATTAGGAAACAAATTAGCATTCGGATTTCATAAGCAGTACTTGATTTCTCAGCTGACAGTTCATTCATGATGAATAGAATTTATTTTTATGCATGCCAATTTCTGGCACTTTCTTTTATCTACTCTCATGGCAATTCATCTGATGATATATAAAATAATTTTCTGCTTTCAGATGTGTAGAACCATTCATTTCTACAGAATTTCCAACATGTAGAGTCATACTTACTGTCTAGAATTGGAGCACTTCTGTCATTAGTAACAGTCTTCTTGAGCTTTTTTCCTTTGGTAATATCAGATAATAGAGCATTTCGCCCTGCTTGTTCTGACCTGCTTAGGGTTGGCTTTTCAGTATTTGCCTGCAAAATAAAAATTAGAAATGAGGAGGCACAATAAACTGCAACTATTAGATACAAAGTTCTGCTGAAATATGGCAGTTACTTGAGACTTCAGTGTCTCTTTTAACAGCACTGGAGTGGGTAGGTAGCATGCCATGTCTGCTTTTGTGAATATTAAAGGTAGCTGGCCTTGTTACTGACTCAAAGTCCCCAGCACTACTGCTGTTCTAACGCACATTATTCACTAGAAACAGAACATTTACATGTGAATTCACCTTTTTTGAACTCATGATTCAGAATCTCTCATTTTTTAAAGCCAAGGCTTATCTGTGCCGTTTTGGAGATGCAACAAGAACAGACCACACACATAACTTGACTATACAAGAAGGTGGACATTCTTGAAATTTGTGGTGACATACAATTTCTAGATAAATCAGAGCAAAGATGGACCTTTGTCTACTATTTTAGCTTAGATAGAAATACTTAAAAATGGCAATCGCCACTTCAATAATACTGATGTCTTCATACAGACCAAATAAAACCCTTGGACATACGAGGTTTGTCTCAATGGTCCTCTCTTTTCACTTCATGTTTTGGTGACACAGTTTTTCAAGACAGAACAAAAAAACCCTTCAAACAATACACTTACATGCACAGATAAATGCACATATATTTGTGGCTCTTTCTTCTAGGAAACAGTTCCTGAAACATTTTCTAACTTATCAGATCAGTGTTATGGAGATTTCCTGAAAGGTGGGGAGAGTTGTCATGGAGGGAGCAAGCAGAGTTTTTATCTTGCTTGAGGTGGAAAATGAGGGAAAGACACTTGACAGACAGCCCGTTCTGTGTAATCAGCTAGGGTTTTGCACTGAAAATATCTAGGTACTTCAAAATGGCATTTCAAGAAGCCTTCCTTCTTGTCTCTGAGGTGACTGACTGTTGGAGGGCAAGCACAGCACAAGCTCTATTCCAATTTAAGTCAGGTCCAATGTAGTTTCATCCACCATGTTGTGCCAGCAGGGGATCCTGTGCTCTGATACCACAGAGGCTGAGGGAACTATACTAGCTAAGAGCTATCCTTACTAAATTTAAACAATAAGATTTCTTTTTTTCCAGCTCAAGTCACAGAAGTACTGGAGTAGAACAAGGAGAAGGTGGGAGTACAGGTTTGGAGAAAGGCAAGACTTCAACTCCTCTTAGACAAGCTGTTGTCTCTCCACCAGATCAGCCACTAGAGTGGGAGGAATAAAAGGATGGAGAGTTAAGAGTGGATCGTGACATCCACATGAGACTAGAAGGCAGCGGAAGTGATGGTCGTTCTCGCAGGATCAATGATCAGCCATAAACAATATGTTGGACAGCTTTCCCCAAATATCATGGATACCCTCATGCACATCTCAGTATCTCTGGACATCCTGTTCAAAGTGACAAGCAGCAGCAGAGAACAGTGCATATATTTACATCCAGTAAAACTTACCAAGGCCAGTGTTGGGGGTGGAGGGGGAGCTGGAGGGGGAGGCACAGGCATGGTGGAAGACTGAGCTCTATCTGCTCTTGCTAAGAAACCTGCACAGCAAAACACAAACACACAAAGTCCAGAGATTAATACATCTTAATACGTAAAATTCTACTCAGCTAAAAAACATCCTTGCAGCTAACAAGTTTATCTTCTACATTTTTGAAGTCTAAATAATTGATAAAAAGCACTTATTATTTAATTGTATGGAAACTAGTTGCATCTTTAAACAGGGGCTCCCTACATGATCCACACTGCCATACAAACTCATAGATATAGTTTTGAACACTTACACAACCCATGCATTGCTACAGCAGTGCACAAAATACAGTAACCAAATTGAACTCTGTTTCAACTATCTTCCCATGGAAGTGCTTCAGGATAGCCCCATAGCTATACCATCAGCCCTTACTTCAAGAAGGGATCATACTTTAGGATCATACTCAGAGAGAGATGCTAGCTTGTTAAATCCCTTTAGTTGCTAAAAGATTCCTCTGCTAACACTGTTATGGGTAGAGTGGAACAGCAGAGCTCTGGGACAGACTCATGCTTCTTGCTCTCTGCCTGCTTGCTCTGAAGATCCCGACCTCCATCATCATGTCTGAATGCATCTTCCTCCTCCTCAGAAGCAGCACACACAGACATGTTCTGGGTATCTCCCTGAGGAGGAAGAGCAAGCAGGCAGCCTGGCCTCTCAGCTGCAGGCTGCTGCAGACAGAAGAGCCTGGCTGCTAAAGCTCAGCCTTTCACAATCTTCCCTGCCAGGGACTCTCTCTTTTCCCCAAGCTGAACTTTCAGCCTCGGGAAATCCTAGGAGGGTCACACCTGAGATATAGAGATTTATGGCAACCAAATTATGGAACAACAACCGAAAAAAAAAAAGGTCCAAGTGTCAAGGACTATATTTTCAAGTCATAAGGGCTTTTTGTGGCATTTTGGTACACAGCTTGCTGGAACTGTGCCTATCAGGGGCTTTGGAGCATTTCTAATAGTGCTATAGCATTTCAGCATGTGCTTTATTCATTTATCTAAGCTTTCACCCATGCTGGCCATTCACCTGAGCCACCTTTAGTAACAGTGACTTGCCACCACTGATATAATGTTTGCATAAGACAGGTAAACACAGTGGAAATAGGAACAAGGGTAATTCTCCAGACAACCCCAGGCTGATGGCTGAGGTCCCCAGGGCAGCTATTTACATGAATATCCAGCTCTTACTTTTTAAAGTAACTTAAGTGTTTTAGATGAAACCAAGGGGAAATGTAATAGCACAGTATCTGTCAAATCAACATCATGCCAGGTACAGTACCCTTTACAGTTAAAATGAACATTAGGAAAATGTGCTGAATGAAACAAAATGGCATTTGCATTGAGTCATCCCCTACCAAGTAATGGCATCTGACATGATCCATGACATGTGTGTCAGAAAAAACTGTTAAGAACTACAGATTTATCTTATCAGATGCTCATGCTTCAAAAGAATTAGAATACAACTGTAACCCCCTTTCCCTCCCCCACCCCCCTCAAAATTGCTGAGCTACCTTCCTCAGAAGAAATACTTTCTGAAATAAGACTTTAAGGGAATTTGTGTAAAATCTTTAGGAAGGAAGGAGTCAGATGCATCCCCCATAGCTCTGGCTGACCATCTAGAAAAACCATGGAGTTCAAAGTGGTGTGAGGCACTAGTGGTCTCCAGTGCCTGCAGGTTTTCTTCTGCAGTACTGCAGAAACTGTTTCCAGTTACTGCAAAAGGGCGAGCAAAGCAGAGGGGAAGCTGGCAGACAGACTGACTGACAAAGAGGAAACTGTGTGAAGCCAAGCCTACACAGTGCTGTGCAAATGCACGCGTTCACAGAGTCCTGCAAACAGACCAGCCTGCTCTCATCAGTCCTCTGCTGCATTGCTGAGCATCTTAAGCTCCTCCAGAGAAACAACAGCTTCGTATTCAGAGGATCCACTTGAATTTAGTTATATTCCCATCTTCCAAATTTGTAGCTCTCAGCTGTTACATAAAACTCTGCACAAAGTCCTATCCTTTCCCAATCAGCATATTCTAAATGCAATATGAATTTCAGAATTGAAATCTGAAACCTATTAAAAGCACCAAGACTAATGCTGCTTTGTTCTTCAGCTTCCTGTTTAAAAAAATAGTCAACAGGAAAATTATTTCTTACAGTAGACCACAACCATCCTGTTTCTTAACACAGTCTTTTCACAGCTGCTGTTGTCTCTAACTTAACTGTGCCATGAGGGTATTTCACCAAGCTTTTAACCGCTTCATTGGATTAAAAAGATAAATTCTTCTCTCTGCACTGCTTTGCTAAGAAGTCAAAGCAGTCTAGATAATGTACCATCAGTCTCTTTAGCACTCCATGTGTCACAGGAAAGTTTCTGTAGCAGGCAGAACAGAATTTGGTTTGATATCACACTTTTAAATGAATCCTTTAAGGCAGCTCAGACCTGAATGCATCAAGAGAGCCAGGTGGTCTGTGAAGCCCTTCCTGTAAAATACCACAACTTGTCTACCTCCCAGTCAGTCAGAAGATTGTCTCCTGCTTGTGCTGCTCTGTTCTGCCTTTTTTCCCTTTTAACTGGATTGTTTTAGATCAGCTTCTTAAGGAATTGGTGGCATAAAGAGGAAGTAAGGTGATGCTTGAAGCCTGAGTGCTCTAAGGGGAAGCCACTACCCACAGACACACCCAGCTTCTCCAAAATCCTCTCTGCACACACGATTTGCAAGGAGGCAGTGGGGAGAGAGGCACGAGGTGTTCCCTCCTTCTCTATCCCATCTTATATGTACCTGTATTCAACCTCTGCACACTAGCTGCTATTTCTGGTACTGATAGGCTCTCTCAACTGAAGAGCCATCGAAATTAGGTATGCACTGGTGAGCTTGCATTTTGCTGCTGTTTAACAAGCCCTATAGCCCTCACAGACAGGCTGGAAAAGAGCATTTTGGAAACACAGGACAAGCTTTTGTAATAAACCAAACTCTGGCCAAACTGGCCTGAAGTTTAACACAGCATCCTGCAGGGTTGTTTACTCATGGTGCTCTAGAGCACACACTTCCTTCAAGAGATCACATAGTGTGACTGAGAAACCTGTGTGCCCACACAAAAACGTATAATGCACACACTTAGAGAGCCCATAAAACACCCTAGATTGTCAAATTTTCGTTTAAAACCGAAGCTGCAATACTGCTTCACTCTTGTCACTCTGACTGTGCTTCTGCTGATGAAAAAGAGATTTTTAGAAACTCAAGCTGAAACTTTGCAGGAAGAAACAGCACCTCTGTCTTTGAAGCTCTAACTCATCTTTGCTGTTCAGCTGTTAGATTTTGTACAATCTATTTCTTTGTCTGACTTACTGTAAGCAAAAATAAAAGAGGTGCTCTCTTGATTTTAAAATTTGATCCCTATAAGCCTATATGAAGACTAACAATGGACTGAAGAGATGCAGTGACCTGGTGACTTGCTCTCACAGCACAGGGCAGTGCTGGGAGTCGCCCTTGGGGTGAAAGTACCTCTTGGGCTGCAGAACCAAAACAGCTGAGTCAGCACGAACTCGAATGAATGCTAAACTCCAACTCTGCAGCTGCTTTGTTCATCACCAAGCCACAGGATGACTGTTTCTCACAGAGTAGAGAGATGCCCTGAGATGTTAAGTGTAACTCTGCAATTAAATGAAAGCTTTGGTTACTGTCCTACACTTCTGCAATGGACTCAGATCATTATTTGCTCTTGGCCAGTGGGAAAGAGCTGAATTTAATAAAAGGCTATTATGTTAAATTGCTAACGACAGACACTATAAAACACCTGAAACAGTAACCAATCCACCTAGCAATAAATTTTATCCACCAAATCTGTTAACAACCAAGTTTCTTATAATTCTTGGTGCTTCAGGGTGTTGAAAAGGAACTGGTTCCAAACACCAAGGCTAAAGGCGTATTGGTACTTGAAAACCCAGGACACATATCTTAGCATATTTTCTAGGCACCAATGTAAATTACCACAGCTTGTAAGCAGCTATATAGAAACCTTATGTCTAGGTGAGCGTTGGTGGTGTGGCAGAAAGGATCGCAGTAACCAACCCGCGTACTCACACGGCAGCATCAGCCAGCGAGCCCCGAGCGCAGAGGTCTGCGCCGGCCGCAGGGCAGGAGGACGGGCCCGGCTGGCCACAGCAGCTCTCTCCCACTGCGGGCACCAGCACCGTGCCCAGCCGCCTCCTCCGCAGCGCCAGGAGCGGGCACCCACCACTGCCATCCTCACAGCCCCTGCCCTGCCTTGGCCACAGCCCTGGGGCCGGGACAGCCTCCCCGCAGCCTCGCCGAGGGCACAGAGCCCGCGGCGCTGCCTCTGCGGAAAGCCGCCCTCGCCGCCAGCAAGCGCGGCGCTCCAACACCGCCGAAGTAAAGAACACCTGCCTAAGAAAACTCTGATTCCTGCAAACTACCGGGCACATGCAGCAGCCGCCATCGGGAAAGATATTAAAATGCCACGTTATGCAATGCATCACGATAAAGACTCCTTTCATTTAAAAACCAAAACAGAGGAGAGAGGAACTACACATCGCGTTCTGCGGAGAGCCCCTTGCTCTGCAGAGTAATCCATAAAGCACTAGGCTGAATCTAGTGAAACACAAATTTTGGGCACTTCAGATTTAATTTGGTTTTTCAGACATCATTTCAGGAGCATTACAAATGCTAAAAAGAAACAAAAAGAAGCATGACCTTTATTGTGGGATGCAGTGTGAACAAGCATACTGCAAGTGCATGGTTTGTATCTGGCCAGACATTTTGAGCTGCTTGAAGGCCCTCCCTCTTAAACACTGAGTCAGAGACAGACAGATAACTCACTGTGGTTAATCATTTCCTGCATGATTAATTTCCAAGCAAAAAAAGAGGAAGGAACAAACAACTGTAGAAATAAATCAGAATGTATAAATTTAAGGGTAAAAACCCCTGAAGTTGCCAATTAAAACGCTGATTGCTCCCCTATGCAAAAGGGCCCAACTTCCAAACCAGTGTTGATTTGGTTCTTTCAAACTCCATTACTTTCGCCTAATGACAGAAGGGATTTTTTTTTGTTTTAAAATCTGAATTTGAGGAAATTGGGCTACATTACCAAGTACTTCAGTAAGGTAGCTCTCAAAACAAAAGAGAGAGCCAACTCTAAACACATTACAAAGCAGTTGGAAAAATCACTTACAATCAGTCTTATATAGACCATAATATTTTTTCATTAATCTTTTTTTCTTTTTTTTTTTAACAGAGTACTGTGCTATTAAACTTTTTTGCTAAAAAATAGTTACAGTGATGTCAGGAAATTTGAACTCCCCTGCTCCCACTTTCCTTGGCAGACCTGAGTCATTAGTAAGTCTACATGTCCCACCACCACAATCTCCCAAGGCCAGAGAGGCTGTCTGCACCAAGTGTCAGCCCAGGAGTGTGGCAGAGTGTGAATGAGAACTTCAGAGGATGCTGAAGGTGCTCCTCCCATGCAACACCATGCCAGTAAATCCCCCCTGAAAAAATCTGCTGTTTTTCTTCTTCTCTTTTTATTAAAGTTTCTAAATATATAGAAATCTATAAATAAATATACAGACAATGAGTTTAAGTCCCTGAAGAGTTCAACAAGGGTACCAAACAAAATTCAGTTGAGCATGAAGCTACTGGAAGATACTGAAGAATTCCCTTACAGGGTAAAGAAAAAATATTTAGGAGACTCTCTGGCCTCAATCCCTTGCACATGGAGGAGTGAAAAGCCTATCTGGCACTTAAGCAACCTGATACAAGTCTTAATTGAGACACTGGGGACTGCTGTATAGCAGGCCTATACTCAGCAGGAGAGCCTGGATTTTCATTCTCCTAACTGGGAGAAAACTTCTGAAGCTCAGCAGCTCCAAGGGAACAAAGTAACATCTAAAATGCTACTGTCAGTATTTTTGGATCTTTTAACACCAGTGATGGTCTTTTAAGAATAGTTTTTGGCTGAGAAGACAATCCTTTTGGAGCAGGGATTACAAGACTTTGTGGCCTGAGGCAGGACATTACAAGGGTGAGAATGTAAATGGTCCTGTCCTGTCTGGAGGAAGCTGTGGTAGCCAAAGGAGGCACTAACTTTTCACCCTTAAAACCACTTGCAGAGATCTGGACAGCCAAGAGAGAGACCAGTAGAGAAGTTACTCTGGTGTCTGAGAGGCAGGGAAATTCTGGGGAGCTGCTGCTGCCAGAGAGAGGAAGCCTACCTCATTGGGGACTTTTGGCATTTCAAGGAAACTCTCTGCAGTACCCGAAATGAGTGGTTATGACTTTGCATCACACTGAAAAATGCCATCTCTCACACAAAATGCCAGGGCAGAGAAGGTGTACCAGTCAGTGGCAGAGAGGTCTTGCCTAGAGCTAGACCCATTGGAGGGGTGATGGATGATAAGCTTTATTCACAGGCCACATGTGTGGCCCTGAAATAGGATTTGGCCCAAACTGAACAACACACTCGAGGATCTCCCATGGGGAAGTGCACCTTTCCCAATTTGGCAGTGATTGATGTGGGGGATGCAACTCCAACCTGCTGCAGGCAGAGACCAAAAAGGGAGGAAGTGGAAGGAAAGAGCCTGAAGGGTCCCTAGCACAAGTGTACGTGGTAGTTCTTGGTAAAGAAACCGATGTCAAACCAGTATCACAGTGAGCATTTTTCCTGCCCTACTTAGGCTGCAGAGAGAGGACATATTTTTTGTTTTGGACATAGCCTTTTCAATAAATTGCAGAGTTAGTTTAGATCACTTACACCGTAGTAAAATGTGTACTATGTGAAAGGTGCAGGTGTTGGGTAGCTAGTGAGGACCAGTAAAGATAAATAATAACAAGAACAAACAAAAGACATGACTAGTTTGGGGGAAAAAAAAGTGAGGATGCTGTCAGGTGCTTTCACATCTCTATGCATGTTATCCCAGGCCCCTGTGCTCTGTCAACCCTACAGAATCTCCATCTTCCCCCACACTCCTCATGCTCACTGCCTCATCCCAGAGTCTCCAGCCAAGTGCAGCAATCCTCCAGTCCACATGATCTGCAGCTCACACTGGGCAATTTCCCAGAGACCTCAAACCCCCTAAACTCTTTGCATCTGCCTCCTACCACCACAGGAATACAGTAACTGAGCAGGCTACTGTGTGTGCCAGTGACAAGGGAATCAACAGACCCCAGAGCCAGCACACGACCACAGCTGCTGAGAGCAGTAGCAGCCAGATGCACCTATGGTCCACAGCAAGCTGCATCCAGCAAACCTCATCTGTCAAACACAAATCGAGAGTTATATGGAGAAAATCCAGCAGTGCTGCATTCATGGAAAATTACAGCTAAGGAATAGGCTGCTATGGTGACAGAACATTGTTTTAATCCAAGTATTTTAAAAAGATCTTTTTTTCAGTGAAACTTTCCAAGATATGCAGAGGATCACAGGCACTGGCTAACTTTGGAGGACTGCCTCTCACAACCAATATAGTCCCTGTGTGGAAAAAACAGCTAATCTTTTGGTCAGGTTACATGTTTGGATGTTGACTTGAGAAAAGCTGATAACATAGGGGCAAACACACTACAGCAGAAAGTACCTCACTCACTGAAAACAGAAATTGCTTACATCTAATCCATACTCCTACCATTCCCTTCAGCCAGCGTGCTCAGAGGAGCTGTACAAAAATACTCCTGTCTGCTCAGACAACAAGGGTCAGGTCACATTCCCCACCACAGCAACTTGGTCAGGACCTCAGCCCTGCAAAGGACACCTGGAGCAAAGCTCCTGCTGCACGGGGCACCTCAGGAGGGAGTCTACACTCCTTAAAACAGTCACATGTGTGTCATTCCTCAGCAGGAGGCCAGGGCCAAATCCAGCAGAAAAATCTAATTACTGGGCTGTCTCCCAGTCCTCAGGACAGGAGAACACATGTTCAGACACTGCAACCTCTGACAGCTCCATCCCCATCCCCACTGTTGGCCCCCATACCAAAAAATGAAGAGCCCTTCCCTCAGCCACTCTGCAGAAAGCCAAAGGCTTCACCCTCTCTCCCAGACAGAAGTGATGGTTAAGGATGAGCTGTTTGTGAACTCCCCTTCAGCTGTCCAGAGCACAGCTGCCTGTAACACGTCCCCATGTGCCACCCACCGCAGCCTTTCGTCAAGGCGGCTGTTGGAACCAACACGTGAGGCTGTTAACCAGGCACACTGCCCCAGCACAGCCAAGGAGGATTCACACAGCCTGGAGGTGACCTTGAAAGGGACACTCGACTCCCAGGGCTCTGGAGAGGCCACAGGGACAACCTCCCAACACAGGAACAACATACTTGAGGCAAGAGAGGACCTGATGTCTCTCTCCAGCTTATTCCCTCATCTGTTCCTCCTTGTGAACATTCTGTGTTCCCAAAATAGTGTGCCTAACATATAGCCCAAGAGATTCTCTGCAATGGGGCTACTTCTTCCAGTGTCTCATCACTGTAGTAGTGATCACTCCATGTCATGTGGCTGCTCAGCACTGCATAGCTTTCTCCCCAAAACCATCTTAACCTCAAGGAGCTGTTGGCAGGGTGAACAGGCTAGCTCAGAAATTAGGAGTTTCTGAGTATTGCCTCCAGATTATTCATTCCTAAATCAGAACAAAAATAATTGCACTTAAAAACAGGACTTTTCCCACCATCTCATCCTCACAAGGTGGCACCACTCATCTCTGACCAGACAGGGTCCCTCACAGCCTGGCAGTGGCAGGCAGCAAACAGCGAGGGGCAGGGAGGGATGTTTCCCACTCCCGGTGACCCAGCAGCAGAAAGGCATGGCCTGGCCTTTGGAATCCCTAGCTTGTAACCATGGGAAAACAGCTTTTGTTTACATGAGCATATCCACCTTTTGCCTTTCCACCTACTGCTCCACTTTTATTTCTAGGTTGTTACAGCCCTGACCACTTGTTTGCTTTGGGTAATACGACAGCAATTCTGCTTTTTGAATCAAATTGACAGAAATCTGGAGCATTTTTCTCTTTTAGCTACTTTTTTTGTAGCTAACAGGCCAAAAGTACCATAAATTAGTTCAAATGGAGGGTTTTTTTGACATTTGAGCAGTTGCAACTTTCAGTACACACAGAAAAAAGTCAAGAAAGTAATCAAATATGGAGAGCAAGCTCTGGGATTTTGCTGGTGGATTTCTGCTGCCCAAAACTGCCAACTGGTGTGCTGCAGTCCCCTTCAAGCAGCAGTTATAATGACAGGGGCTTCTCGCTGCAAGTCCTGAGGCTGGGATGAAAAGAGCCAGTCTGGAGCTGCAGATTACATCATGGGAAGAATGGGACACCCCACACCACATCCTCTCCATGCCCAGGGCACTGAATTATTAACGATGCGACCTGCACAACACCATTGCTGATGGTGCCTTCATTCATCCTTCTCTTATCAACAGGACAACAGCAGTCAAAAACCCTTAACAATAATGGATACTTATAGAAAAGGATCAAGGATCTCCCACACTGTCAAGATTGTTTTATTTCTCAGGAGGTGTAGGTTTAGAATTCCATTGGCTTCAGCATTCAAATAAGCTTTTTTAATATAAAGCGTTTTCTTCAACACAATCAACTAAGTCTTACTAAACATGCAGTGAATTGCGGCTGTTCTACTAAAGGCAGCATCTATAAAATGATATTAAAGTACTAAGTGCCTCTAAAGGGGAAATCTGAGGCATATAAGGGCAAGACATGTGGAATGAATTTAAAGCACCCTTTTCCAATCTCTCTTATAAATATTACAATATTCCTATGAGAATGTTGAAAAACTGCAGTGCACAGAGGTCAGCTCAGATTTCACATCAAAAGCCCAAACAAAAAGCTAAGTGGCTTGGGCAGTCATCAGGGAAAGACCAACTACACAAGCAAGAGTGCATTAGAGCTTTTACAGCCCAGGTGTTGACGTAAATTAGAGTGACTTGAATACCTGTCATTAGAGGAGCCTAGAGTGTGGGAAAAACAAAACAAAAGCCAGCCCCAGATCTGCATAATGTAAGGGAGCCTGCTCTACCATAGACAGTGCAGAAAAACCACCACCTCAGAGCCAGGTTACTGTCAATAAAAGCCTCAGTTCAGTGCAGCAAGACCCATAAATAAGTTTTGTGAGAAACAGGCACCCAAGCCTGGTAGAGATTTTAATAAAAAAAAAAATCTAATTTTCCACTCTTAAAGTTAATTTTGAGTGATTTGAGGCTGCAAAGTGGTGAGGAGAAACCTACACTAGACCGGGTAGAGATGGAGAGCCTGAATTTATTCTCATGGGAGTTCATGGAAAGGCTCAGGCCAGTTTTCAGAGGAGACTGGATGAGACTCATTGTACCTTCTGACTTTGCTGAAGCATTTGAACTTTTTGAGATCAGACTTAGAGATCAAAAAGAGTGTATCTCATGAAGTCCCTTTATTGCTTTCTCCTGTGGAAGGATTTGCGCTGTAGCTCGGGCTTAGTCATTAAACCAGATCATTTGTGAGGCACCAAATCATATCTGCAGGTAAGTAATGAATTTGAAAAGTGTCACAGCCAGCAAGCAAGGCTGGCACTGACTCCCACAACACCATCCTCTGGACCAGGAAAGCTGGTGGAGCAAGGAGCACAGCCATAATTTGCACAGAGATGCCACGCCTTGTGCTCAGCACTGCTCCAAGAACTTGGGGAGAGCAGCCAGCAAGATGTGCTGTCATCCACCTCCAAGGACCACAACCCACCGAAAATCTCCCCACCACTTACCCTCTGTGCCCTGCTCACAAACTGAACAGAAATGCACACCACAGCTTGCTAACTGACTGGGTATACTACAGGAGAACTCACTCTGCTATGACTTGTACCCCCTGTGTTCACAAACCTCCTCTGGCCTCCACTTCAAAAAGCTGTAGAACAGCATTTGATCTGCCATTTAAGGCCTATTTCAGTAACGCGGCCAGGAAAAGTTCTTTGTAGACTCTGCTGGGCTGCTACAGAACAGTTACTTTTTGACAATTTACATTGCCTAAGGAACTACTACAAGTTTGCAATAAAGCAACTGAAAATTTTCAGTTTACTGAATTAAAAACGAATATACACATAATCTACCATTACTTTGCATACTTTTAGTATTTACCCAAGCAGGTATTTTATCTTAGATCCTCCTCTGAGAATAGACACAAAATGAAACTCTCTTACAAATTTTTAGATGATAGGCTACAATAATAAATTACTATCACTTTCCATCTCCCAAAACGCAGATATACAGGAAGCTGGGCAATATCTGCGTACATAGAAGCTGGACAACAAAGCACCCATTTGCACAAACATCCAAAGAAACTGTCAGTATCCATTCTTCCCTGCTTGGAAAAGAGCCTCTGCCCTCTGAGGTTTGGCCTGCTCTGTAAGTTCATACTGAGTCTCAGAAAGCTTTCAGAAGGGCTGCTATGGTTTCAGTAATTATTTTCAAAGGTTCTGGGCAACTTCAAAAAAAAAAAAATCTGCGAAAGAGACTTTAAAATCAGGATAGAAATAATAAAGGGAAGAGAAAAGAGGGGACAAAAGTAATCTCCCCCCAAACTCTGGGGCTTCAACTGCCCCTTCTTCATGCTGGAGCCAATCTTAGCTCATCCCAAACTCCTCAAGATACTGTGGCCAAAAGTTCATAATCTGTTCTAAATGGTCTACAAAACTTTAGAAACTGCATCCAAAGCAATAAAAAAATCCAACCAGAAACTAAGTCAAGGATAAGAGATTAAAATTAATCTTAAATATCTTACCATACAACTTTTGGTTTGAAAAGGATCAATGTAAAAAAAAACAAGGAAAAACAATCATATTACTGAAAACACATTATTGCACATGTGAAATTACATGATCATCTAAAATCCTGGCAGTATTGTCAAATGATACCTTGTTCTAATCCACATTAAAAACAAAGCCAAAATGTTATGCTCCTGCACCACTCAATTATCTGCCTGGATGGAGTCCAGCAGTAAACTTCTCCTGCAACTTCAGAGGTATAGACAGAGGAGGCAATACATTACTGCTATTAAAAAATGTTCACTAAGACAACTTAAAAACTTTAGATGGGTTGTACAAAACTAACAGACCAGATAACCATTAAGGAACCATCAAGTAAAGCAGACTGAAGGTTGCCATTATCTCTGCATTGTTTGGTTCTTTGCATCATATATAAAAATCTACTAAATCTGACCATCATTTCCTCTCTTTTAAAAAACATGGATTTTAAATTGATATTGACTACAACAAGAAAAGCTTAATTCTAAAGTCTAATTTTTTTCATTAAAAAAAGGAAAATAAATAAAATTTTAAAAAAAGGTAAAAAAAAGTACCCCCTGTCCTTAGCTGATAGAGACTGCTCTGGTTTCATTCCAGACCTAAGAAGTCTTCTTAGACTTAGAGGAAGATATGATCCAAAAGTAGTGAGAATCTGTATGATAAATGATGAGGGCTGCAAGTTGAAGCTCTAGGGCTAAAGCAGACTAGCAGCAGGGACAATAAAGAGTCATCTTTTCCTCCTGAGTTCTAAACTGCTGAATCCATCATATGCCTTATTCTGAGCTGACCAGGACTTCCCTGCCTCCAATGCCAGTTGCTGGACAAAAAGAACTGCTACCTAATGGAAATATGTATAGAAGCCCTACAGAGCATCTCCTGCCCTAGACTCACTCCTCGGGAAGGGCAGCTCCAAAGCAAATTAGTGGCCTTCTGAGTGCCCTGCAGAAGGTCAGCCCCAGCCCAGGGGCTTTTGGAACCTGTGGCCTGGTGTTCAGAGATATCCCCAGGCAAGGAGTCTGACGCCCTGGCGGCTGCTCACTCAGATCCCATCTGAAGCTGAAGCAGTGGAAGGACAAACCTGAAATTCTTCCTGCTCTGTTTGGATTTAGTTTGTCTTTTTGCAAAGCAGTCAAAATCTAACCCACAGCACACTGAACACCGCTCCACAGGTTGTAGGAGAGACCTTAGCCTTCAGCATCTCAGTTTGCATGCGTGCATCGCAGCAATACTCATGTGCTGTTCCTATCACCGGCAATTTCCACTTGGTCCAATCTGGAAAACATCCTGAGTAATACAAGGATGAATTTTTCTGTTAAGTATTTCCAACACTGCCTTTTGGCAAGAAAAAAATGTCAAAAGTCACTTGGAAAAGAAAGGTACAGCTAAGAGACATTTCAATTATTTCATAAATAAGCTGCCAAAATGCAAAGAATAAAATCCAGGCAATACTAATATTCCTCATATTTATATTATTATAAGCCAAGCTGAGATCTAAGTATTGACCAACCACAATTACTCTTTGTTTCATTTACTAGAACAGAGCTACAATAAACATTTCACTCACAATACCTTCATAAAGCCATTTTTACATAAATCCTTTCTTCTGCTTTTGCAGCAGGACTTGATATTTATGCAATAAATTCGTGAAATATAGGTGAGATAATACTGAATTGGAGGTTTCAGATTATACACCTGGGTCTTTAGCTGAATACTCAATGATATTGGGACCACGAAATTTGCACATATGCATCCCAGTACACAGCACACATCTGCAGCAGGTGATGCCAATTTAAACACCTACAGTAAGGGCACACAGTTAAGTTGTCTGTGACTAATCTAAGGCTTCATCTTTCAGTTGGAAGCCCTATAAGCAAAGATAGCTTCTGAAGATTTCATTTACGAAATAGGCTTCTCTACTTGTTTTGGCAATTATTTAATAGATGGCAAAGTACCAGCTCTGTTTTTCAGTCTGTGGTTCCTTCAAACTCAAAGCAATTCTAACGTTACATGGAAGACAATGCAGGAATTTAAATTCCCTGATCTACCTGGAGAGGCACTAAAATTCATGTGTGCTTAATAATGTGGGGTTTGGGTTAAAAAAAAAAAGAGAGAGAAGAAACTATTTTGATGCGTTGTCAAAGTCTGAGACTTGAAGAGATTGCTATCTTAGTGTGCTGACATGGCACTGCTGATGAAGCACAGGGCTCTCTGACTGATGCTGACTGCCCTGATTGTCCCCTGGTCCTGTGAGGGACACGGGCAAATTGGTGCTGCTCCAGCTAGGACTGGGAGGACACAGATGCAGACAAGCAAGAGGGCACACAGTCCTGTAAAGGGCTCTGTTTTAAAGCATGGCACAAATCAAACAAAAAGCATCCAAGGACAACAAACTGAAAACGCCCTTCTGCTTTCCTCCCTATCTCCAATTACAGAAGTGTTTTCTCTAGTTTATTTCTCTTTGGAAACAACTTCTTACAGCTGCACACTGCAAGCACTTAGCTAGTAAGCAAAGAGGAGAAGCTGGAAAGAATGATTATTAATGGATTCTGCCAAAAAAATAGTCAGGGCAAAGACTTTCACAGCTCAGGACACAAACACGGATCTCCCCCTACACCAAGACGGAGGCATGTCCTGGAGTGCCTTCCTGAGAGGGAAAGCAGCACAGCTGCATTGCCTACTACAGCTACCCAGGCTGGAAACACACAGCACCCCTCCACTTTATACTCAGGAAGCTGGCTCAGTCAATACATGTCAAAAGAGAGTGTTTCCCAAGTCATGCTGAGTAAAAACCAAGAGGTTCCATTCAGAAATCTGCATTTTGGTTTAAATATTTGTATCTCTAACTCTTCTCTCTGACCTTCAACAACAAAATGTTTCCACGAAGCAAGTGTAGCCAAAAGCAGTGTGCCAGGTAGGTGCCTGCCCTGGAGGGCACGGCTTTACCAGGGGGCTCAGGCCACTGTAGTGACAGCCCACGTGAGGCCACTTCTAGTGACTGCACAGGCCAGGCCCAGGCAGACGTGCCAGGAAGGTGAATGTGCCAAGAGGGACAAATCCACATCTTGCCCGAACTCAGGAGCCACAAGCCATTGCCTGAGGAGAGACAAGGTGCTCCATCCAGCTGCTCCAGGGTCAGCAGTGGCTCCTGGCTCTTGCCAGTGTTCAGGAAGTGGCACCCCGCCAGCATGGCACTCCGTGTGAGCTGGCAGCTCCGAGGCAGCCTGCCACACAGGTGGCACAGGAACTCACTGGGACCCAGGGAACAGCTGCATTTGGAGCTTATCGGCCCCCATTCAGGATAGCAGGTCTAGCTGAGCTCCTGCTGGTATTCCAAATGCAGGTTTGTTGCATGAAAGTAGTAATTTAGTATAGTTCAAGCTAAAAAAAAAAATATGTATGACATACCACTGCCATGAAAACATACCCACAAAACCAAAAGCAGCCACATAGCATCATTCAGCACTTGCATTTCCTCTTTAGAACATTCAACAAATCCTCTTACTCCAGAGAACTGCTGTAATTTGTCCTTGCTAGTGCCAGTGTGCCAGCAGTTCAGAAGAGAAAACCAACTGCTACCTGCAGGCTGTAGTGCTCAGTGCAGGTGCCCTGAAACAGCAAGTATCAGAGGGTGGCAACCCATTTCCCCTCAAATTTATTTGTAATTAGAGTGGCTGTCACAGTTGTTGAACCCTAGCTAAAGTTATCATCACATCTGCTGAATCCTGTAAATATGGCCAAAACCCTGATCAAACTGGCTGAACAATTTGGTTAGCTTGGTAAACTGAACTTTATTTTAAGTAAATTTGAAAGCTAAATTTAGCATACGGCAGACTGACCTATAACTCCTAACATCTTTGCTTTCAAAACCAGAATTTGTAATTAGATAGATAGTAATGAGTCATTTCAAATCTGAGGCCACAAGCTTCCATATAAAAAGCAGGTTTTTTTCTAAACTCACAGAGCTGTGGTATCCGGATCAAACTCACAGCTGAAAGGAAGCTTTATATTGGTTTTATCAGGTCATAAGACATTGTTAGTCTCATGAAGTCTATTTTCTCTTTTAAACTGCAGCCCTGATGGCTGGCAGTCCTCACAAAATGATGGTGCAGGGATCATCACTGTTTTCTTCCACATCTGCCAAGGCCCTTGTGAGCAGGCGGGCTCACAGGAGGCTGGGTCACAGGGAAGGCCAGTCCCGGCACCCCCACACAGAGAAAAAGCCCTGCTTCTGCACAGAGAGGGCAGAGCAGCACCAGGGCTGCTGCGTGAACACAGCCCCAACTCTGCAGCCAAGCACCTGCTCAGGTGAGCCTTGACCCATCAAAACTGGCTATTAGGGGATGCTGCTCAACACAGACCAAGCTGGTTTTGCACAGCCAGCACAAATTCAAGCTTGCCATTAGTACCAGGCTTCTGAGATCTGTGATACAAATGAGCAGTTTTCTGGCTTCCCACAACTGCTCACCTGAGAAGGCAGCAGGGCCTGCCTTTCCAGGTCCCCCTCTTATGCCAGGAGCAGACCTGGTCCTTGCCCTGTCAGCTGCTAATGACAACTCAACACTTTCCCACAGCGCAGAGTATAATGCACTCATTTTATCTGCTTGCTTCCAACAGAAAGATCTCCTCAGGAAACTCAGAAACAGGAAACTTCCCTCCCTGAAAAGGGGAGTATGAAATATACTGTACCATCCATTTGGAAATGTTTAGTGCCTTTAAAATAACTATTCAGCTTTCATCAATAACCAGAAAAATTCGAAGTCACTGTCAAAAAGGAGACTGAAATACAGAACAACAGACAGCAGGGCTGGAAGAGGGCATCTACCCTTCCTTCCCCTGAGTCACCATAGATGATATCATTCCTGGCAGTATTCATCTCCTTTTTTCTCTAGAAATCTCCACTGATGGAAAATCTGGAATATCCCTGTCATCTTTTTTGTTATCCTAACAGCTAATGAAGCTTTTCCCAGTACTTTATTTAGACCTCCGTTTGCTGTGATTTCATTACTATTTTTAATATTTACAAGTGATGCATGAAAGAATTTATGCATCTTTTCTTCCTTTCCTCTTCATGGTTGTTTGAAAACTGGTTACATGTCTTTTTGAACTTCTCCTCTTCAGGCTAAGCAATCATATTTCCTCCAGTCTTTCCTCGCAGGTGGTATCCGTGCTGTCATCATTGCTGCTGTTCCTGGGACCTTCCATAATCCCATATCATATATGAAATGGGCAAGAGTGACAATGCATCATCTTTATCTCGGTATTGCTTTGCAAGCTTATAAATGTCAGTTTAAAATACTCATCTTCCTTACCTGCATGTCTCCCTTCTTCAAACAGGCCACCCCTTCCTACTCCAACAGGCAGGTTTGACTACTGACCACACAGTAGTACCATCTTTTTTGATCCTGTGGAATAACCCTCCAAATGACAGTCTTTGCACCAACCCTCATCCAGCAGCAGTCCATCATGCCTGATAAGAGCTGTGGATCCACAAGGGAAGTGAGACATTTGTCTGTTCCTGGGGCTAGCTCTTCCCTCTCACATCTCCCAAGCCTAGCACCCTGATTCCTCCAAACTGTGGTTTCCAAAGCAAGTGCACTGCTGAAACTACACCAAAGCATCAACCCACTTGGACCAGCTATAGACTTAATGTAGAAGAAACCTTGAAGGGTTTTGTGCTCATGTCTACAGAGAACCAATATCCCAAACCACTCTGGGACCCTCAGTTCTGCATCAGTTTCTACATGGCCCACTAACCATAAGGAAGCCACAGCTGGGGTTTACAACAGAGCATTTGAGATAGGAAATACTTGATGTGCTGGACTGCACCAGCTCTAGATCAGTACACTGCAGGCTATCTACTGCCCATGCTTTCTGATGGAGCCTCTGCTGCAATGAGAAGAAAATTAAACCAAGAATTAAATTAAAAATTAATTAAACTAAAAATTTTTTAGAAAGTAAACTCACTGCTCTTTCTTTCTTACTAACCATGTGTTTCAGTGAACCTTTTCATACTATACCTGTTCATTAGCATCAAACTGTTAACATTGCAGGCTTCACTGTGCAGTTCTCAAGTGTAGTGTCATTTGCTCTAAGTCAGGACAACTACAGATTCATTGTGCCTGGTCTATCATACCTTAGGTCTCCTGACCTACTTGCTAAGCCTTAAATCCCTTCACTGTTAGCCTTATACTACTGGAATGGGAAAAAAAGCGAACAGAAAATAACTCACTGCACATGTTAAAAGCTTATGGATTTGGCACAAAACCTGATGTGACCTAAGGCACCTAAATCTGACATTAGGAAAGGTGTGGCACATCAGAGCATGCCCATAAACTGGCACTGCCATTAATCCTGCCCTGGAGAAGAATGACTCCTGTACTGTCACACTGCAACATAAGACATGAGATGGCTCTGTGGCTTCCAACTCTTAGAGGCCAGGAATGACACACAGCAGAGGAGCTTCCTGGGCTGCTGCTCACACCATGACTCCCACACACTCCCACCCCTCAGTGCAAACCCCACAGGCTCTGTACCTGGTCACCAGCAGGAGATGCTTGCATAGAACAGGAGGTCTGGTCAATCCAGTCCAGAATACACTTCCCGAAGTTAATTAAAGTGCAAGAACATTTCCCAGGTTGCAGAATCCTGCAAGAAAGAAAGGAAAAGAACTATTAATTGTGAACTGTTGAGGATCACAGAGCCTGAGCATGTGTCCATCATGTATTTCCTTGAGTAAGTAGAAATTCTGTATGAGAAAGTGGCAGCGTATTGCAAAGAAGAGCCCCTCTCCTTCTAAAGAGGAATCAGAACAGGAAAACACACTGGCTGGGTTCTCCATATTGCTCCCTGAGGCCAAAGGACCCAGCTTGTTCTCAAACAAATTGAAAGACAATTCTTCCAACTTCAGCACAGCATACACAGCAAAAGCCAATACAAATGGTGGATGGAAAACAGGCATAAGAAGCCATGGACACGATGGTAAGACTGAATAGAGTTATCCATTACAACAGCTGCTCCTCGTAAGACACATGCTTCAACAACTAGCTTTGTAATTAGGAGGTTTCTGTAGTTCAGGCTAGAGAAAAACGCATGCAAAAGCTGAAACAAATGTGTGGGGGGAAGAAAAGGAGAGGCAACAGCCTGGAAGATGTCACAGATGTGCCGCAAGTAACGCCCCCGCAAAAAATACACTTGATCATTTGATGTATTCAGTATTAAAACCAACAAAATAAAATTTTTAAAAATCAGTAATTTTAAAGTAAAATGTAAGAACAGTAGCCATTCAGCATTTTACAGATTTACTTTTATTTAGAAATCAGTCTCTAGACCCTAGAGCAGTCCCTCAGAGCCATGCAACCTTTGCATATCCTATGTTGTGAAATGAAACCCACAAGGGGATTCTGCTATAAACTCTCTGAAGCTGGCCTATGCAGTTCCGGTTTGCATTAGCTGGTGCTGCACATCTTAACTCCTACTTTTTCCCTTGCAGAGAGTAAAATAACCCTGTGCTATAGATTCAAGTGAACAGTGGGCACAAATTCAACAGTGCTATGCAGCCACGTAGTTTTTGGGGAGTAAAACCAGCCAGTGATTAAGGTGACATTGAGTGGTTTAATTCTATTTATCTGCAGAATTAAAGGTTCTTTAATGATGCTTTAATCTAACTTTGAGGCTCCCTCAAATCAATAAACCTATATTAGCATTGCTGAAGGGAAAGAAACAAGCAAACAATTAAAAAAAAATACAGAAAAATTAATTTTTTTTCCACAGATGATAGATGCACAAACACATGTAACACAGTCTCTCCTCCTTCTGAAGTACAGCAGAAGAGTAGCATTTGTTTCCTGAGCACAGAATTTGTCCCCATCTGGTTCCATTTTTTATTATTTTCTCTTTTTGGTCTCCTTCTCTCTCATTCCAATGCATATTTAATTCATTTTGTTTAGTCTGTACTCTTTATCCCCTTTCCTCTTTTTGCAGATTTCCTTTTTAATTTGTTAGAGGAAGAAACATTCTTTCCCTGGTTTTCATAATACAAGCTGCTGGAAAAAGCCCATTCAGAAATCCCCCCTCTTCAACAACTCTCCTGCTCTTTCAATCCTGGTTGTCTATGTTCACTCCTGGTAGCAGAGTACAACTGTTAGGGTTTATTTAGGAATGTGTACCAGTTTATTTCTTAATGCCATTTCAAATACCTGGCACATGCCACTTCATGGAGGCTCAAATATATTATTTACGAGCCATTATATTTAGCTTAAAACAACTCCTAATCTATTTGAGATGAGCTGCTATAAGACAGGATTAGGCTGAAATGAAAATGTCTGCAGTGGGATTTTACTAAATTGCTTTTAAATCACATTCCTAGTTAAACAGTGCTCCAGTGAAGGCTATAAACCGTAATACATCAGAAGGGCTGATTTGGGGCAGAACTTTGGCTCTCTGAAAACTTGCTGGTTTTGCAGAGGCAGAGGAGCCCAGCTAAGGCCGAAGCCTACTGTGCATATAAAGCCCCAAAGCCTGAATTACGAGAGCAAAGCTCTGCAAGGCTGAGCCACAGAGCTGTGATAGGAATAGCTGCCAGGAGCAGGGCCCTGCTATTCCCAGCTTGCCAAGACCCTCCACGCCCCGCAGCAGGGCCAGGTGCAGCACCCAACTCCATGTGCGGGAGGCGGCAGCAGCCCGGCCGCTGCGAGCCACTGCCTTCATCTCACACAGATGTTCCTACGCTGACATCGGGATGCATGCACTCAGGGGCACGAGGGGGGTGAGAGCTGTGCAACTCAGTCTGGTTTTCTACACGACTGACCAGAAAAACGCTTTTTTAAACTATGTCGGAAGAAGTATGGGCAGCTTTAGGACTTCTTGCCTGACGCTCGGATATGATTTTAAGGCCTGGCATGGCCTTGTTACAGCACTGTCATCCCCAGCAGCCGCATTTTGTGCGAGATTACTGCCACCATCCCCATCCAAGCCCCCCTGCCTCACAGGCTGTGACACTGGGCGAGCACCTTGGCCTGCAGCCACCACTGCTGGAGCTGCCCCTGGGGCCATCGCCTCCTCTTCCCCACGTTCTCCAGCACACGTGGACCCCACACTGCGATTTAGTTTTAGTTCAGATTCTGAGCACTTACTACCGTTTTATACATTTTATCATCCTGTTGGTTGTTTCTTTGTAACTTTCACTCCAACTTCGCATTTAAGATACGTAATTCATCACAACTGCCTAGTAATTTAAAAGTAACAAATCTATCTTTGTGCTGGAGTACAAAACACAAAAGAGTCTCCCTCTGGGAGCTCCCAAATTCTCCAGCACCGACCTAGCTTGTTTTCATTCCTGATGCAATGTGCTCCCAAGTTGAAACGCTCCAGCACAGAAAATTCATGATGCAATTTCTCAACAGAAATCACCAGGAATGAGAGAACACCTTAACAAGAAACGTGCCAGTAAAACCAAAGAGAAGAGCTACATACTTGGTACAGCCAAAACAAACAAAAAGAAGTTTTCACTACAGTCAATGATTTTAACCTCTACTTGGAAAAGTGCTTTCTGGTATTTATTAACACTGAACAAGTCTATTAAAAATCCAGACCTTTAACTTATTTTATGAAAGTCTTAACAAGATGGAGAAGATTTCATCCACACTTCTAACATGACTCAGGTCCACACTGCTGTTGTACTACAAGGCAGGCTCCAAGCCTCACACAAACCAAGCTAACCCACAGACAAGCTTCCTATTTTTGCGCTGTAGAGTTCTGCTCTGAAATCCCACGTTGCTTGCTACCCGCTACCACAACTGCCATACAGACCACTCCTCATCCACCGCTGCCAAAAATCAGTGAAAACACATGTGCGGAACCCCTGCAGGACAGCTAAAGAGATGTTTTAAGAGAACTAACCTGTGCTATTTGAATCTGTTGGAGGTCACCCAGTTCTGAACTTCCCCAGCAGCTCCAGCCCCGCTTCCTGTGGAGGAGCATGTGACACACACTTCCTCACCGCACCTTGCTAGACTCGCTCGGCTTATGTTTTAGCAGCAGATGAAACAACTAACTGTCCCTCACAACATGTTAAAGAAATTTCTGATCTAATGTTGAACCACTGACATTTCTGCATAGCCAAAACCCCTCCTCTACTGCCTTCTGAGTCACTCCATGATTCAATGGACCTTTTTGTACTATATATTAATACCAAATGCTGAATGTGATTCTGCCCCAGTATGCTCAGTGTGCCTCCCCCCTCTTCTTTTAAAGGGGAACAAATGCAGTAGTGGAGAATGTAATTACACTGCACACATGGGAAATTTCAGTTCAAGGGTATTTGTTTATCAAATGTTCAGAGTGGTAGTGAATTGATGAATTCAAACAGATGCAGTCCTCCGCAATTTTCAGAAATACTTTCATTTCAATACAGTAAACAGAAGTTTGAATCCTATGAAAAGTAGTTTATGTCTTCAGAAGAGTAGAGATTTCCTCAGTTGTAGTAGTGTGCATCCACATACTGTTACCTAGCACTGTGCAAACAGGTCTGAACATAAGTCACAAAAGAAAGGACAGTAAAGTCCTGTATTGGAGTACTATGTTTACAGGACTAGTCAATAGGTAGTGCTTTATCAGAGTTTATTTTTTTTAAAGACACATAAATTTTGGAACGGCAATCTAACCCTAAGTGCACCACCAGCATAATACTGACACAGTCTGGAGATAAAGTTTGAAGACTACCACATCACAGTAGAGGCAGAATGGTCACACCAGAGTCACTGTGTGACCATACTGCTCTGCTGGAAGTTGCTCCTTGTGGAAAACACAAAACACTCAACAATCAGGCTAATGGAGGGATGAAGATGAATGTCGCATTCCTGTATTTAGAGAGCTGAAATAACAGCAGACAATGCCTGGGGGACTGATCAGCCTGGCAAGGCCTTGTGAAAGCAGCGGGTTACAAACCCAGGGGACTTCCCTTACAGGCTGACTGCAAAGATCATTGCTGGGGCACAGACTTGCTCTAGCTGTACCTAAGTGCAAACGTGAAAACCTTGAAGGTAGGAAGAGAGTGAAGAGACAGTGATGCTGCAAATTTGGGATGCAAATCTTTTGGCAGCAACACTCATTTGTGGCTGTCCTGGCTCCACCACTCAGTTCTCCCACTGCACCCCACAGCTGCCTGAAGTGTGTTGGCATAGTGGCTCCACAGCCATGGACCATACTGAGGAGCTGATCTAGTGGTCAAAAGCTAATGAGAATCTTTTCCCCCCTTTTTCTCACTTTCAGGCAAAACCAGACAAGTGCTAGTAGGAAGCTGGCTCTGCCACTACCCAGGCTGTCACACAAAACCATGGCTACAGTGAGAGACCCAGAGCAAGCCAATCCGAGCTGCTTCTTTGCCCATGGGTAGATGAATTCTATGCAACTTCTACATAAATTAAGAGGTTTCCACTAAAATGTCATCTTTATAATTAAACTGTGCTAGATGAAGACATCAATGCTGTGAGCAGCCTCCTGGTGACCACCAGCCAGGGATTACATTCCCATCTGCTGCCTCAGGGCTTCTTACCACCACTCACTAGTTCATTACTATCAAATGAGCCAAACTAGCTCCAGTAATTTATATCAGTGGGTTAAAATAATTGGAAATGGAGTAACAATGGTTTTGAGAAGCCCTCCTATCCACAGAGATGTGAGAGTAGTGACCTCTAGCAAAGGGGCAGCAACAACAGGATTTACAGAGCAGCAGCTAAGTGTTAAACAAATTATGCCCAGCTAATAAAAGATGCAAGTATTTTATGCATAAATACGAATAGGACACCCATGCAAAAGGAAATACGTGCATGACTGAAAACCCCCCAACAAACTAGCCCATAAAATGGATGCTTTTGCATGAGACTCACACACACACCCTTCTCATGCATGCACCTCAGCTCCTGCAGCTGTAGTAGGAAAGCATGTGCAAACACATGTCTGCAGATGCACCTGCTCTGCCCCCACTGAAGGTTTTGGGCCAAATGGCCAAGGTATTATTTACACTGGAAGACACTTGAGAGCACTGTGAGGCTCATGCAGCTTAAGCATCTTCCCTCGGTAGGCGTGCAGAGACATGATACACCAGACTCCGAGCTTCAGAGGCTCTGGGGGGAAGTTGAAGAGTTCAGGAAGTGGCCATGCTCGCCCTCAGCACACTGCCTCTTTGTCCTCACCCAGCTGCTCCCCCAGGAGCTTTCAGACAGCCTGGATCCCTCACAGGAGATGGGTTATTTCTCTCCATTTTAAGAAGGGGCTATGTTTACAAAGTCACTTTTAATGTGTCAACCTCCCTGTGAGGATCTAGTCACACATAATGGACTGTGCCAGAGCTGTGCTTGGAGTTGCTGGTGGGGCAAATACATTTCTATATCCCCCCCAGACACTTGGGATTGTTCAAGATGGGAGGAATTTGCTCACCCAGCAGGTAACTCACAGCAGCCTCGCAGCCACTTTTAATCCATGCCCAAAGAAAACAGGCTCCCAGGGCGCTGCTCCAGCCAAGCTCAGAGTCTGCATGCCCTTCAGTGGGGCCATGGAGGGGCACTGCAGGGACAGCAAAGGCAGCTGTGTGACACCGGGGGACCCATCGTGTCCACAGAGCTCTGGCACAGCGGGGTTTGCTGAGTCACCACTGACACCAGCATTTGTCAACTCAGACTGTGGACCGCTAAAACAAGGGGGGAAACATCTGAAGCCTGACAAACTCCATCCTCTGTAAATAAAGCATTTATTTCTCCTTCCTTGTGCAAAGCTCCAACAGGGATTTTTGGCAGTCATCTTGTGTGAGCCAACCACTTGCAACTAATGCTATGTCTCACCCTACACATATATATATACACACACACACACAAGACAAAACTATCTCTTCAGCTTCTGAGTGGAAAGCATACCTGAAGCTCTCCTTTATGTACACCTGGGTACTTAATGGAGACATGTGTTAGTAACCCTGCAGATGGCACAAGTTGTTTTTAAAGCCATAAATTGACTTCCCCTCACTTGCCACAAGATCACAAACAGTGATTTATGAATAAAAGACCACTCCATCAGCAATAACAAGTTGCACAGTGGCCTGACAGATAAGCCACAGAAAGATGTTAATAGACACTGATGTAAAGCTATTTAGACAAACTATTTGTTCATCCTGTGCTATGGGGATAAGAATGCAATCATGGGCTCTGAGGTTTTTGGTTTAGATTAGAAACTTGCACTACTCACACATCTGAGTATACTGGACATGATGATCCAGACTAACAGAGCATGCTGAAACCCAGCATTCAAGACCAACACACACTTTCTGCCTTATAAAAACAGGCCCTATTTATTCACTATATGGAAATTCACCCGATTCACCAATATGCCTATGACTACACACACAGACAGAACAGTGGATATGGTGCAGACTGCTTTCTATCTGGAACCTGTCACCAGCAAATGTGAGCAATTAACATCTCAGTGCTCGGGCAAAACAATCTGTACTGCCCCAGCTTTGAGGGGGCACAACACAGGCGAGTGCAAGAGTAAACCATTGTGCGGAACCGTGAACGTGCAACCACCAATAAACCAACCAAGCCCAGATCTGTCAGCCAAATCACCAGAGCCAAGCACTAATGCAGAGGTGCTCAAACTTCAAAGCAGGAGCACAGTCGGCAAGAGTTTGTTGAAAGAATTACAACCAGAAACTGGGACTTCTCAGTAGCATATAATCCCTGCTGTTTCCATTTCCTCTGTCTCATTATCGGCACAGACGGGGGCTGAAGATTAGTAAACAGTGGGTGTTTGGGGTGAATTAGAGCATGTGTGATGTAGAGCTAGGTATCCTGGTGGCATCCATGTGACTTCAGAGAGATGTAAATATTTAATGTTGCCCACTACATTTCTTCAAAATGATGAAATATTAACACATTCCTTGGAGGTGTGGAGAATCATACCAGATAAAACGGGGAATCTATTTTGTCCCTCATCTGGAATGTGAACAAAATCTGATGACCAAAAATGTTCAGGCAGATTGCTGCTCTCTAGTCATGTCTATGTAGAAAATCAAGAGTTTTTACACTGTTCCAGTCCTGTCTGAATACAGTGAACATCCCTCCCACAACTCAACAAATTCTGGGCCAAAGCCTTGTACACAGCTATGTGCATACGAGATCACATTTTCAGCCGTCACCCCCAGGTTTAGCCACAGGCTATCCTTTTAGAGGACAGCCACACAAAAGCCATTCCCAAGAAAACGTACTTTTGCCTAGAAATGCTTATGTAGTTCTTGACTTGAGTAAAAGCTGCTGAACTGACAAACCTAGCTCTCAAAGTTACTTGTGCTCCCTCATCCTTTAATATAGACATAACAGACTGCTGAAGAAGAGTTCTGCAGTGCATATGTATTTTTATACACATGCATATATAAGTAATTAGATATACTTATAAAATGAGAACTCTACTTGTGTAGAAGTCCCTTCATACCATTGTAGATATTTCTATTAGCCTTAGTATGTTCTCAGGAACCAAAAAGGAAGTTTTATTAAGAGTGCTGGTTGTGGCTTATTTTTGCATAAAAGCCGATTTCTTAGTTTGCTTTTTTATACAATAAGCTTGGGACATGAGCTGTCTGACCCTATCAAAGAATATGGACTTACTCAGCAGGTCAACCAAGAGAGAAACAATCCATGCTATCTTTCCAAAGGGTATTTTCAACAATCTTTACCCACTAAAATCTGCCTAGCTGTTTTTCTAGAGCAGTGTTTGCTATGCTTTTCCAATGGCATGTCTAGGCTTCAAGTACCTTTTCTCAATACATAAGCATTGCTCTGATGGCAAAGTTAAAGTGTATTTATTACTGAGCAGCTTGTCTTCAGCTATTCACATGAGTCAAAGTTTTCAAAGTATTCAACTGAATATTTGATGACAAATTTTTATATACTTAGTTATTTCAGTAGAAATCTTCAACCAATTTTAAAAGACCACACTTGAATCTCAATAATATTTTATATTCAAACTTCCCATCGACATCTGTGTACATATATATACACTAATACATATATGCACATGCAAATAAAGCTAGACAAATCTACACCTTAGAAATCATCATCTACCAGAACATCCCATATTTTTAAACCACACAAGTCATATTCATTGATAAGAGAAATTATCATCTTTTCACAGGCCATACAATTTCCAGCTGTTACTGATGCTTAGCTAATTTCCCCTTTACATTCTGAATCTTCTAGCCAAAGCTCACACCCTCTTAATTTTTTTTAAAGGGAAGGCAAGTCCCAATCTTTGGGAACTTTAGTCCATTTCTTGCATTCTTCCCATGGGTGGTATATTCCACATCAGGAATAACTGGATGCCAAATATAGCCACAGATGGGAGTCTATGCATAGATGCTGGGTAATTATAAAATAGAGTCAGCTTCTCTGCTGTGTAACAGATGAGATTTTATTCTTTGCTTAGCTGCAAGTGCCAGCAATCCCATACTGATTTGAACTATATCCAAGTAAGGTGAGCAAGATAAGGTCATGCACAAGATCAGACCACATCTTTGTGGTTCATTGATATTTATTGACAATTATAGTCTCCCAAAAAAATAAAACAGGAGAAAGGGAAGGTTCAGTATATGAATATGTATATACACTGCATATTACATTATCATTTAATTATCCGTGCAATTACTATGAATTAGGAGAGTTTGCCACTGTGATTTCAGAGGGCAGTAGTTAAAAAAGTGACAGAGAATTGCAGAGTCCATGAAAAGCATAGAGATCCCTGGAGACTAACATTCTCTCTTTCCTTAGACAGTGAAAAAAACTCAGCCCTGCTGTGAAATCCTACATCCCTACCTACATGTGAGGGGCAGCCACATGAGACACAGCCAAGCAAGACTGCTCACACCACTGTGCCTACCACTGGCCCTGGTCCAAAAGAATCATTCATTAGCCAGCAGGGAATAGCCCCAATCCTTGCTGACATTCTGACTACTTCACAACGGCCTTCAGCATAAAGTCATGCAATGCCATTTTGAGCAGGAACTTCTGTCTTGCAGACCCGGGATTATCATCAACTCATTGCATGCAGACTATGCTTAATCTGACAGAAAGCAATGTTTAGTCACAGCTCACCTGGCTCAGACAGTAAACTGCTGATTCAGAAATAAAACACCCTATATTGCCATTCATCAAAACTTGGTTTCATCAACTGCTGAAACTGAGTCAGTTATCAGGAGAGTGCAATCACAAGACAAACCAGCACCTCTACCTCAAAAGGGTATGTGAATATCCTATTGTTCCTACAGCCAGACAAATACAAGGAGCTGGACTTCTGATGCAAATTCCCATAACACACTTGGGAACTGACAGTCAGGACAGCCCAAATGTGAGGGTTGAAAGCAAAGGCAGTAGTATGATATTCTCGCTTAAAACAGTTTGGCACCTGGTCTCCCTTATTAGCAGAAGTTCAACACACAACTATAGCTGCACATGCAATCAGCTGTCTGCATCCCTCTCTACATGTGTTTTGTTTCTTCTTTCCTCTCCCACTAGCAAAAGGCCAAGTACACAGCAGAGAACTGAAAAATTAAATTTACAGCTAAGTTTATTGCTCATGGCTCCAAGGGCATTACCTATGCTCAACAGAAACCCCAGACTGTGTGATTTGAAGCATAGCTTTCTGAAAGACTGCTGCTAAAAGGGCAGAAATACCTTAAAAGTCCAATTTCTAGACTATTCAGCAAAGCTGGCTGGCTTTCCTGAGAGCTGTACCACGGCAGTGACCTAAGAGAACACCACAGAGAAAAGCAGCAAAGCCCTCCTAGGAGCCCTCCTGCCTGCCCTGAAAACATGGGTCCCTTTGGGTAGGAAAGAGCAGTCACGGGCATTTTGTTAGAGCCCAGTGGTTCCAGTTGGTCTGTGGGCCAAGTCCCTGCAGAGCCAGCACAGTTCCTCATGGAGGATGAAGTGTGAGCTGACTCTCCTGGCTCTCTCAGCAATGCCTCAGAGCATCCCCGTGCGCTGTGGGAGTCTAAAGGTGTTTCTTCACCTGTTCCCTGCTACTACACGCTGCCAGCAGGAGCTTGGCTGCACAAGCTGTGATACAGGCTGTATTTACCTACTTGACACAGGTAAAAAACGTTACTAGTTGGGATTTAAGTGAACTTTGTGACATACTTAAGTTCAGGCTTTTTGCTGGTAAATGGGACAAGGACTAGTCTCTCAGTCTCAAATGCCAAAGCTAGCACTTCGCATCACTTGGGAAATTTGGATTTTGAAGACCCTTGGCTGTCCCAAAGGCTATTTCCATAATTATACCCTTAAGAACTATTTAAAAGTTCTTTTACACTTGTCCTATACCAGACATTATTCCCTAGTGGCAGGGTCTGAAATCCTGATTCAGTGCACATTAGAGGAAACGACAGTGATACATGCTCTATTGAGAAATGAAGAAACCAGAACCTGCACATGCCAGACTTAATACAGAAACTCAAACTGCAATTTTTGACAATGTCACTTGACAGAACTCAGGTGTATGCACCAAACAAGCCTGCAGATAATCTGGGTTTTTTCCTCTCCAGGATAATCACATTAACAGAGACCCTGCAAAACTTTAAAGCAAAGACATCAAGGGCACTGGGGCTTTAGAGCAGAATAAAGAGTAAGTCAACCTTCAGAAGAGTGATTTCCAAAAATAACCAGCACTGTCTACCAGACAAGAAGAGACAGCTTCTACGAGAAGCCTAAGAGAAAATAGCTCAGAGGAAAGTCCTGGAAAATGCTATCCTGACCTTGTCTGGAGTAATCCTGTTCCACTGGTATCATCTCAGCACTGATCTTCCACAGCAGCCACACAGCAAGGGTAGGACTGTGTCACAGCACATGCCACAGCACGTGTCGCAGTTGAGATGGCCACAACACACAGAGTGCCACCACACAATGTCAGAAGGCCTCAACCCACACAGAGTGACACCATACTACATCACAAGGCTGCAAGCATCTGCCCTTCTTGTTCTTTAGCCCAACCTCTTATACCCCTCATGTTCATGCACTGCACCTGTGTGCCCTCTGTTCCCTTTGGTGATTGGTCAGTGCACCTGGGCACTCCGTGTCTCATCACCTTCAATGCTGCTCACCTGTCCTGCACAGCTGTGGCTCATTGGGGATGAGGCTCAGCCACAGCCCCACTCCCAATCACTGCAAACTGTGTGCCTATGGTACTGGGCCCAGGCTACACCTAGCAACCCCTCTGCTAGTTCAGATGATTTGTTTGTGTATCTTTGTTCACATTTCCTAGGGCATAAAACCTTGCCACATCAAGAAATGGCAGTGGGACATTTTTTTATTTCTATCTAAAGGGAAAAAAGTGAAAATACAGTTTTCGGTTGGTTTGGGATTTTTTTACTTTCCCTTCTTGCAAGTTTTCCCAATATATTCTCATTTGCTTCTGTCCATATCTCACAGGGGATGGCCTGGAGCAAAGGCCTTGGAAGCTGTAAATGCTGTGGTATTAGATATCATGTGGTGTAATTTCCATGTTTCTTTAGTGACTCCTCAGTCTGGTCAATTAGTGAGCAGATGGTGAACAAACATTTTTTGAGAAGTACAAAATCTTTCAAATAAAAAAGAGCAGTCATAAACCATTCTTACCATAAAGAATTATTCCTCCTAAGAGGGAATTTTCTTGGGGAACTTCAAGTAACACAAAACAGGAGACAACAATGACAATTCTTTCCCTTGGAAACACAAAATCCTTCAGTGTTCTCATTTAAGTACTGCACATGATGACATCCAACTGGGTTTTACCCTGCAATTCACTCGCATTATCAGGGATGTTCTGCTAAACAACTGGCACATTTTAGATGAATCAAGAGGGAACTTGTCCAGTCATCTCAAGCTGTTTGTCAGTTATGGAACACTTCATTTTCTAGTTCCCTATAGCAGCTCAAGTTAATTTGTCTTCCTCTTGACACCAGTCAGCATGCACGCTTTTTTTTTTAAGGATGCACAAATGAAAAAAGAAAAAGGAAAAGCTGTAATAAAACTTGGAGACACTGATCCTGCAGAGAGCTGCTTGGAAAAGGATAACCACTAAATGAAAAAATAAATATTGCTGTAGTTCCACCTAAGGGTACAAGTAAGTGTAAGTATGCAGCAATTCCTCAGAGTAAGATGTTTCAGTGTGAAAAACATTATCTGGTTTAGTTTTAATTTCAAATGAGATAAGAACATGAGTTGTTCATTTATACCCAAGAGACACTGGTCAATTCAATTAAGAATAATCTACTTCAAGTAAATTGTGCCATGAAGCAATTATTTTGTCCCTCTCTAAGTCACCTATGAAGAACAAATGAGGAACTTTTATTTCAAAATACAGTAGGAAGTTCCAAGTGATAATTATTTGTGGTTTCTTTCTGCCTAGTATCAAAACAAAGGTTTGGGGCTGCCTGCTGCCATGTGAGAGTTTCAGATTCCAAGACGCTATCAGGACTATTGACTAGTGTCTTGGTTTGAAAGAACAACTGGAAAAGCTGTACTTTGAAGGAGTATCTTTTTCTGTTTCAAAGTAGTAATGGTCTGGAATGGTTTAATATGTAACCTGCAGACATAAACAATGATGTACTACAGGTAGATATTGCCTGTGTGCCTCATTTGAATGGCATTCTCTCTAAAACTGAAATAATCACACATGCATAACCACCACATTGCTATCATTAGATTTTTCATTTCATCCCATTGGAATAGAAAATGTATTCTCCAGGGCACTGCTCGAATGCATTCCCTATCCCAGGGGTCTTAAAATCAAAGACAAGGCATACAACCATAAAGGAGCATCTGACCAAACAGAGAGCCATATGAAGAGACCACTACACCGAGTCGTGCAAGCTCACTTACAGTGAGCAAGTGGCTTCTTTACTTACACAACACAGCAGTCTTTATGGTTTACATTTAATACTTCCTTTGAAAACTATCTTCAGTTACTTCAAATATGAAAATAACAGTGAAAGCTCTCTACTTTGCATTTCTATGCCAGAAAAACAGTTTTGGGAATATGCTAGGCAAAGTAGGTCAGTCAGTGCTGGGTAATCAGGACATGAGGAGAGCAGTGACTGACGTGATGCTCACGGGAGGACAGATGAGTTGGAGTAAATTGAAGACAGGATGGTAAAGCTCAGTACTACCTGGCTGATGCTGTCCATGTTTGCCAAACTGCAAATCAAATTGAACCAGAAGAGCATCCAAGTATAGTACCCTTTAATTACTAGCCGAGGAATCTTTGCTTAGGTAGGAGGCGAGGGGAGAAGCAGCAATCCTCTCTTCTCCTCACCACCATACACTTTTGTCCTCTGCCTCTTTCTGCTAACAGCTACCTAGCTGGTGCCAGCTACAGCTACCATCCTGTTCAGACTACTCAAAAAGGAAGGCTTCTGATCCATGCCACACTGCCATGCAGCTCTGAAGTGCTACTTAAACTGGAGCTGCAATCTGCCTCCAAGCGCCTACAGCCTTCCTCAGGGACCGAGACAATTTGAGGGCAGCTAAAGGTCCCATCATTTTTAGAGCCAGTGAGGTGAGCTAACGAAGCACTGCTTATTCTTCCCAGCAGAAACAGCAGACACACCACTTATCTGGGGAAGCATCCTCACTTAACTGTTCACATCACTGCTTTAAAAATGGCAGGGGAAAAAAAAAGGGGGGGGGGGGGGAGAGGAAAAAAAAAATAGAATGGTTGGGGAAAAAATGGGAGCTCAGCCAAACTCCTCTTGCAGTCCTGAAAGAGGGGACAGGGCTTATCTATGAGCCACCAGGTGCAGGGACTGGTCTAGAGGGACACTATCTGCTGAAACTCATTTTATCTTCTTAATTTCCAAGAACAAGTACTCTAAGGATCATATTTTAGTAACACTGTACTCACTCTTTCAGAGTCATCCTTGCCTGTGGAGATCTTTAAACCAGCAAAAGAAAAGATGGAAAAAAAACCCTGAAAACAAAGCCAGAGCCTGGATCAGAAAATTAATTACGTATTCTATGACTTAAAAGTCAGAACCACAGGAGATTAAGTTCTCTGTAACCTCAGGTTCAGTGGGAAGAAATGCACCCTCCTAACCAAATCCTGCAATGTGCTGAGCCAGTATCAAAAACCTAGGGGCAGAGGCTGGACCTGCCAGCCTCGGGGTGCCACTGCCAGCACACTCACATGTGCACTGCAGGTGTCTCCCTTGCCAAGGCATTCCAGGCTCTCAGCTCCATACACGTAAAGATGCCTTATCTAACACTTAAAAGAGACTGTTGTATTCAGCCATATCACTAAGCATGGCTAATCTTGTGAGCACTCACATTTGTCTTGCTCCCACAGCAGCCAGGCATAGCACCCATACCCATCTTCCAAGCAAAGCTGCCCAGACAAATCAGGTTTATGTGGCTGGCAGGCTCAGCTGTTCCAGGGCATTACTCTGACACAGCTCTCTTCACAGAATGCCAAGGCACATGTCTAATGGGACAGCAGGTTGTGCTAACAATAAAATAATGCATTATTCTATCTGATTTCTATGACTTAAAGGATTTCCCAACTTGCCATGCTTGCTGATGCCCTCTTAACATTTAGGGATTTGTGTCAACTGAGCTACAAAACGGATCTGTTGTTGTGGAGAATAAGCAATGGATAGATCTGCAGAATGGTGCAAGGCTCCACTGACTTTTAGTTATGCTTATGCAACTCCACAGTTCCACAGCTGCTAATACTTAGCAGATGACCTGCGTAAGTGCTAGACAAAAAAAAAAAAAAAAGAGAGAATCCTACTTCATCACTTAAAAAACAAACTACCAAAACAAGAGTAATGATTTTTTTCATCTGACATGATTTTCTTTTTTCTCCTCTGAACAGAATTCAAAAAAATGCAGCATAACGAATTCAGCATAACTTATAACCGAAGATCTGAATGGTGCCTTGTTCGTAGCATTTGGATTTGAAACACAGATGCAGTTAACTCACAGCTTAACTCCTTCCATGATACTCTCTAAAATGCTGATCTGTGTTCTTTTTAGCTTCCAGATTTTTAAAAGTTTTCAAGAGATTTTTCTTTTTTAAACAAAGAAAGATTCAAACTTGGATTCAGTGTACAGCTTTGTCTGCTATTTTCTGCTCTTAAAAAATATGAGATTAATTGTTGTGCAACTAACTGGGAATAACATCACTTTCTAAAAATTTCCTTTGCAGCGCTCGTCTTTATTTCACCAAGTTCTTTTTCAGATCAAATTTTCTACATTTCTGAAAAAGTCAATGCACTACATTTTTCTTTAGTACTAAAACTCCCTATGAACAGAACTGATAAGGCAAAAAAAAAAAAAAAAAAAAAGGAGTATTATATCTTTCACCAGGTAAGTGTAGTCTCTGTTGCCAAGTGATCTGAAAATAGTCGAGTAGGGAAAGGAGGTAGTTTTATGTGTGAAGACAAAGTCTTTTAGCTACCAAGGCACAAGTCTTCCAGCCAGGAGATTTATGATCCTCTCCCAGCACTATTACAGACCTGCTGCTATGAGACTTTGGGCAAAATTACCTCCTTATGCTATGCTTCTCTACATACTTCAGTTTTGAAGTCTTTGTTCAGAATTCTCAAGACCATTTTCAGATATTTTAAGACTACATTTATTCCCACTGGTTTTGGGGACAGAGGCAGCCATGCTTCCCCCGTAATGCAAAAATATGGCAAACAGCCAGCTGGAAGGAACTGCTGGATCTCATGTCGTTCAGAGCAGGGCTAACCTGGCTTCAAGCAGATTGCTCAGGCCTTATCCAGTTTTTAGACCATCTCCAACAATCCCTCTGGGCAACCAGTTCCAGTGGTTAGCCCCCCTCACTACCAAGGACCTTAGTGGAAATTTTTGTAGGAAGCAGGACACCGTGCCAAGGAATGCAATTTCTGTTTAGGGCTCACTTTTGGCCCTGTTAAGTCAGGGCCCAGAAAAATACAGAGAAGCTTGCTCTTCATGGCAAGAGGATTTCAGCACTCAAAACAGTACAGAGAGGGAGGAAGAGGGAATCACCCCCTTTCCCAAACTTATCGTAAGAGAAACGGGCAGAAGCTATTTTGGGCTCACTGAAGCTGCTAAGAGCATTTATTGTAACATCTGCACTACTTCCCGTTAAAGCATATCCTGGAGTTTCTTCAGCAGGAGTTACGTGCTCAAGCCTAGCTCAAACAGAAAGAGGGCTCTCACGAAAGCATGCACGGGCAGACAGCAGGGCCCTTCTCATGGGCTTCATCTCGAGAAGGAAATGGTGGGAGCTACATACATACACACACTGAGCAGATCAAAGATAAGGGGTGCCACAAGAACACATTAAAATTCAGAAACTTCTGCCTCCACAACAGTGGCAGTTTAAGGAATTACAAAACTATACATTCTAACTCCAAAGCATACATATGTGAACACTCATGAAGCTATGGCTGAGTTAAGTGTTACGAAACAGACGCAAGCTACTCCTTGTGCTTCCCGTTTATCTCCTTCCAGGAATTAGGAAAAACTTTCTATTCTGAACTCCTTTGATCTCTCTGATTCAGACAAAACTGCTCCCCCGCCACTTGCGTCTCCAGCCTTAGAGACGCTCTGGACTGATCTCTGTGAACTGTGCTGGATGAGGCCCAAGGACAGCTGCACTTGCAGACTTGTGTGCCTGCAAGGATGAAGAACCACTCCAGTACCTTTCGGGGCCTTGATGAAGTGTCATTGCCACTGAAAAATAACCTTTTTACTCTTCAGATTTCAGCTCAGCAGCAGTGACACAGTCCCCACAGAGGATCACAACAGAGTACTAACATCATAAACAGTTTGTTACTTCTCCTTCCCCCTCTTCAGATACCCACACAGATGCATGCGTGTACCTGGTGCTTCATGAGAACACTATGCTATCATACTGGTCACCACAAGCACACAAATTACTTTAAACAAAGCCGCCTACTAAAGCATGATTATAGACATCTTTATTGAATTTACTTTTTAATAATGCCTTTTCTGGGCTATTTGCCAACCAACAGTTCAGCAGTTATTATTCAGTAACAGGTTCTCACGTACCTCTTTGAAGTAAGGAGCTAAACAAGTAGGTGTTAACTGTACACAGAACAGACAGCTGCCTTGAAGATTTGTGGCTACTTACAGTACCCACTTCTTCAGTACCACCTAAATCTGTTCTACCATCCCAGAATTTAATTATCTCCCCATATACTGGGTCCCCACATCCCTACTCAAACACAGCAAACACCACGGATTCTGAACCTGGACAGTAAACAGTCCTTTTTATAACAGATCCCACAGACCAAATGTTAGAGTGCACCTGATGAAGAAAATGAGAAAGTGTTGGAGTCAAGAATAAGAGAAATCAGTAGAAAGAACACAGAAGCATTTAATTAGATTTGAATTTTGATAACACTTCATTATTGTGAAGAAGTCATAATTAAGATATGTTTACCTTGGCAAAAGCATAAACTTCAAAGAAACCCGCCCTTCTGCTGCATCATTATTTCATATGGTTTCTATACATAAGTCCATTAACCAGATGAAGAGTCAAGGTAGTTAAAAGCACAGAACATTTCTCAAAGCTGCTGCATAAATTTTTTACTAAATTGTACACGTATGCCATCAACAATACACGTGCTCCAAAGGAAGCCTATGCCTTCCTGTCGTGTCACAATTGTCAGACAACACCAACATAAACTCTTTTCTCCTCACAAAGCAGATGGGTGTTTCTACAAGCAGGGTAGAAAACTGAATAGCTGTTAGAACTTTATGCAGTGTAGACAATGGAGAGAAATACTGCAGCATGCTCCCTTCTCTAAGGGAACAGCATTGCTCGTGCTTCTCAGTGGCCTTTTCAGGGTCTAGAGGTCATCAGATGTAAAGACCATAGTGTTATCACAGGTGGGAAATTGCTCTTTCCAGAGCCAGTACTTTTTCTTAGATGCACACTTTCAGTTCTGTCTGTACTACACAGGCAAAAGCAGTGACACCCTGCTGGGGTAGGTAACTGGGTTTCCCATAAAAAAAAAAGTTTAGTGGTCTTGTAGCCATGCAGCCCCCAAAGACAGTACCTTATTACCTGATGCCATTCAGGGAGTAAACTAATCCTGGAGAAAGTTGAAAGTGCAATTTCAGAGGAAACAGCAAGGCAGCAGCAGTAATTAGGACATAGCTAGAGAGCTTCAAGTGCTTTAATCCCCAATTGTTGGGGTGAGTGATCTCAAAGCAGGATGCAGGAGAGAGTCAGCACAGGGCTGAGAGGGAACTTCTCTACAGAAAAGGGTGCAGCTGCTCTCTCTTTTTCTCCTTACTCAGACTTCCAAGCTATTCAGCACAACACCAGAGATAACTGGCAGAGGCTGAAGCAGCTGCAGCACAGGCAGAGGAACAGGTGAGCAGCAGTAAGACATAAGACAAGGGTGGCAGGGACAGGAGCAGAGGCAGGAATCCCTAAGCTGGCAAGGATAACACACAGAGTAACCACAGCCTCCAGGCACAGCCCCGGTCCCAAAATGCCTGCACTCCAGTCAAGGCCAGCCACAGGAACTGGCGTGCCTCTTGCTTCACATTCCTCGGAAACTTGCCTTAACCAACTAGGGGAATAATCACTTCATGTACAACATGGAGAACTACAGATTTGACAGGCAGAAGCTAAGGGCAACGTCCTGCTCAGCTTGAGGTCAGAGGATGCTGAAGAGCCTAGAAGAGTGAGGCAGAAAGACACCCATAATACTTGAGGAATGAAAAGCAGCACTTTCTGGAGGAACAATAACAGGGATTCGAGAGATACAATCTCATAATTTTGAGCTATTTGCTCTCGCTGTAGCTAAACAGATCTTTAAATAACATTTGTGCATACATAAAAGAGCTTTTCTTCTCCATTTGTAGCTTCCCTCTCCTCCCCTCGCCCCTCCCCAACCTCCCCTACTCTCTTCCTGAATCTCCCTTTCTGCATCTGTCCTCCCCCCTCACGTGCTCCGGCTGGACAGAGGGCAGAAGTGCTCTGGAACAGCTGTATTTCCTCCTCATCTGCTCCTTCCCCTCACAGCAGAGGGGAAAGTACATGCCAGCTCAGTTTGTCTCGTGCTTTACAGCGCTTGAAATAGTGCCCTGCCAGAGCAGCACTGCCATGCCTCCCGCCTTCACTGAAGGCAAGGCTCCCAAGCCGAGGCCCTGACAGGACCTTTGCTTTTTTACGTGGCTTCCTGGGTCTCTGCTCCGTCCTCCCAAATTGGGCTTGGAAGAGCTAGTGGACAGAAGAAACAGAGGGGAAGGTTGACAGAGTTAAAAAGGGGTATGAATGAGAAGCAAAACACACTGCCTGTCCTCTGGAGGTCAAATCTGAGAGCAGCTGCTTAGTACAGCCCTGTTTTTGAGAATGCACTTCAGGAGTAAAGGAACAATTCCGAAGTACCTGATGGTGGGCTCCTGAGCATGCACACCGTGGTACCAGACACAAGTGCTGTCACCACCTTTGTTTTAGAGAGGCCACTCAAACAGGCTACGTGGTAGCTGAGGAACATGTACTCTCTGAGAAGGCACAGAGCCCTGCACTCCAGAAGGTGTTCATTAGAAGATGAAACAGCCATTAGAGCAGCAGAGGCAAACAAAATGCAAGACGAGCTAAAACTTGAAGACTGGTTGCTTGAGGCTCCCTAAGTTGATTCCTTCCAAAAAGCCCTCAAGAGCCAGCTCAGAGGGCAGAGACCTGCTTTGTTGACTCCACCATAAAGCCTGACAACACGGTCCACCTCAACATTCGCTGCAGATGACAGCACTTGAGGGAAGCTGCAACACGAACACCTGCGTGTGTGACCAACATAACGATGCCCTGCGTGGGTGCCACACGTGCGGGCAGCGGTGTGTGCCACGGCTCCAGCGAGAGCCACAGCCCCAGCGTGCCTCTCCCCACCCTGACGCGCCAGCCAGGATCTCACAGCCGTGGCTGTGCAGCAGCAGAGATGGAGAAGGATGCCACCAGGCACCTCCCTGGCGGCCCGGGCAGAAGCACGGTCCGAGCTGCCGAGGGGGCCCGTGGGCTGCGCCCAGAGGCCAGCGCCGGCCGCCACCGCGGGCACGCGCCCAACCCCAGGGGAAGCGGGAATGCGAGGGGAAGCAGGGAGGGATCCCAGCCTGCCAGCACGGCTTCGGGAGGCAGGAGGAGGAACGCGTCCAGCCCAAGACAGAGCAGTCTGGAAGAAAAGAGAGAAAGAGCAGACAGGCACGAGGCGAGACTCGGCTCCCGACCCTTGTACCCCGTAGGGCGCTCGTCCCGCGGGTCCGGCGCTGCCGAGCCGCCCCAGCNTGCCGGGGCTGTGCCCCCGTGGGGCGTGCTGCCCAGGTGGCGCGGGGTGCCGGTGATGGCCGTGTCCGATCTTTCGGTGCCCAGTGGGAGTTCACACCAGTCAGAGTTACAGAGAGCGCCCGTACAGGGAGAGGGGTTCAGGTCCCCAGGTGCCAGCGGCCTGAACGGTGACTTTGGTGGCTCTGCCGAGGACACATGCCGTTCAAAGGCTCCCGGTTCCCCGGCCTTGCCCTCACCGCGGGGCAGCTCTGCTCTCCATGCTGCCCTGGCCGCCCCGCACTGCCCGGGCCTCGGCACAGCCCCTGCTCCTCTCGGCCCTGCTCCCGGGCTCCCTTCGGCCACAGTTCCCAACACACTTTGTTTTCCCTACCTGCCTGCGATGGCCTTGATGGCAGCCAGCGGGGAAGGGGTAGTGGCGCCTGGGGAATAGCAAGGCACCCGGCAGAGACACACGGTAGAGTAGAAATGTAATTAAACAGTGGGAAAGAGATGCTTGCTTTTTCCCTGTTAAGGTTTGCAGTATACTGAAATGTGGGCAGGTCAATTACCCATCTCTGCAGGACGCCCCAGAAGGTATTTGTGTTTCAAACCTCAATTAACTCACGCAGAGATTGCTTTGCCAGGCAAGCAATAGATTTTGTTCTCTTTTCCCCCTCAGCTTGACTAAGTTTTCTAGAAACAAAATTTCTGTTTATGTTTTTATGTCCAACACCGAGGTTTTGGATGGAAAAATGCCCAAGTATATGTAATGGAGTAGCTTGTGCAGATAGGAGCAAAGTTTGAAGTGCAAGAAATGTGTCCTAAGTGGCCATTTGAGCCAACTGATCTCACAGGCTTTTGTCTCTGTAGGATTTCACATTTTGGAGGTGTTCAGATGGTTTCTGTTTATTCCATGCACAGACATGGTCCAGCCCAGCAGCTATATAACACTGTTATCTAAAATAAAAATGTTATGGACAGGTGTCCTGAAGAACTGAAATATGCTCTTGATTCACTTGTAGCAACATGTCCCAGCAAGGTCAAAGACTGAGTAACCTGTGTGCTAAATTAACCTGCTGCAACTTACTTTCATGTTTTCAGCAGGAGATGAGCAGTTGCCCGGAGGCGCAGCATTGTGGTGAGACATGCTGTCATAAGAGCAATGGCCTTACTGTGCTGTCTTCAGTGGAAGGCTGGAAATCTTGCCAGGCTTTTATGTAGGTAATTTCTCTGTTTCTGTGTCATTGTATGCTTGGAGCACTGCAAGAAAACACAAAAACTGGTACAATTTTTTATGTGTACCCTTTTCTGGCCCATACACACAATGTAGATTAGTTTACAAGCAAAAAATTTCAGTGCTCACAAATAGTAAAACTGCAGGTACTCTGTGTTTACTGTCTTTACAGTCCCAAAACTCTCTAAAGTGGGTCACAAATCCACATGAGGTTCCTCAGCACGTCAAACTGCATTTGGGTCATTGGTTAGCTGAAAAGTCACGTAGAGGCAGTCTCTTGTCTACATGCTGGGGAAATACCACGTAATGTGTTTAATCCAGGCTCCATATGGGATAAATAGCAAACACTGATACAGATCTGCTCAGCTTTTAGAAGTTGGGAAGATGTGCTGCAATGGGAGATCTGTGCTGGGATGACAGGAAATGGTGACAACCCTTGCTAGGAAAGAATTGTCCTTTTATGGGGAATCCACTGAGTGATCCATCATCACTGTGATGGAGTAGCCTACAAACCCCTTTGGACTTCTGCCTGCTGGTCAGGCTGGCCTGTTGCATGGTAACAAGTGAAATTGTCCTGTCCTTGCTGTAGACAGCCCACCTGCAGCCAGCAGGACTCAGCATGGCTCTCACAGTGAGCATGGAAACGCTTGCCTACAGGTTGGCTCTTTTCCATAGCTGTGTCAGTCTCTTAGACTTTATCAGGGACTGAAGCACCATCATTTTAGAGACTCTTTTGCAAAGCAGTGCATGATTGCCTTTTCTGTATTTGGGATTTAAATTCCAAAAAGAGATTCGTGCTCCAGAGCTTTGTTAGAAGTCGGGATCTGTGCAACCTTCAGGTGATAGAAGCTTGGGAGACTTTGTATCAGTTTCACAATTTTTAAAAAAGAAAGAGAGAGGTAATTTATAGCCACCAGTATGCCTAAGGACCTGGAGGCTGTGCTAGAATTTATCTAGCACTAGTAAACATATGAAAATGTGAGGTCTTGTGACTGGAGCCAAGGACAGCAACCTTCTAGAAGTGTCCAAAGTCAAAAGCATTTCTGATGTGCTAAACTATCAGTGACTTTAAAGGTGATATCTTGCCTGTCACCATGTCAGAAAACAAACTTTTCAGGGAGGAAACGTACTCCCTTTCTCCACCACCAGCACAGTGTTTATGCACTTATGTGGGTCCTGTGTTACACATTCTCTATTGCCCTGCTGTCCCTACCCACTGTGGCTTGCCTCAGCTGTGGAAACAGGAACTGCTGAGTCAGCACACTGATGAAACTCACACTGCTTTCACACTTCTCGGGGGAGACTGCCACAGCAAGGAGGCTGGCAGCAACTTATATCCTGGAGAAAAAAAAATAGTACTTAAACTGTCTTACAATTGCCTGAAACAATAATCTGATTTTTAAAAAACTCTCAAACTGAAGGAGGCTGCAGGACCCAAGCACTGGTGGCAGATGAGTGATCACACCTGACATACACAAGCTCATAGTCAAGTTCCTGGAGTTCAGTGAGTGTCATTGTTCTCTCTCGTGATCAGCTCAACTACATTGTACAAAGCCAAGATCCAGCTGGCTGAGGAGACAGAACAAGGACATGGAGTTCAGCTCAGCTGTCCGGTGGCGATGGAGAGCAGCAGCCTGCTCTGGTTACAGACTCATGCCGAGGTGATACTGCTCCCTTGCAGCTGGCACAAGATAAGGGACTGTGAAAATTCAAATAATCCTCTCAGAAGAGTCAGGTCTCCTGAAGAGCACAAGTGCCACAGAGGAAAGAGATTTGGGAGTGACTGCATCTCTGAGAGCAACATATCCATGGCACAGTAGAGAGTAGCTAAGGTCAGCTAAATGGATGGGAAGGGGAAAGTTAACTGCCAAATGGTTTGAAAACTGGAAAGAGAATCAAACTGAAAAAGATGGAGATATTCTAAGAAGTTAGTCTACTAAGGACGTAAGTATGGTGTTATCAACAAGCTCAAAGTAAACAAAAGCTGCTTTAGTAGCAAGAAGATGGCAGTTAACTGCTCCAGGTACTATCACTATAAAAGCAACACCTACCCACCCAGATGCCACTGGTCTGCCTTCATTTAAATGAGGTCTGCTTACTTCAGCACCATGGTGTTTGCATGTCATTATTTTTTATACTTATTAGAGAAATTTAACAATGAGTCTGTAACACCTGTTTCTTGCTTTGCTTATCACGAGATTTGTTAGTTGAAGCTCCAGGCTGAAATATGCCTGTTTAAAGCAATGAGGCAGCAGAGATGCATGTGTGGGTTGCAGAGAATTATCCAGGGTCATCTCCCTGGGGCTGCTGATTGAACCCATGTAGGAGAGAGGAGAGTTTCGTGTTAAGGTTGCAAGGGGGGCCTACAGAGCTGTAAATGAGAAGTCATTAGATTGTACATACTTACACATGTACTGCGGATTTTCTGGGACTGTGACAGGACATTTGCAACCTCCAAAGCTACTATCTTAGCAGGGGCTGACATTAAAAGGACAGTAGGAGTTGAGAAGAGGTAGTCTGCAGGTAGGTAAGGACATTCTGTCAGTAGATGCATACTGGTAACAGGGGATCTTAGTGGTATACAAGAAAAATCATAAAGGTGATCTAGGAAGAGAAAATAGAGGCTGGTACAGTCCAAGTATTCAAAGCAAAGCAAAAAAAAAAAAGAAAAACAAAGAAAAACGTGTGCTTATTTGATGCTTGGAGAAGCCTGTTTGGAGAGTCAGAGTACAATGCCTGGAATCTGCAACCTAAGAAGGGAAGTTGTTAGCATTTATTTTTGCCTGCTGTCACATCTTTTGAGACACAACTAGCTCATCAAGAGTCAAAGTGACAGAAAGGCAGAAGATTTGCTGTGCCTATAAGACAGATCAAACCATCACAAATGAAAATTTTTGAATAAATAATTTCAAACTTTTTTCTGAGGAAGTGGAAGGAAAGCACTGGTACCTAGCCGTGTATAAGGAGAGCTGGAGAAGCAGGCATGCAGACACACACGTGCACACACTCTGGCACACAAATAGGGGCAATTTGGAGGCCAAGACTCAGATCTGCCTTGGGGAAGCTGAACAAAGATACTGTGGATGCTCACCATGAATCTTGTCACTTGATGTTTATTTTTAATGCTGATTCAACCACATGCTGCTCTAAGAGGATTGTTCTGTCAATTTTAGTGCCAATCAGAGGCTCTCAAATTAAGTTCCAGGCACCATTATGCTGCAGCTTAGCTCATCGTGAGCAGGGAGCTGCTGCCTCCCCCCAGGGGCTGGGAGCTCCCCCCGGAGATAGATAAACCCAGCGGCAGTGGGCATTCCCTCTGTCAGCAGAGGTGTCTCCAGCAATACATCTTTGGCCTTTGCTTACAGGGTTAATGATCATCCAGGGAGGCAAAGATTACCATCCTTTAAACCCTAAGAACTGAGCAGAGTGCTACAAGTGATCTATTACCCCAGACAAACTGTTTGCTTGGGACTGCAGTTCACCAAAACATAGTCCAGCAAACACTACGCAATACTGGGAGCGTTGCTCAAGTGTCTCATTTTCCCTGTAGTGCTTCAAACGCCTGTCCTCTGCCGGCATGACACGTTTCTGTGCAGTGTTAACATAACACGAATTATTTTACTAAACTCACAGCAAATTGTTTACAGCTGTTAGCAAAGTAGTGCTCTTGGCTTGGACAGCCAGCTGGAAAAGATGAGTAACTCGTCGCAGTTGCCCCACCTACCCTTATTTATTTTTGAGAAGAAGAGGCAGCACTGCTGGTATTGCCACACGGCGTTATTGAAACGCAGGGAGGCTTCTTGCTTCCGTCGAACGTGGAGTAAACAAAGTGCGGCGGTGCTTGGCCAGAGGCAGCACTGCTTTGCTCTAGCCACCAGAGCGAGCTGCTGCCCAACTTTTGAGCCGAGCTGGGCCGCTCCTGGCGCTGCTCGCGGGAGGAGCGCTCCTGTCACCAGCGCGGCTGGGATCTGCGCCTTCCCTGGGAACGAGCGGCGTGCCGCCGTGGCTGACCTAATGCTCACGGCCCGTAGCAGCAGGACACGGGACCGTTTTCGGAAACAGAGGGAATTGTGTTTCAATAAACACCCTCAAGGTTGAAGGTGCCCCCGCATTAGTCATCACTCCAAATGCAGAGTGGAAACCAACCTTCCAAGACCAGAGTAGGCTGAATATGGAGATTATCCTAGGAATGGGTTGGATCCTTCCCACAGTAAAGAGCTTTTAAGTCTTTCCTCTTCGCTGCAGCAAAAGCTTCTACGGGTAGAGTCACACATGGCAGTCAGGCAGTTCAGATTTGTGCATGAAAATCAAGTGCTTAAGCATGGAGTTTGAGATATTTCTGACAGTTATATCTAGTGGTATCAGAGGAGTCACCCTGCTAATACAAAAGGCACAGAGCAGATACTAAAACCAGCCTGAATGCTAAAGTTGGATACAGATTTACAGCTCAGCTAAAGCTTATTACGCTGCTATTGACTTCACTGGAATAGTATCTGTTGCTTACAAAGTCAGACAGTCTTATTAATACATTAATATTTTTAATAAAGGGTAAAATGGATCAAAACCTGGCTGACAGCCATTCAAGTTTACCAGTAATGCAAGTGTTTCTTTCTGGCAATTCAATGCCACTGAGCAGCAGCTCACAAGTGCTAAGTATGGAGCCTTACATTTTATTACCCCTGCTCTTCCCCCAGCAGTTACTGATTCCTGTCAGTGAACCTTTCAGAGCCTGGCCAGATTTTGATGGTTATGATGCTTTCAGATGTTCAGGGTAGCAAATAGTTTCCAGCTGATGTTCATCCTTGCTGATTTAATTCAATAAGGCGACCAGCAAATACAGCTAATGTTCCTATAAAACAAACTAGCATAAATATGCCAAGGAGGAGATGATCAAGCACCATTGCAACAAACTTCCACTCTTCTGCAGCCTGGGAAAGAAACAAAGGAGATGGTAAAATCTCTGCAGAGCCTTGTTTGTTACAGCATTTTTGTAATTTACTGTCTTGAACAAGGGGAAGGCTTTTCCTTAAGTGCCATTATTGCTATGCAAAAAATGCTCATTTTCTTCTCAAAAGCAGATCAGTGGTTAAGAAAGCCTAAGCAACCTGGAAATACAAGTTTCAACAAGAAACTAACCGGAAACCCTGGCCATTTGCTGAACAATTTCATTTAAAAAATGTTAAAAAGCTTAATTGTTAGGCCAATTGTTGCTTTTGAAAGAGAGTTTAAAATCTTGCAAGTAAAATGCTTAGTTTTACCCAAATGACTTTTGTTTTACCATTGCTTTTTTGCTCTCATGGGATATCTAGGCAATTCCTGTTAATTTAACCCTAATTCCTGCTTTCCATAAACTCTAATGTCTTGTAAAACCTTCCTGGTAGCTCCATTAGTCTTTTTTTCCAGCTGTGGGACACCATGAACCTCTCACTCTGTACCTTTCCACTGGATGCTTTTGGTGGGAACCCAGCACAGTAAGAGCATGCAGAGTGCAAGGCACCAGGTACAGCAGGGCTCATGATTTCCAACCTGGAACTCCACCTTAGGGAGTGACATGGGCTGGCCTAAAGCACCTTCTGCTTGTGCCTTGCTTCTCCCTCAAGTAGAAGAGGCTGTTGTAATTTATCTAGAGGACACTGATAATGAATTCTGTTTTGAGGTGGTTCAGAAGTGAATGCAATGAAGTGCTAGCCTTCAGAAGCCACAACCTTCAGTTTATTTAGGGAACTTGATTTTTGAAACCCCCTGGAAGTGATATATTAATAGTGCCCAGATGACACAAGCAGCTGGGCTCCACTTCCGAAGGGGGCATTTGCTGGTAACCTGAAGACCCTCCTTGTAAGCCAAGGAGGAAGTGAAGCCCAGAGATGTTGAGGTCATGCCAGCCCTGCTGAAGACAACAATTTGTCTGCAGAGAGGCAAAGGAGTCACAGGGAACATGAGACTACAGCCAGAGCCATTTCACATGCTCCAGGAATTTGGTCACAGGAAGAAACACCGTGGTGTAAATCCCATCCATGGAAAGGAAGCACCTCCTTTTCAAGAGCATGGGTCAAATTATTTTCTCTGAGAGCTCCCCTGTCTTCAAACCAGCCTGCAGCTCAAGAAGAGAGGTCTATGACCACTCAGGAAGGTGAAATACCAGGACTGAATAACCTCTCCCAAAGCTGTGTGAGCTGTGAAAGCTGAAATAAAAGAGAGGTAAATTGTACTGAATGTGCTAGAAGGAGGCAGAGCTAGGTTTTCCTAGGGAACACTGCCATGTGTGACTCTATATTCTTTTATCCTTCCTTCCTTTGGCTTGCAATGTGGAAAAAGTCAGTAATCAGAGTAGCTTACGACATACTTCATTTGGAGGGACTACTTGTAGTATTCAGGAATAAAACAAAACCTTATCAAAATTGGAAATATCATTTATAACTTACATTTAACACTTCTCAGATAACACTACTAGTCTTTTGGAGTTTGGCTTGCTTCCTGGGTTTTCAAAAGCAGTAGGATTTTACTTACCACAGGGGCAAGATGCCTGAGTGGGAGACAGAAGAAATGTGTTTTGGAACTTGCTTACAGTTCTTGAAACTGGTTTCCTACTCACAGACACTCCATCTCTATGGCTTCCCATATCACATAAGAAAACCTTAACACTGACACTTTTTCCTTTTCTATTATTTTGGGAAGCCAATATTCAGTTAACATCTGTGACAATTATTTGTTGCTCCTTGTTGACTCCATTAAGGGGAGAAGACTGTCCACTGCTAGAGCCAAACCAGGGCTTGGAGTGTTTTTGTAAGGCAGGGATGTTTTGCTAAAAAAGTAAGATTTAGCAACTTGAAAGCTAGAAATGAATCATGCACCAAAAAATGCCTTACATTACTGGCTTCTTGGTCCGATTTCATCATTTCTGCAATGTATTTGATTCCCTCTATAGCATTTTTCACATCTGGATTTTTGGTAAGCGGGGAGTAGAAGTTGACAGGCATGGAACCTGACTTCCCAGAAATGTCAGAAATATCGATATCTTCTGCAAAAATATTTTGGTCTTGTTTGTCTCTTGATGGTCGTTTCATTGTAGAGAAAAACATGACGTTTGGGATTGTGTCAATAAAGATCTGAAAACAAAGGGAGAGGATGACAGTTGCTGGTCTATGGGGCTGTGTTACAGCTGCAGCTGTGTGCTGAACAAAGACAAGCCTCTCCCCTCCCAGATCCCTTCCCGTGCTGGGTCTGCTACACATTCCCTCTCCGGCTATGTCACAGCCCACGCCTTAGTTACACTGGGGCTTTTGTCAGCCTCGGTCCCTGGGCCGGGGGAGGCACCCGCAGGCCTGCAACACGTTTTGTGAAAGCCATCTCCGCTGCCCTGCACCCAGCATCCACGCGGGGAGCGACACCGCGGAGCAGATCCTCAGCCAGCGCCAGCTGACAGAGCTCCAGCCATCTCATCTAACTTGAAACACATTGCCTACAAATCTGACTTGAAGAATGGACTACAAGGAAACTCTTTTGGCTATTTAGGTTTGATTCCGCCATTATGAATGTTTGCTATACAGGCATATAAGGTTTACAGTACATTCCTTTGGAGTGACAGAGACTTGCTGCCAGAGCAATGTTATGCACATGCAGCATTTCCTGTTGAAATTTCCCTTCTGCGGGGGTTGTTTGCGCTGCAGAGGGAATCTGATATAAGCTATAACCTTAAAAGTGTAATCAGAAATACACAGAAAAACCTTCTTTCGTGTCATGGTTTAGTACGAACCCAGGAAGGCTTCAAAACAGCAAGGATTACTGAATAAATCAGATGATCTTTGATACTGTCTCCCTGGCAAAGAATTTGTAATGACAGACAACCAGTTTTTTCTACATCTTATGATTACCATTTAGACTCCTGTGCAAGGATCTCCCAAGGGCTGCAGAGCAACTGTATATTGGAAAAGTACAGAGAATATTTTTTAGCTTTTGCTAAACCATCTTTTGCAAAATGGGATGCTGAAGTCAGGTATTCCCAGTGGCCCTTGTGCTCTGCACTCATGCAGGCTGGTGGCTGGTCACTGACAGGCAGCAGTGCCTTGCAGTTAGATGGAGAATTAGACCAGGATATGTAATTCGAGTCTAGATGGACATTTTCTTTTCCCCGTTCCCTGCCTTGAGCTGCCCGTGTTTTATCTCATCTGTTCCCTGCAAGATCTACCCCAGTGGACAATTTTGTTACTTAAAGGAGTACTTTAGCGATCTTGCTGACTTCACACACAGCTAAGTAGTAACCACTGGCTCTTGTGCCTAGAGACCTTTAACATGATGCATTTACTTCCCCAATTCTTTTTGACTTTAATTAGGAAACCTGCCAATAAAATATGGAGCATCTGGTGGAAGCCAAGGCAGAGAGCTCACCTTCCTGACCCAGTGGGGCATGGTGTGGGTGCTCGGGGAGCGGTGGTGCGTGTTGATGACGATGACGGTGATGATGATGGAGGCGATGACAAACACCATGGTGAACAGCATGTACTTGCCAATCAGAGGCACTGCGCTGGACGTGGAGGGAATCAGCTCCACGATGACCAGCAGGAACACAGTCAAAGACAGCAGGACAGAGATGCTGAGAGTCATTTTCTCACCTGTCATAAAAAAGCCCCCCAAAATCATTGCTGCTCCTATCATTCAGTACGGAGAGCATTTATTTGAGAAGCAGTATATGGGTGAGAGCTGTTCACACAAACACCTGTGTGCATTTGCAGTGCTATCATCTCTGCCAGCATCCAAAGCAGCAAGTAGGCTGGGCAAACCTGAGAGCCTAACAGCATCAGCTGCAGCACTAAGGTGGGAATTACCAGGAATGGCTGGGCTAAGATGTGGGTGCTGAATATTTTTACTTGCTAGGAGCACTTCATGGGCTCTGCATTTTGAACAATGCAGCAAATGCACCTGATTAGTGCTTGCTCCACAGCCTCCTGAGGGTTTGCTTCCCTTACTTTCTGTCTCTGGGCTGAGAGAGCAGACTGAAATCACATCTGACATCAGGTCAGTTGCTGTGCAAGATCTCCTCACATGTGGAGGGTGTGAAAAATGAGTTATAAAACATTATTCACACATTTTTTAAATCCAGTTCAACTTCGTTGAAAATTTTCCACTCAAAAAATGCATTAAGTATTTAATAAGAAGGGGCTTACACTGAAATTAAGCTGTATGAAAAGCTGATAAAAGGCAAAAAGAATGAAGCAGAAGAAATGGTTGCAGGGAGCATGAGTGGCTCAGCAGAGACAGAGGAGGCCAGAACAGGTCAGGATTACTGTGTCACACAAGGTGATGTGTATGTGAGCAGGTAATGAGCTCTCTGCTCTGACATGATGCAGAAGGGCCTCTGTCACCCCTGTGTGCTCATTTTGCTGCAGAATGTACTAACACACTGACTACCTATGGCAAAACATAAAAATTATCCACCTAAATCTTTAGTTTGCAGAAGTTAACTGATAGATAGTCAGCAATTTCTGTGGGAAAGCACCTCAATTTATCTATCTCAACAGTATCAGTTTTCAGCACTTATCCTTTCTTTGCAGAGTACTTAAAGCCATTACTTTCAGTGGAAACGTCCAGTTTTAGTATGCACTGGCCTTCAAGTTGGCCAACGATTTCAAATACTGGGAATTTCTCAGGAGCTTCGTAGAAGAGCAATTTCTATGGAGGTAGAATGAATGAATTTACATACCTGAATCCGTGGGCAGGTAAAAGACTAACCCTGTTAAAAAGGAGAAGAGCAGGCAGGGGATGATGACGTTCACAATGAAGTAGAGAGGCAGGCGTTGCATGAGGAAGTGGTAGGTGATGTCCAGGTAAGGGGTGTCAGGGCAGCAGGCGTAGTAAACCCAGTGCTTCCAGCCACGGTAATCCTTCATCACCCACTCCCCACTCTCCATGAAGTTACTCAGATCTGGACGATCACTCTCCTGGCAGCAAAACACCCAAACAAGTTCTTAATGCCAGGTATTCTGAATCAAATCAGAACTTAGCAGGTTTGGCTCAGGAGCAGGATTCCAAATAACTCATGCACTTTGTGGGTTTTTTGTGAGCAAACAGCTCTCGTCTATGTTATTTTTCCTTACAATATCAGCGTCTACACAGCACTCAACTGAATATTTTACAGAAAAGGTCAGGGATAGTAGGCTGAAAAAATATTACAGATAGGAGACATACCTAGGGGGACAGGGGAGGAGTCTTTGGCAATGGAAAGTCATGAACAGAGAAAATATACCCCCTCAAAAAAACCCTAAACCCAAGAAGTCAAGCAGAAGCAGAACAGGCAGCACCATAAAAAGTGGTGCAAAGCTGCCAGAGGACAGACAGGAGACTGTTAGGGCACAGGGATAATATGTAAGCAGAACTTAGGAGCCAAACCAGGAAATCTTGTGTTAGATCTACAAATGAGAATTTTCTGTTTTACAGGTAGGGTCTGCTTGTTTTTCCAGTCAATACTAGGTCATATTCAATTCTAAATCTGAGATTTCTCTTAAAAACATGCACAGGTCTTTGCTGCTTTTCCCAATTACAGACTCCTTGCTTACCGGGTTAATAACAACCATTGTACCATCATATGTCCAAGTTCCCAACTTCATACTGCAGTTCTGCTGGTCAAACGGGAAGTGTGTAACTATGATTTCACAGTAACTCTTAAAAATAGCTGGTGGTGTCCAGGTGATCAGACCTGTGTGCTCCAGAAGGACTTTGGTGTATTTCACAATGGCAAAATCACCATCTGCACTGCAAGAGGAACAAGGACATTAAAAGCAATACGGGCAGCATAATCAACACAGTCACTAAAGGATTTCTCTGGCTGTGGGTCAAATGACTCCCCAGTGCCTGCTCCTGGAGAAGCTTACCCTGAGGAATTGTACCCACTGGAACAGATGGCATGGGAAAACTGTCCTGCCAGAGTGGTGCCACAAGGCAGAGCTCCTCCTCCCTCCCTCCCTGCCTCCCTCAGCAGCTGGCACCCCTTACTTGTTGTAAAGAACAAGGTCTGGCCGCCAGATATCATCTGAGGGGATGCGGATTTTTTTTACGCCACCGTAGTCGTCTGGATTCCATCTGAGGTTGACGTCTGTCCATTGCTAAAGAGGGAAGATTTCAGCCCCTGAGAGGCTCTCCCAGCACTGGGGTTAGTTTGAGTGCTTCTCAGAAACAGCTCCTCCCTTACTTTGGGACATGCAGGTAAGCATAAACAGATGGGAGTGGGACTCCCAGCTCATTTTTTACATTTACTTAAATTTTAGTTTAAGAAGCTTATAAAAAAAAAAAAAACCAACCCTCAAAAGAAAATAATAATAAAATCTCAGAAGCCTACTGTTTGAAATAAAACCCCAAATGCTTTTCTTAAGACTCTTAGCATCTAGACCACTTTATTCTTAAGATCTCAGTAAGAAGAAATGCTCTGCTATCCTGACCCACCTGTCCAAGTTGCCCCCGAAGGTATGAGAGTGTAGTTAACTCCTGACTGTGTCAAGTGCATTTATTTGAATTAGATGAAATGGTTAAGAATATTTATAGTTACCTGTTTCAGGCGTACGTTGGTTGTCACAATCTGATTTACTTCATCCTTAAAAAAAAAAAAAAAGGAAAGAAAAAAAAGAAGGCAGTATCAGCAAGCATCAGGATTAAAGGATAAAAATTGTTTCCTTAGCAAAACAACACCATTTGGCACTATCACATGAGCCAGCAGCTCAGCACTGCCCGCGCTCACACCGTACCACGCTGATGAGCTGGATGAGCTGCAGCCCCACGGTGACAACGACGGCGTCCCGATGGTCCTCCACGGGCCGCACCACCTTGTTGTAGTTACTGAACAAGTCATCCACCAGGCGAGTCTCGTCCTCATAGCCCAGGGACAGCCCAGCTGCAGGACAGCGAGGGGGCACCAGTCAGAAGGGGCAGGGAACAGGCTGCAGCACCAGCAGTCTGAGGCTGGCACAGAGGAAATGCTGCCAGGCAAGCTGCTGGTGGGAGGATAGCACCAAGTCCTCCCTGTGACAATGGCCTCCAACCAGGAGATGAACAAATCCAAATAGGCAGGATCGTGAACATCAGACTCAACATTAGGAGTCTTCCAGCCTGAAACTGTGCTAACATGCAGTACTTATGGGCAGTTAAACACAGAAAATATCCAGGCTCAGGGATTTCTAATGTCGCCTTTTCCACCTTCAATCCCACAGACCTTCCTGTGACAGTAACGTTAAAGGCGAGGGCCAAGCACACCAGTCATGGAAAAGGCATCGCCACCCAGACTCCTTGCATCCACAACCTAAGTGGAACAAGAGCTCCTCTCTACAACAGGAGCTGCTCAGGTTGTGCAGGTGTGAGAGAAGGAAACCACTCACTGTGTGGGGTAGGTGCATGGACAGCTCTGCCCAGCATGACTTGGCCGTGCTGTGCCAAAGAGCCTTGAAAGAAAAGTTTCACAAGTGAAAATGGCAGGGAGCAAGCCTGTTCCAGTGGAGCCTTCACAGTGCCTGTGCATGGCACTGCACTGCCAAGAAGCAAAGGCACTGGAAAACAGATGTTTCCAGAGAGCCTGTGGCAGAAGAAGCAGGCACAGGATGTCCTCAGACTGTAGCTGCTTCACTGTTACAGGGGAGGAAAGCAAATGGAAGGGGTGCTTGGGGATGTTTTTGTAGGTCTCCCCTCTTAAAGGTAGTGAGAGGGAACAGAACAGTTGAGCCTCACTGCAAACATTTTTGGCGGATTGCATCCTTGTCTCCCCCTCTCTGTTGAATCCTGGGCCACAAAAGTCAACAAGAATTTTGCTGCTGACTCCAACCTAAGCTAGGATTTCTGCTGGTTTCCTAACTGACTTCTCATCAACTTCTTTTACACAGCTGAGCTGAGATTGCCAAGGATTCTGCCTTGGCCTTGTCCTGCCATGAGATTGTATTAAAATTCTTGGATGCCAATGAGAAAAGCTGTCTGTTGCAGACAGGCACTGTTTGCTTCCTCTGCCAGGAGGCTGAATGAGGGTAGGCAGGAGATATCTTTCAAGTTTTACGTTACAATTACAGCATCACATCTAATTGAAGCTCTGTGTTTTATTAATCCAATTGAAATCCTTTCACATTTGCTCCCTTCTAGTGTGACTTGGTAGGAATTTAGTATACTGCTTGAATTTTCTGAAAAGCTTTTAGGATCAAAAAATATTTATTCTTTTAAGAGGCAGTTTAAAAAGAATTAGCGCAGTACAACACATGCAGCTGCCAATCAATTCTACCTCCTTGTCAGTCACCCCACAACTTAATGAAACTTCTTGTCATGATTTTTCACGTTCCAAACCATGCTTACTAGATCCTTTCACGCATTTTGAAATACATGTAGCACTAGGGCAAACGGGAGCATGAGAAAAGATTGCAGAGAAAAAAACAATTAAACACACACTTCTCTGCTCAAAATACCTGATGCCTGAAATTACAAATATCTGAGCTGCTACTAATGCACTCCAAAGCTTTCTTTTAAATTATTAGGTGTGTTCATGAAACCTTACCAGTAGGACGGGCTGCTCCTGGAACACACACTCACCCGTGCTGATGTGTATGCAGAGCCCTGGTCCCACACGCTCTGGAAGGAGACAACCCCCCTTCAAGGCAATGGCTGCAACACCTTTACCTGTGGAGATGAGGAGGAGGAGCACACAATGGACCTTCATCATCCTCTTGCTGCAGTCATACAGATGAGGGCACGCACAAAGCACCTCTGAGGTCTCTTCAGAGGGGGCTGTGCTGTCTCACCAGGGTGCTGCCAAAATATTCCCACCAGAGTATTGATTTACAGCACCTGTTCTGGGAATGACAGCTGAGGGTCACTGCACCATGGGCTGGACATGGGAGCACAGTGTGTTTCACCCATCAAATATCTTCTGCAGTTTACAGAAGGTCATTTTTTTTCTAAGTATCAATGTGATCTGTGACTAAATAAATAAATAAATAAATAATAAACTAAGAACGAATTATCTCTAAGTAGCTGAACATCTTGGTGAGATCTCAGAATCTTTCTGTGAACAGAGCAACTTGCCAGGTTTAAGGTTTTGTTTCTCTGAGACAAAGCAGAGCACAGTCACTTATTTCTGATACACCCCCAGCAGCATACAGACAGCATACTGGGAGGAGGCTGCTCCCTTGGCTTCACAGAGGGATGGGAAACCTCTGAAGAAGTAAACAAATATTCTCAAGAGAGATCCATCTCCTTGAGTCTACCAGGACTTCCTGGTAGAGTCTCCACCTTGAAAGCTATTAACTAAGAGAAGACACCCCACCCTCCTGCCACCACCTCTATACTTAGTGAGCTGAGAAAGTCAAGTGGTAGAAACATGACTGGTTTGTTTCTAAAGCAGGGCAGATCCAGTGCATTTCTGTAGAGTATGCAAGTCCTTGCTCTTTATTGCCATAAATCACCTGGAAAGGAGAGAAAAGTGATGTGTTTGGTAATAATGCTCAGTCATTCAGGTTAGCAAAGAAAACAAGAAGCAGTGGAGGATATTTTTTTATATATAGATATATATATATATGTACACACACCTATCCACCTCATATATACACAGTTATCTACTCTGAGCTCAACAATATCACCCAGGAATAAAACCTTGAGAAAGATAGTCCTGTGAAGTCTTCAGCAGCATAAGAAAAGCAAGTCCATCAGATTCTAGGACAAGAGATGAAGCAAAAAGGAAAGATGCCACTATAAATCCGTGGAAGTTCTTTGGAGTTCAGGTCATCTGGTTTCAAAAGACTTGGAAGAGGCCCAGGAGAAAGTGATAGCAACATCCACAATGCAATTTGGCTTCTGTACCTGGAACAGATAGAGAGCATGAACCGTCAGTCTGAAAGAGAAGCAAGAGAGAGAGCTTTGGTAGGTCTGTAAAATCCCAAATGGTCTGGAGAAGGCAGATTTGGATTCACTTGCTGTCCCCATGCAAAAAATTAGAGGGCATCGAGGTAAAATTAGAGTTGTCAGGCTTAACCAAGGCACTTCCTCGCAGAGCATGTCTGCAGTAGAGTTTGGAGCCACAGGAGTGTCTGTTTGCAGGAGTTTATCTGTGTTCAGAAAAAAATCTGCTGAATGATTTTATACTATTGAATGTACACACACACACTCCCCCTGAGAAGTCTGTCACTGAAGTCCCAGAGTCACAAGTCTCAGGACTCTGGGCTGGTGTCCTGCGGATAGATTGCCTAATGCTAATGGTATTCTTACATTTTTCTCAGGCAACTGCCATGTGGACATAGGACATGGCACTGGGTGACCTGCCACAACCATTCTTACACAGTGTTCCAAATTCCCTTTTCCAGAAAACATTTCCCAAAAAAACCTTCCTTAGCTTTGCCTCTGGGTGATACCAGACATATTTCTATTTCTGCTGGATACCCTTTCTGCTGTGTGCCATTTGGCTTGGTCTTTCATGCTGGATGCCTTTATTATTATTTTAATTATTTTTTAATCACTTTCCCTCACCCACCCCCCTCCACTAAGCATTTAGCCTCTGCGTTTACATTTATCCTCCAGTAAAAACTCTCCACCTACATAACTCTGGCCTTATTCCTGGCCTGTTTGTGGCCAGCAGCCCCCATTGTTGCAGAGATCTTATTTCAAACCCGCGCCTGACTGCTTCCAGCCTTTATCCCAGGCCAGGCAGCTGCTGAGGAGATACAATTGCATGGAGGCACTGTGGGAATGCTGACCACAGCCCTGCAGATCCTCTCAGAGTCTCAAAACATTCCTGCCCACCCTAGGCAGGGCTGCCAGGTTCACTCCAAGACGATGGAGGAGAGCGTCACCACGCTCTGGCACACGCCAGCTCTGGGCTAACAAAAGTGTCTGTCCCTCCTGAGCAGGTCTGTCCCTTGGGCAGGCAGGGTGCAGAGTGTGCGGGGGCCCCAGCAAGGGGTTATTTCTGTCACAGCTGAGCCCAGCCTGGGAGCCGGGCTCCCCTCACTGGCTGGAAGTCAGCGCTCGTGTTGGAAGAGGAAGGAGCAGGTATTTGGAGAAGGCCTTTGGGGAACAACAGCCTGGCTGCGAGAAATGCTCCCTGGCAGAGGCACAAAGCCTTTTACCGTGCAAAAAACCCAAGGCAACCTGAGCTACTGCAGTTAAATATGGACAGAGAAGTGAATGCTGCTTGTTGTTAAAGTAGGGAATGTGACCCCTCATGACCGAGGTGAAAAAGCAAGGGAAGGGGCTGAGCTAGACTGAATGCCAGAATTTGATCCATTGCTAGGATGGGTATTTTTCTTTTTTCCTTCAGAGTATTCAGAGAATTTTTTGACAAATGTTTCGTTCGCACACAAAAACCCCTTTTTACATCTATCTTGACTCCAACCTTTTTGGCTTGTTTTTATGAGCCCCCTTCCTGTCCCTCTGTAGTAATGGCAGACCAGCCTCACTGAGATTGATTGGAAAGCAGCAAACTCAGTGCTCGCTGAATTTAGGGCATTGCTCCTTCCATCCATGTGCGAGGAGCACGCGCTGCCAGGGCTCCTGCCCAGAGCAAGTCGGCCGTGAACAAATGCTGCTGCAGGTAAGTGGCTTTGGCAGAGTGATACCGTACAGACACGGGGAAGGTGAGCAGAATTCCGAATGCTTTCCACAGAGTGAGGAATACGAGATTTTAGCTGGAATTTTTGTCACAGAATTGCGTGCAGAGAGGCGATGCCCGATGGAAGAGAGCAGGTGCCGGAGGCTCCAGCAGACACACGGACAACAGGGCCTGGGGGAGGGTGGAGGTGGTGAGAAGCAGAAACAAAGCTAATAAAAAGAGCAGGGAAAGGTTAGATAGTACATCAGGGAAATTAAAGGAAAAAAAGCTTGAAAATAATAGCACTGTCCTGCAGTTTTAGCCTTAGTTTTCAAATGCAGTATATACCTTTTTAGATGCATTTTTGTATCAGGAAAATGGCATTGTTGACGACAGTAGGTTATGGCAGCACTGAATAAGGCAGATGGCCAGACAAGTACCTGTGAGTTTGCCCCGCGTTTGTTCCCAGCTCGCCCTGGTTACAGTCATGGCACACGTGCCCCGCCGCTCGCCTCCGTGGCCAGCAGATGGCAACAGCTGGACGAGGGGATGAGCCGGCACACGGAGCGCGACCGCAAACTGTCCCTGGCAAGAGAAAACGGGGAGCAGACACTTCCCAGAAGAAATTCACTCAAGGAATTAATGACAGTCTTGAGATGCTGGAGGACTGTACTTACCCGGTTTATTCCAGTGCCCATAAGAACATGCTAAGCATTAATATACATGTCAGATCGTATTGATAAGATTAAATTCCTCAAATCAAGAAATCCAAAGTTGCCGTTTGTTACTCAGACACACTTCCACCAACCCACAAATATGTTTTATCCCCACGGATGTTTGTGGCAAATTTGGCTTCAGCACATATTTTCTTCGTTTTCTATTACATCACCCAAAGGAATTGAAAATACCAAAAACTTGCTCAGCAGTGGTGTCTAACTTCTGCAATTACAGAGCTTTCATATTATGGCAGAGACATGGTGCACAGTTACCTAATCTGAAGGATGCTTCTGGAAAGAAAATGAGAACTTGAGTCTGGAAAGAAAGAGAAGAACGAGGAAAAGGTCCCCAGTCAAACAGGGAAACCAGAGCCACAAAAGACATCATTAGATCAGTAGCACAAGTGTTAATCTAATGCAGGGGAGAAGAGATACTGCTCACCTTTAACCTGGCACCAGCCCTCATGGTCACACTTCTCAGACAGAAAGGACACTGCCAACAGAGACCTATTTACCCACTTTGGGCAAGGCAGTGCCCAAACAAAGCAGCAAGAATGAAGACAGGAATAACTGAAAACAGAATCAGGAGAGGTGACAGGCACAAGCTGGGCAACCACAAAATGTCCACGGAATCAGTAAGCAGGCTGCAGTGCCACACTGCCTTTTTGTTATGGACAGCCAGGAAACCAGTCCTGAGCTGAGCACAGTTACTGGGTAGAGCAGTGGCAAATTTAACTCCAGCTGACACCCCTGACATGGCTGCTTCTCAGGCTCCCAGCCAAACACGAGGCTTGTCTCTGGGGCCACTCTCATGAGTGGCACCACAGGAGCATTTAGCCTGAAGTATTTCTCTGGATGCTCACATTTACCTGTTTAAATACATCTGTCTGTTCCTAAAGGCAGGTGATTCTCCACTGGAGTAACTGCAGAGCAGACTGTTCAAGTTTAGCTTCACATAAAAGCTGCTTGTTCAGCTCCCATGAGGTCTGACATATTTTGGCCAGTATTCCATAGTTCAGAGCTTCCCTGAAGGCATTTTGAGGGGTGCTCCACTATACAGCCAGTGGAAAGAAGAGGTGGCAATGCAGGATTGTTTTAATGCTTAAAGCTGCTGCACAGATGAACTGGCACAGACCCTTCTCTGATTGCTGCCCACAAGGATATGATTGACTACAAGCCTTCTGCAATGTCATCACTCCCAAACACAAAATACACCCTGAAACATGGGGCACCTCACAGCACGTGCCCCATACAACCCCAGCTATGGGATGAGAGCATAAATATCCATCTGGATGTCACCTGCTTCCCGTGGGGCTCCTGTGCCATGGGGAAAGGCAGACATGCTAAACCATATCACACCTGCAGTGAGAGCAACTAGGATCACCTTGTGATCCTGAGAACACCTCTGTAACACTGTGAGAGCCTCAGGGTGCCTGCCTTTGGGGTGCAGGTTCTCTCATTGCTGATATATCTGGATAAACACATAGAAACAAGTTTGGTTTTAATTCTGCCAGTGGGCTGAGTGGCAAAGGCCTCTCCCTTCCCACCTGGTGCTTCCCCTCCCTAAGCCCTTGCTGATCCTAGAAAATACTTACACAGATCTCTGCAAAGTATCCCTCTCACCTGGGCCTGCAGTGTTTGCCTTCACAAAGTCAACATCTACCTCACTGTGCTACCTGAGCCTTCAGAGTGTTTTAAAGCAGGAAATGCCACCCTCTAGCCGTGCTCCCAGGGACAGATTTCTGCTCCTGCCCATGACACACTTGGAATTGTTGAGATGTCCTTTACTCAGGACTGACCTCGTGCCAAATACTCACTTTTATTGCTTATGTTGGGATCTGTGCCAACACACACAGAATTTTCTTGGTAATTAGTGGAATATACTGACTTCTGTGGCTCCTGGTGTGTAGCTCTCACCTATCACACAAAATTTATTTTGCCTCATTGGCAGCCTGCAAGATCTTGGCTGTGTTAGACAACAGGGAACTTACAAGCTTGTGTTTACAACTGATTAAACAGAAAAACAAAAATATACCCTAAAGTCCAGAAACACCTCCAGAGTGATAACTGGGTCCCTGCAGGAGGGTGGGGGCTGGCAATGGCAAGGCACAAATCGGGGGCACACTGAACACCAGGCAGGAGTCAGGGGTGGCTCCCACTCCTCTGACAGCCCCAGGGACTTTTACCCAGCATTTCACATGAAGACAAATTCCAGATTTCCCTGCTCACCAGTATCTGGGATTTGACAGGAGTTCAACACACCATACTCAAGGCAGCTGGGGGAATATCTTGGTAAACACGCTCCACAGCAAGGGGAGCAATGTGAGTGTAACCCAAGCTGTGCAGAAGCCAGAGGAGCAGCCCCATAAGATAAACTGGCACTGAAACAGAGAGTTCCAGTTTAATGATTCCTAACAAAGTCTGGTTTGTGAATTAGCCTGATTGTGAAGTTCATCCTCCTAGCAGACAAAGGCTACATCTTTGTGTACGTGTACACAGCCCTGGAGTTTGCACACTGCCTGTGTTCACAAATAAAATGTTTCAGCACTGAAGTGCAGCACAGCAAGTGGCTCTGTGAGTGAGCAGCTGAGCAGTGTCCAGATGATACACATGCAACATCCAGCCCAACCATACTGCTTCACTGAAAAGAATATTCCATGTGACCGATTTCCTTTGTCACTTTTCCTGGCTGCTTAGGTAACCAATTCTGAAAACTTTTTATCTTCCCTTTCTTCTCTTTCTGTGCCCCCTGCACTTGCAGGTGCCTGGTGATGTACTGGGATGGGGACTGGGAAGGCTGCTGTGCTGACTGCTGGCTCTGCAGGCAGGTTATGACAGCAGCAAGAGCCTCATCCATAACTAACACTATCAGCAAACTGGCAATAGCTTGGGTGCAAGGCTAAGCCTGACATCAGAGCTGCAGGTCAAAAAGGGAGCATCAGTGGGGTTTTCCTCCCACCAGCGCCAGAGAAGGAGAATTCAGTCAGATTCCTGCTAATGCTGGGGGAGATTTCCCAAACCAAGGATGGACACAGCCCACTGAACCAGCCAGTCCACACTTCCCATGGCAGTACCTGTGACCTCCTTTAGCTTCCTCCACTATCCTCAGCAGTCAATGCCAAGTCACTCCTTTGCTGCAGCCTCAGACCAACCCTTCTTGATTTAGGCTGCTCAGAGAGAACTTAAAAGCAAGCCATGGGCAGGCCACAATCCTTCCTTCAATGAGGGGGCACGGAGGAGCTGTAGAGACTCAGCATTGCGCCGTATTTGAAATGACTGAAAAGAGTGAGCATTTGGATTGCTGAACAGAGACTGCTGGGGCTTGGGATTCTTTTTAACACAATTGTAACCCAAGGTACCCACTGCACTGTAACACATTTGGAAATGATGCCTTTTCTCCAAATGGCAAGGAGAAGTACTTCCAGGAGAAGCTCACGGTTTTCCATGAGGAAGGGATTTGCAAATGTCAATGCAACTGACCTTGCAGCAGCTTGCAACAGATGTTCCACCTCCTCCACATATATTTCACTATTGGCCTCTGCCCACTTTAAATAAAAGTACTCAGCTGGACTTCAAACCTCCCTTTTTGTGAGGTGTCTTGTCCTGCACCACACTGGTGCTGCCTAACTCACCTTGCAGCAATCTCAGTGTACTGAACTCCAGTAGTTTAGTGGAAGATGTCACATGAGAGTTGTTGCATGATATAAACAACATATGTTTATCATGATGCTGGAAAACACGAAAGTGGATGAAAGAAAACATAACAAATTAGAGAAATGTCTCACCTTCCCTTTTTGAGAACAGAGTAGGTGCTGGATTTGAGCAGTGAGCAACAGCATGGTGCTAAGTTCTTTTGAGTTTAGTGAGTGATCCTTCAAGCAAGCTTTAGGATACACTACCTTATGAATATTAATCTACAAAATAAGTAATTTTAATAGTTTGCACAATCCTGTTTGCATTAGTGACAGAGTTAGCAATGAGACATTTAAAAAAGAGGCAAAGAGGAAAAGCTTAGCATTCAAACTCTAGGCTTGGTAGCAAGAAAGAAAAATTACAGGCAACATAATGCCTGAAAATAAATCCTGGTTGGCTGCCAAATATATATTTCAAAATAATGGCTAATTGCCTCAGGAAATACATTAATCAAAGGCTCCCAGAGGCCTAAGAACCATTTGCTCCAATTGACCAAGGCAGAGTACTGATAAACACCTGAGTAATGTGAGGAGCTATATATGTCCTTGAGACAAAATATATGAGAAATACAAAAGGACATCTAATCAACAGCTCCTAAACAAGTCTTTGAGCAGCTTACTGACATTGCTCTTGGGAGAGGCAAAAGAAGAATGTTACTCTGACCATGAAATCAGCAACAGACATTAGATAATCACTGAATCATGCTGTCCAAATTGAGATTTAGAAGGAGGCAGCAAGAAGAGCATCTCTGTGGTGTGGCCCAGATCATGGAGAGACAATCAGGCCAGCATGAAGAAGTGATCAGATTATGCAAGGGCTTTGGTGAAGAGCACAACTCCAAATGTCCATGATTGAGGCAGGAGAAGAATGTGCTGAAAAACTGAAGAGCTGGACCCCTCAATTCACAGGTAAGGCTCCCTCCTCTCAGTGCACCAGCCTGGGCTCCTTGGAATCAGCTGGAGGCAGAGCTCAGGGTGCCACCCAGTGCCCTGCTGCAGGGAGGGGACCCTGGGGAGGTTTGCTGGGGGGCAGTGGCAGCACCACCCCAGCCCCTCACACCCCTCTGCCAGGCACAGGGCCCCTGCTCTGGGCTTGCAGTCCTCCAGCATGTGGCCAGAGCACCAGGCTCTCTTCTGCCTTACCTGGCTTGCTCAGCAGCCCCTTGGATCCACACACGTGTCCTGGCCCTCCTCCTCAGGCATTACATAAGCTTTCTAGGGCTGAGGTGTAGTTGCCAAGCAGTAATTCTGCACGACTAAAAAAGAAACCCATGATTGCTAGGTTCACTAAATGTTTTTTTCCCCAACTGCAATATAATTATAGCTATAATAAAAATATTGCAGAACACTCATCAGCATGCACAAATTAGGTCAGGAACAAAGTGAATACATCATGCATGCCTTTTAGAAGCCTTTTTTCCTTCCTTTGCCATTGGAGGGGGAAGGACCAGAAAAGTTTGTTATTGCATCAAATCATACATAACAGGTTTTTCCATCCTGTCAGCTAACCTGACATTAGCAGTAGCTTGTGTTCTTGTTTCAGAAGACAGCTTGCTTCCCTCATCACAGAGCTCTCCTGAAGCCTTGCAGAGGTTCCCTGCCTGCAGCCTCTTCACACTGTGTTTTCCCTGAGCTCTGCGGTCTGAAATGGGGATGCCCAGACATCCCTCCCGTGGGGAGCTGTAGTTCAATCCCTTCTCCCCATTTTTTCTGTGTCCAGCTGCCCTTTGATGAGGTGTTGCCAGTGAGCTGGCTGCAGTGTCTCTGCCAAGCTGTCCACACGTACCCCGCAGCACCGAGACAACAAGGTCAGCTGAGCTGGAGACAACACTTACTCCTCATGGAAATCAATCCCTTCAGAGAACAACTCACCTTGGTGACAGCCCTTCCTTCTCATAGACCTAGAATATTTATTCTCTTGTCACTTAACTAATACAAATATTAAAAATACCCGCTTTCTGTGTTCAATTAAAAAATCAAATAAATGGAACTTAAATCATGCAATTTGCTTGTATGCCCTTGCAAAGCATCTTCCTGGTTAGCAAAAGGAAATAATCAAATTCACTGCAAAGACAATGTTTTTTTCTGCACTACCTGTTTACCACTCAGGGAAGATCAGAGTTTCATTACAACAGTAACAAAACCAAGATTAAAATGGAGGCTTTTGCCTATGCACTTAATAAAAAATTGCAATTAAAGAGAATAAAGAAAAGTCATTGCATACAGATTCCTGGAATTCCAAGTCAAGAAAGTACTTCATTGACTGTTGGGGTCCTTCATCCCACATTCCTGACCCTAACACAACACGTGGCCCACACACTCGAATCCAAGAGATGTGCACTCTGTAGGGGCAGCTGTGTTCCACGTGGGGTGAGCAGGGGAGCTGGCAGACAGTGTCAGCCTTAGTTAGTTGAATATTGATATTATCCGGTGTTAAACACATTCTACTGTTTGAAACATCCCTTGGCACGCAGTTTGCTCCACAGCCCATCTTGGGGAGGGCAGAGGGTGTTAATGCCAGCAGGGCCTGGCTGCCCGACCCCACCCCGGGCTCCTGTGCTGCCGCTGCTGTCACTGCTCAAGGGGGCAGCAGGGCGTGGGCATCGGGGAAGAGCTGCAATTCATGACATGGGTTTTTGGAGGGTGGTTTTCTTTACTTTTAGGTGTGGGAGGTTGTAGGGATTTTGCTTGCTCTGGCTTTGGGGTTTTTTGTGTATTATGTTTGGGTTTTTTGTTTGTTTTCTTTCAGCAGTGGCTCCCCATTTAGGTTTTCCTCCTTTCCTTCAGAAACTTCCATTATTATAATCACTTGTTAAACTGTGCTTGAGAGGGGATATCTCCAGCAGGAGGCTGGTGCTCACTAGCAGCTAACAAACCTTGTTTGCCCCGTGTGCACTGACCATCCCCGGAGCAAATCTAGGCTTGCTATTTTCAGCGGTATTTTCTCTCACTGATCCACCTGCCGGTGGCCACCAACGCTTCTAAATGCAGCTGAAAGCACCTGCAGCAAAGCAAGGGGAGCAGCTGTGTCAGCAGCACCGCCTGCCGCTGCACCCAGAGGGAGAAGCTGGATATTTCACACCAGAAGAAAAGGTAATTATCCTAATTACTGCTATTGACTACGTGCTTCCTGCTATAGAAAGGGGAACTACAAGTGCCTAGCTCAGGTTTACTGGCACAGCACTGGGGAACAACAGCTGCCTTTTGCTCAGGTGAGCCGAGGGTTCCTCTGGCTCCCCGAAGGACACACGCTCCCCGCGGCCCTGCCCTGTGCCCGCTCCTGCTGGGTGCTTTGGCGAGAGGATGCTGCTGCCTCGGCTGGCCGTGACACCGGCAGGCAGGCCGAGCACAGAACGGGCACTGCAAACACGGCAGGGCAGCACCCCAGCAGCAGGACCTGGGAAAACCATCCCTTCTCCTGATGGCAGAGCCGAGGGCATCCGAGCGCGGCCGGCGGCTGAGAGCTGAGAGCAGTGACAGGACACGGCACAGGGCCAGCCAGAGCCACGGCAAGGGATCCCCGAGGGAAGGCAGGAGCGATGGAGGGCCTGAGGGGCCATGCAAAGCACAGGCCCGAGTGAGGAAATGCATCACAAAGCGTCAGGGCAGCAGCAGGAGATACGGCATGTTCAGGAGTTGGTCTGGAGCAAGGTAGTGGTGAACCTGTGTGGCTGCTGGAGTGCAACGCAGATGTGGCTGAGCAGCGTATGGGCCACTCCTTTTGGGCTGGGAGGAGGCAAGGCTATGGTCAGAGACACAGAGTTTTCCATCTGTTGCACTTCATTGCCATAAATAAAGTGATAATGTGCACTAATTAGTACAGGAACTATAACAGCAAGCCACTTTCAACACTGCAGATGATTGAAAAAAACCTCAAACCAAACCATACTTTGGGATTCCCTCAAAACTTCCCCCATTCTGCCTCCTTAGCAGCCCCCAGCCCAGAGCAGCATTCCTCACATGCTTACCAGTGCACATCCCCAGCTTCACCTTTTTCTTCCTGGGATCCTTCAATCCCCAGCTCAGGAGAGCTGCAGAGGGGCCAGCATCTCTCCTCTCCTCCCCAGACACGCAAGGCAGGGTGGGATGCAGTGAGGCACCTTATTGCTGTCAGCTGTGCTGACAGCACAGCTGGTTCTGATCACTAGAGGATTGTTCCTCCTTGCTCTCCTCCTGCTCCAGGAGGTGTTTGCAGGGCTGACCAAAGTGCTTGCACCAGAGCTGAACCTTTGAAGTGCAAAGGAAATGTCCTAGGATGTGTGTGCATGTGAAATTTGGTGATGCATCCATCTGCTGTGGGCAGCTGCAGTTGTGTAATTGTGAACAGCCATTTCAGTTCACATAGAGGCAATTATAACAATAGATACATTTTATGAAGTAGTAGATGGCTTGACAATGCTTTTCTTGGTTTATTTAAGAGTTCTGAAGCCTTCTTGAGAGGTATCTTGGACAAGAAAGAAAGGAGTTTCCAAAGCAGACGGAAATTTGCGGGAACCTTAGCAACGTGTCAGGACCCAAAATACTTACAATAGTCTTGTCAAAACTGGTAAAACTCTAACTCATTTCTTTAAGTCAGAGGTTGCTTGGCATTAAAGTGCCAATGTAAGAAATGAAACAATCAGCATTGTTGAAATAAGTTCAGCAAGTAAAAATAAATAGCGTAATGTTAGAGTTCTAAAAGCAAAATTTAATAAATTAATATATGCATGCCAGATAAAAATACAAAATTACAATTGAAATAGCAATAATAATAAAGGAACACTGTTCAGTATTGCAGATTTCACTGCAACCACCATAAACATCATGGAGAATTACTTAAAGTAACATTTAAGGTACAATTTTGTTTCTGTTAAAAACAAATTACTATATGATGAAAAAATGGAAAGAAACCCAAGAAGAAATCAGCCCCAAAAGTGGAAGAGAAGAATATGAAATGTCAATAAATTGCCAGAGGCTCCATTTCACATAAGTCTGCCTTTTTAGTATCAGAAACCAATTACATAGAACAAAAAAGCAAATTCACAACAGGTTTACACGGAGAAACATGCTGAATTACAATCACAAACTATCCAGAACAAAGATGCTGCACCAGTTCAGTTGTTTTCTTCATGGAATGAGTCTCACCAGAACAGGGAGAACAGGGAGCAAATCATGCAATAGCTTTAGGCATTTTGTTTTTCATTTTAACATGATAAACACCCAGGATTACTAGTACTGGAAAGTATGTGTTAACCTTTTTCAACATCAGCTGAATGGCACTACAGAAACGACAAAGAGTTCCTTCATTTTTATCCTGAATACATCGAAAGCTCTAGCAAATATGGAATTCAGTGACAAGAGCCATTAAATTACTTTAAAATATTCCTTCATCCATAGAACACTGTTGCTTCCTCTTTTATTACAAAACCCCCAAAATATTCAAAATAAAATGTCTTCATTTTTTATAAGCATCTCCACCACAAGTCTCTGATAGCGGATGTCGTTCAGCGCAGCCATCGCGTCCAGCTCCGGCGCTCTCATAAGAGTTGGTCCAAAAACTATGCCCAGGTTTTCTGCACTCATCAGGTTTTCCTTCTCATGGAGCGTTACTCTGTAAGAAAAACCCAGTGATTCTCATACTTCTTCTGTGCCAGACCATGCCTGCATATGATTGAAAATCAGGGAAACTGGACAAAAATGTGTGCCTTTCTCCACGGAGAGACCACTGTTTCCAGCAGATCACACATGGGAGTGTCAGGTGAAACACTTGAGAGTGAGTGAAAGCAAATGCTGTGTGGGTTTGTGGTGGGTCAGTGTCTGCCCTCCTCAGAGCACACAGACCATGCTCACTTGCACTGCATGAACAAGTCCTTTGGTACACAAAAACTACAAACTCAAGATTTTTCTTCTGTTTCTCCCTTTCTGCCTTAGTTTTTATTTGAAAATAGGTCAGACTGATGTTACCAAGTTGCTGTGTCTCCAGTCTGCAAGTATTCCAAATAAAGGAGCTGTGTCTGATTACCTGAATTCAGCAGCAAGACAACGGCTGTTGAGCAGCACAGCTCCTTATAGCAAAGCATTAAATAGAAGTTTTAAAATAGTGAATTTTGTCACCTTTCTACCTAATCATTCACCTATACCAGAAATATGATGTGCAAAAGCAACTTGCTAGGTAGAGCAGCAACAGCTAATCTCGAACAAGGTGAGGAAAAATTAACTTCACGCTTCACAAGCTATAAGGTGGAATTTTTTGTTCCTATGTCTCTAATCCCTTTGTCCATTTTAAAACACCCATTAGAAATGTCATTGAAATAAAGGGACAAATCAGGCAGAAACTCAGTAGCCGAATTTTGCCTGAGGCACTCAGCAGAGTCAACACAGTCCTACTTGTAGAAGAACTACAGAATGAAAAAAGGCAGAAGAGACCTTCAAATAAAGTAGTTTTTCTATGGAAAGGGAATGATTCTTACATATTGACAGTAAGTTCATGTTACTTGAGAAACTAAAATCGACACGCTAACATGTCACCTTGGTTTTGCTTTGCAAGGGATAATCCCCTGTGTCTGAGTTTTGCTGTTGTGCTCAGTACCACTCTTGTCACAGGCCCTGTCCAGGATTTGATGGGCCTTAACCAGACTTTTCTGGAGGTGCTAACATGGACTTTTGCTAAAAAGGAGTGTGGTTTAGAGTTCTCTGCAGCTATTGCACCCACCTCTTCAGATGTGCCATGAGATACCGTAGTGTTTCACAGTGTGCAGGCGGCAGCAGCTTCAGCGCCTCGTGGAGAATTTCCAGCTGTTCATCCGGATCCGTGGTTTCTGAAACACAGATGTTCAACTGTCACCACAGGGACAGCCAGAATTCACACAGAGAGGCAGCAACCTGGCCTGCCCAGGAGATAGGGTCTCGCAGCTCTGCTGGATTACTCATGGAGGATTTGTCTGTCCAAAGAGATGCTCAGAGCACCACAAGGATGTGACTCGTCTTGGACAAAGAAAACTCGCCAAAGCAAACTGCACTCCACTGAAAGATTCCCAGCAGCCTACTAAAAAAAATCCTCTGGCAATCTTGCTGACTGGACTGGTTCTGCACAAATAATCTACAGGTGCAACTCTGGGAGAGCAGAAGGTACTGGGAACTTTGCCATCAGTGCCTTTGGCTGTCTCCATACGACTTGGAAAAAGCTTCTCTGAAGGAGCTGTAAGGCCAGTATGCAGTCCTTGTCTTCTACCCACGGCTACCTCACACCTTCCCAGGTGTGGCTGGTGTGAACACATCCCAGAAATGCTTCAGGCAGCCAGGATGTTTGAGAGAGATGTTCAAGCTGGGCTTACTGCTGTGCTTGTAGACCCACTTTCTGCAAGGCCAGCCCCAAAGGTGGCTTTGGGAGAATGAGTGGTTATCAGCTTATGAAAACACTCAAAACGGACAACTCCAGAAACAAACGACATCTTATTTCTAAACATTTCCAAGAATGACCTCCTTTCTGGCACCATAAAAGCAACAGACTTCAAATAAGCACTGTCAAGTACCCAGGACTCCTGCAAGACACACCAGTGTTGTAATCCATAGTGTGTGATGAAAAGGAAACATTCCTGGTGACAAAGGCAAAGGAAAATGTAACCATGCTCACATAGCATCACGCAGTCAGGCTGTAATGTGCACTGCATGTTTAGTCCTGCAATCCTTACTAAATTGGGCATGCAAGGTAAGAGCTGATTGGACAGCTACAAAATGAATAGAACAGTCCTGCACAAAAAGGAGAAAAGGCTAAGAATGAAAAGCAGGCAAAAAACGTGTTACACTTACTTGCAGACTCTATGAACTTTGGGTAGGCATCATATGTGATGAGTGGAATTGGCAAATCCCTGAAGTACAGTTTAAGTGCACCAGTGATAATATTGATATCTTCATACATATTCACAGAAATATCAGCTTTTTCCCCATCTATGTGGAGAAGACACTGATATTAAAGCCTTGGAAATGTAAACAAATGTAGAGCGGCATTCAAAAGAAAAATAATTACTCACTTAAGCAAACATTATTGAAAAGGAAACAACTACAAATTTTGGTTGTTGTAAGTAAAACTGTTACTGGACTGTGATGTTCATGGTTTCAGGGTGAAAACCTCAAGCATTTTATAAAGTAACATTTCTTTGTTTCAAATAATTACTAAAAAATACAGTTTGGGGTGTTTTTAAAACCTGCCTGCCAGATCTTGCAGTATCTGTCTTGTATTAACGTGTGGATGTTTAGCTATTACTGAACACACTGCATCGCAAAACAACACATTCACCAGCACTGAATCAGAAATCAGGGAGTCTGGGGAAAAAAGTAAAAGGCAGAAAACCAGCTTTGTCCACAGCCCCCCTGTTTTGTAGGAAAAACATGTGTTCACCATTTAACCACAACATACTACCTACTCCAAACTGCAGCGGACACACATCCAGAACTTGGCTTCTCCAGCACGTCCCCACCCTGCTAACACTGCAGATGGTGTCCGAATCGGTCCAGTCCTCCAGACAAACAGGAAAGAGAGTTTCCAGCACGGATTCTGGACTCGATTTCTACTGGGATAGAGGGACTGCAGCTGGAAAGCCTTTAATTTTCCCACTGTCTTTTCTCAGAGAGAGGAGTTTGTTCTCAGTGACCTTCTTTTAGTCTGTAATAATTCAAACTTTGTTTGCACTATTGCATTCATCTTATTATTTTGGAGCTTTCATCCAGAAAGATGGATTTAAGTTGCACAGCTCTCTTAAGGCACTTCACCACTCACCCTCCATCCCTCCCCCACCCCTCCGAGCACAGTTTGACTTGCAAACTAGGGCAGTAGTTCACAAAGCTTTGTCCTTCCTACACACATGGTTACTGGAGCACAGATACTGATGGAAGGAGAAAAGTAGATTTTTGTAATAAAGGCCAAAGTGAAGCTGATGTGCTTTTCTGATGGGGCGTCTCCCCTCCTGCCAGCACAGCCGTCGGACTCCTTCAGACCACCGGAGCAGTGGAGCGTGAGACAGAGGCTCTGCAGGAAAACTGTGTATATTTAATACATCAGCACCAAGTTCCAGCATGCAGGAAAGACTGTACCTCTGTCAAACGCCATTTTGACATCTTCAATAAGATCACTAAATCCTGAGACTCTGTACAGTCCTTCAGAATTAAGACCTGCAATGAACATTTTAACAAGATTAAAATTAGTCCTGATTTTTACAGTTGCCTTCCACCTGGTTCTTCCCTCGGCAAGTTTTTCATTTAAGGTAGAAAAAGCAGACATGCTTTAAAAGCCTTATCAGGTTTTTCTTCCAGATTGAAACCTTATCCTGGGTTTTTAACCCCGACCATTGCAGTAGATGCCTGGTTCTATCAGCACTAAACTGCATTTACGCAAATGACTTCAGAGCTGAAGGAATGTATTAAACCAACTACAGCTCATTTAAAAATAACTCAGATTAACATACTTGATGATCAGTCATTATTTCAGAATAAAAACAAGTACCCTAATTCTAGAAAAGGATACTCAGTGTGGGCTAGGGAAACTAGCAAGAGTGAACACATAAATATGAAGCCCCTTTGTTTTGCCACATTCATTTAATTTTTAAAATTAATATATTACTGGAAAGATAGGCACTAATATGTAACTACAAAGCAGTGACTTCTCATTAAGCAATTTCTAGCAGAATCTATAAGAATTATAAATGGTATGAACCATGAAATAATGCACAGTATGATATTAGCTGTGCAGGGTAATTGGCAGTCATAAAATGTCTTGTGCAAATCTGTTTTGAGCAATCATACATTGCTCAAGCCCAGATGACCCAGATCAATCTAAATGGATTATCAGTAAAGCAACAAAAGTCCATTAAGGATGCCTTACCTCTAGATTCAATTTCCCTAATGCACATATCTACCACCATTGGTCTCTTGGTGAAATGTGCTTTTACTAGCGTGGTCAGGTCACAGCTGTACACTTTTTTGACATGCTTCAGGTCTGGCTTGCAGTCATTTGGGACCATCTTGGAACACTGCTTGTGCACATTTAAACCACAATCTGAGGGAAAAAATGAAAACATGATTAGGCTAGTGTTTGCTGAAAATGTACTCTGAGATCAGTGCTGCGGAGTACAAATGGCTCTGGCAGGATCTGACCTCAGCTTACAACAGTTACTTCTCTTCAGGGCCCTTAACCATCAAATACCCAAAGTATGGACAGCCCTCAAGTCAGAAGGATTTCCTACCCAAGACATTTATTCTGTTTCTAGAAGGTCTAACACAGTGACAAGCTTTCCATATGTTTTTTCAAATCAGGAGCTAGGGGTGAATTATGTTCCCCACCACTATTACATACACTGCTGTCACAATGAAGACTTTTCTCCCAAGTTACTGGGGATTTCCTAACCCCTCCATCTTCAATGTAGCCCTGGATCTGGCACTTTAGACATCTCCTAGGGGAGATGAAGGTAGGGATGGGGTTACACACAGGCTACAACCCCTCTGCAGTGAGCTGGCAAGGCAGTGCCAAAACCTGAGCCACTTCACGGACGGGTGGGGCAGCCCTGCCCTGCCTGGAGGGGAGCTGACCCCTGGCACTGACCCTGTGACTCTGCTCTCAGTGCCATCTCTCCTGTTCTGCCACGCAGACTCCCGGTGCTTGTCAGGAGCAGCCGAGCCCAGGGAGCACAGCCCACATCCCAGGGAGGGCGGCTGCCAGGCTCTGATGTGCACGTGGAACACACAGACAGACCCCTGCTCTGCAAGTGCTCCTGCACCCTGCTGCCCTGCCATCCTGAGCACCTGCACTGTCACAGCATTAAGGGAGGCAGGAGCTCAAAGGGTCGATGCCTTGATGAAAATCTGTACTTCTTTCACTGCAGGACTGGGTATCTATCTACTGAGAATCCCTTTGTATTTTGTTCCTGCTGATTTTGCCAATACTTCTACTTCCATTAAAGCTCCAAGTTGACTTAGTTCTTTCCAAAACAGTAAACCCCAGAATTCATGGCTAAGTTTAATTTCCACTAAGTCAGCTGCAGCCTGCCGCTAAAAGCACTGTGTTTACTTAAAAGGCCTGTAAAACAACCAGATTTGTCACTTAGGATCCTCTGGTTGCAATTAAAGTTTGGCGTGTCACCTTCAATCCATCAAAACTTGCTGAGATCCTGATGCAGATGAAATGGCTGATGAGAATTCTCTGCAGGTATTTCTGTGCAGGAGTGAGCTCCCTTCCTCGTGAGGAGCAGGAGTGCACGGGCAGGGAGCTGTGCTGCTCAGTGTCCCTCCTGGATGGGGCTCTCTGCTGTGAACCCCACCGTGGGCAAAAGTGACCTCAAAGTGACACATGCCCAGAATCTCCCTACCTGTAGTTTTTGGGCACAGAACAAAGAAACCCTGAGCCTGCCAGCCAGCACAGGTCCTCCTTTGCTTTAAATATCTGTGCCCTGTGCCACATTTTGCCTGCACTTTGAAAAACCAGGTCTCTCTTTAAATAGGGAACCCACATTCACTAAAACATGTGACCTGAGCCCTTTAGTGAGTCACTGCTCCAGCTGTAACACGGCAAGGAGAAGCTGTTCTTGCCTCCTCTGGGTCTTGTAGAACCAAATCAATAAATGTTTGTGGAAATGCACAGGTAAAATAACTCTTCTTTGGTGTAAGGTTTAAATACTGTGTCATCAGTAAGACCAGCACTTTTAAAAACAAGACAAAATACTGAATAGGTGCTATTAGAGCAGTCTGCTTTCAAAATAAAGACAAAATTGAGGAGTAAAAATAATAAAGAGTCAAATAATTGAGACAACATCTTAACACATACACAAGGGAAGCAAATTGAGACCACATAGGAAATCTTAAATCTTGACTTCCTTTATTTAGGAATAAACCTTAACATTGCAATAATAGTATTTACAAATGCAAATTTAATTATTTTACATACAGTTCCTAAAACTGCCTCAAGAAGCACCTCTTCCAAGAAGCATGAAATATCTGTCTATCAAAAATGATGTCTACAACACTGGAATGGCAGCACCTCACTCATGAGAACCCATGAAGGATTCTGTGAGTGCAAATTAGCTGCTTCACACAAACAGCAATATAGCTCAGAGCTACGTTTCTGGAAACCCAAGGACTGTTAAGAATATAACACACAAAAAGAAAGAAAAAACACATACTCCCAAGTATCTTACACTTGACTTAAACCAATTATTGCCTTGAGTGAGATCATCTTAATTATATTTATATACAAGAAAGTTGCAATTCATTAAAATCTCAATTTACAGAGATGTTTCCATTGTGAAAACCTTGCTTCTGACAGTAATTGTATTATTGCTAATCCCATAGAGTGAGACAGGCTTTGAATCTGACCTCATTAATCCCAGAATAATAATTACAAATGCAGAAGTCAACTTTTCTCCTCTCTCATTTGTTCTTCCTTTGCATTTGATTAGATTTTATTCACCAACCTACTGCTTAAGGGCTTATCAATACTCCTGAGAAACGTTTAAAACCTGGAAATATTTCAGATACCTAATGTTTAGAAAACGTGTGAGCCTTATGTTCAGTACTATTGGGCTGTGTGGTGTCCTTGTAATAACTAAAGCTTCTTGTCTCTTGTGTAAGCACAGAAAACCATCTTACTTTAGCAATTTCATACTAGTAAATACATCAAGGTTATTTCAGTCAATTTACATCAGAAAATGGTATTTTTTTTCCAATGAAGAACCTGAAACTCACCAGTACTGTGCTTCTTGAACCAAGTGGGCCTCTAACCCCAGCTGATGATACTTCATAAAAGGCAGAACATCCATGTCTCAGTGACTTCATTCATCTCTGGTTCAGCTGATAACTAAGGATGATGTCTTGCTAACTCCACCAAGCTAAAATGCACCGTGGCAGGAGGTCAGTACCCCTCTCCACAGAGCACTGGGAATGTCCCAGTTTTGTACTTAACTATACTCAACTTACTTGCTAGTACTAAATGACAGGAATTGCACTGCAAACTGCATACTATTAAAAAAAAAAGTCCTCTGTTCTCATTGCAGAGGCTTTGAAAGCTTCAAAAGCCATTATTTTAGAATCAAGTGGGAAGGAAGAGGAAAGCCAAGTCCTAAATCTCCCCACATGCTGCCATGGGCTAAAGTCTTAGGACCGCTTGCCTTGTTTGCACATGAGCTTCACAATTTGGCTGGGTTCATTAAGACCAAGAGGATTAATTTAATTTCAAACTGAGGGTCTATTTACTTTTCATTATGTAAAAATAAGTCCAGAATAGCAGCTTTACTCTGGATCTAAAATAACCAGGAGCCTCATTCATTTCTTACAGAACCTGCTGGCTGGTGAGGAGCTTCAGAGAAATCCCCCTAAAGCATCCCCCTATCAGCATGTACCTGCTGATAAATCCTAGATTAACACGGGACAGATGTAAAAGATGCAGTCATGAGCTCTTGCAGGTCAATAGTAAGAATTTTCCTGACTTCAGTTAATCAGTTTCACCTTACAGAGATGATTTCTCAGAAGTAGAATTGTAAGTCACTCTTACTGTTTCTTTTACAGTGCTATCAAATTGTGGCCACCAAAACCAATGCAGTCATAAATTCAAGAGTTTATAGGAAGTTTGGAAATTTAAGGAGAGTGCACAGAAAGTAATTTTAGATGACAGGTTTGAAAGTCGGTGATAAGTTGCCCTGGCTTTAACAGCATATTGATCTAGGAGTTCAGATGGGCTGTGACATTACTTCTATGAGAAGTAATAAATTTAAAACCAGCCTGACAATAGTTTCCTATGATGCCTAGAAGAAGGTCTGGTAATGTTATAGAAACAGCTAATACTGATGTTAGTCCACTGGGCTAAGAGAACAAATAACATGTTCATATTAAATGCATGAACAGAGCCAAAAGATAGATGTACGTTACTACTGCCCCATGAGCACACATTATAAATATTTGCAGAGACTCAAATATACTTAGCTGTCGTGTTTTGCTATACTGTTAATTTGACTTCAGTCAGTTTTAGGTTTTCTCTGGTTTATGATTTACTAGCTAACATGGCTGCTGATCATGCTCCATCGGAATGATACCAAGTGCTACATACATCACTGTAATTATATGTCCAAATTATTCCCCCAAAATTGATGCGTCCTATCACTCTGAAGAGCAGCTTTAAGAGCTAAAGGGTAGATATACATTATCTGCAAGAAATCTTGAAAGACTCTCCTGAGGCTTGTGGTGAGTGTAGGAGGGTGGGAACCGTGGAGCTGCAGTGCTGCCACTGAGTGCTGCCTTGGGCTGGTCCATTGCCCTGCCAGAGAGGGCAACACTCTCACACCTGAGCTGAGACAGGAAAACAGCAGGCTCTACACAAGCACAGAGTACTGGAATCCTTCCTTTTTGCAAGGGTGAAGAGATTAGAAAGGCATTTGCTCTCATACATCACTCATGAGCTCGTAGCGTTTCCTTAAAAATTTAGCGCACTTTCTGTAGCAGAGGGAGCAATGTTTTCTGTTTCGTGGGACACAGCATGTTCCAACAGGAAAGTGAAGGTAGCAGTCCCAGAGGCCCCATGTGCTGCACTCTGTGCTTCCAAGCACAATCCAGCAAGCTGCTGTGAAGATCTGCCCTCTTCCTCCTCCTCAGCTGCGTGGCTGCAACTTGGGTGGCCACACTGCAGCTGCCACAGTGCCTCAAATATGTGCTATGTGTTCATCTGCAATGCACCTCTGGAAGCAACCCTGATCCCATCAGAGCCTTAAGCCACTTCGCTGAGCAGCTCCACGGCAAAAATTGCTTCCAAACATATGAGTATGCTCCCTAAAATCTGCTTACATCCACATCACTGTATCATGCACAACAGGGTACATTATTTTAAGACAGAAATTTCAAGAGGGCAGCTAGTTACTTGGCAACAAAATTACCTAATGCTACTGAAAAATCAGGGCTGCTGAAATGAAAAGAATAAAAGCTCATCAAACCAGCCAATATTCCCTTATCTCAAATCAAAAGAACATTTAGATTTGTGCCTCCAAAACACTCAGTGACAATGGTTTCATTTTATGGAAGTTTTTAAAGGTTAAAGTCAGTTTGTTCAAGAGCTACCCAGGCTTCCTGCCACGACACCTGCCTACCTCCTCGACAGCTCCCTGGCTGGGCCACTGGCTTGTTCAAGGCTTCCAGGTCTGTGTGGGCTTGGAGATAAAGCTGCTTTTAGGACTTAAGAGTTTCAAGAATATATAGCTCCAGAATAGCTTCCCCTTGGGAACGGCTCTGAAGCAAGGCTCTGCTGTCTGATTAGCATTTCAAAATTCTGGAGCTCATTCCTTGCAGGAACACCACCAGATCCCTGGTGGAACAGCTTGTCAGGCAGCACACACCTCCAACAGCATCAGCACCTGCTGTGCTGGGCAGGGGCTGCTGTGCAGTCCCCTTCCCACAGCCCTGACCTCTGCAGCTTTGCTTTGCTTTGCTCTTTGGCCCTTTACTGGGCTGACTGTCTGTGCCCAGCATTCTACAACCAGCAGAATCTGGGTGCTCATCTCTGAAGGAGCTTGGATATGTTTTTAAGGCACAAGTGTGGGCAGAGGGGAAGTCTTTCATGACTGAGCCATGCAAAATACCTTGAGAGTGGGCAACATGATGAGAACACCTTGCCTTTCCCTTTGCTGACTTGAGTCACAAGAGCATCAGCTGTTTTTCCAGGCACAGAAAGCGTGAGCACTCTGCCTGCACAATCAATGCCTGAGGATGGACAGGCTCCTTTGTGCTCTCCTTCATCCTTACACACCAATGGAGCAACACAGGGCTGTCCAACACAAAGGATTTCATAGCAAGGCAAAACAAACAGCAAAGGAAATGGGGCAGCTGCACATCTTTCAATTGCTGGAGAAGGAAATTGATGAAATGGGGAAATTAAACACTTAAGCAGTAATTCACAAAACAATCCTGCTTTGAGATTGTATTTAACTCTTTAGAAAATGAACTCCCAGATCTTACTGTGGTCAGGGCTGGCAGCAATATTGCTTGGGCTCTGTCAGTGGCAGCTGGTTATCTGCACACTGATAGCTCACCTGCAAGTTAATTTCTATCAGTTCTTCAGAGAGAAGTTACCTGCTCCAAGGAAAGCAGAAGATAGGAAATGCTACACGTGTAGCAGGCTGAGATAGTCTGGAACAAAACTATGAAGGCTGCAGGAATTGGTCTTTGTGTACAGCCTCAGAGGGTCGTGCTGTCTGGTGTTACTAGGAGCAGCCCAAAAAACTACCAAAAGCATCCAGGGAAATACATTAAAAAAAAACCCTTAAGATAAGCTAATTAATGCTTTGTAACCTGCCTGTTCAAAAAAAAAAAAATCTTCTGATTAAACTGCTAATTCATTAAGAACAACAAGCAAAAACATACAGAGGAAGGACTTGGAGAGCTCTGATGGGCTGGAGACGTGGCAGCTTGACAAATCTCCTCATCTGCTGGTCTACCAGTGCACTTGGGTGGCACAGGAGCAGCATCAGCAATGCTGCAGCCTCTGAGAACACACTGCATGTTACATGTTTGTGTCATTCATAAGGAGAACTCCCTGGTGCATATCTGCCAGTTTTCTTCGAATATTGTTACAGTTTCTCTTCTGAACACATTCTGGGCAGCGGGGTGAGCCCTGTGAACATGGGAGAGCTTCACATAGGAGGAATGTAACTAAGAACACATTTTTCTATGTTCATGCATTGGATTTCCTTCTGGGGTAAAATCGTACGTCCTCATTAACTTCTACTGACCTTCAGTGTTTACACAAAGGGGTGGCATTATAATTTCAAATACTTCTTCAGTCATTTCTACTTATGGCAGAAGCCTGCAGGAAAGCATGCTAGAGATGGAGCATGCCATCAGAAAAGGCAGATTCCTCGCACACAGATGTGTCTTCACCTCACAAAATTTTTAAGGGCCTGTGGCTTGGATGCAAAAGTTGGAAGTATGACCCTCTGAGGCAGTAGGGCAGATACTTATAAAAATTCCCTCTAGGGAAGCAAATTTGTCTTTAAAGATGCTGATGAAATAAAGATCAAATTTGAGAGAATGACATTTAAGAAAAAAGAAACTCTTTCTGTTTTGCTGGATACCTTCAGCAGGTCAGACTACATACTACACCCACCAATTAATTTCCTTCAGGATCCAAATTCCACCCCAATCACCCCAAGTTCTAAGTTTGGAAGACAATGACGTTCTTCTCATGGTTGGTGGTTTGTATTAATCCCCAAACCTTTGCAGTCCAGATAAAACCCAACATCTCATTTCAACCAGCCATTCATCAGGTGTCCAGTGTGGTGCCTATGTTTACCTCTCATCTTTAAGGAAGGAAAAGACATAGTCCTCCTTCTTTATCTACCATAAAACCTGAACAAGGATAAGTTAGGGAGAATCCACCTTCCAGGAACTAACAATACAGGACTGCACAACTAATAATACAGGACTGCACCTGACAGGATTCTGAACACACACAAGTCTGTCTTTTGGCAGAGAGACACACATTCAGCCATGCTGGAAACTGAACTGAAACAAAGCACGACTCCAACCAGCATCCTTGCTGGTTGCTATGGCATGTGTACTCTTGTGAGTGTTTAGTTCTGGCTGATAATTTTTTAAAGGATTGGCTTACTTTGTGTAACATAAACTATCAGCCATTAGAAATAAGCTCTGTTTTTTCCACTGCCTCTTCCTCCTTTCTGAAATGGTAACATTTATCTTTGCTGTCCAGTCTTGGACTGCCCTACACTTCCCTTTTTGCATGTTTTCATGCTTTTGCACAGAATAGGATTTTAAATGGTTGAGAGTAGCCCATGCAGTAATCCATTTCTATTTGTTAAACTTATCACCTCTGTACAGCAAATAGAGTCCTCTTGAGATGTGCAACTGTTTGCTATAGAAAACAAATGCTTTAAAAAGTATAAAATTACATACGATCCATGCAGTTTTACTTGTAGGTATTTTCAATAAAATGATTATACAGACCACCAAACAGGTTTCGCGGATTTCCCTGAAGTGGCTTTGAACCCCACTTGAATTCAAGTGGGCTGCATCCTACTAAAAGCTGTAATTTTTTTTTTCAGTACAAACCCACTCTGAAAAGCAATGGCCTCATGTGGCTGCTGGTTTACTGTGCCTCATTGTTTCCATATTAAAATGACTCAGTTCAGAAGCAAAATTATTTTTAAAAGCACTGTAAGTCCACATAAATTCAGCCAAACTCACACCACTCAAGGCTGAGCTGCCCTACATTGGTACATTAGCACTGGCTATGCAGGGCCTCGTTCTGTGTCTGTGCACCTCCAACATTTCCCTGCAATGCCCAGATTTGTGCAGCTTCTGGCTCTGTTGGCTGCACAGCCTCAGCTGTGGGAAAGGGCAGACACTGCTGCAGCCTCACCCCACCCCAAATCCCTGCTGACACTTCAGCAAGCATGGTCATACAACAGGGGATTTTAAAATACAAATAAAACCACAGAAACTACTGGAAGCTACCAACACTTATGTGAAACCTCAAGCAAGACAGAAAGCCCTAATTATAGTTTCTGAACCTATGAAGTCATCTAATACACATATGTTCCTTACCCTGCAAAGAGGAGAAAGATGCATGCAGTATTTATTACCATCTACATAAGGAGGAAAGAAAACCAGATTTTGGAAGCTTTTGGAAACCCACAATTTAGAAAAATCTGCATAAATCCAGAAAATCAGCTCTACTTCAGTTAAAAGAAAAAAAAAAGGCAGTACAAAATAATAAGCACTTTGGATTTAATTGTAAAAGCAATAGTATTAATTCCACAGTGCCATGCAGCATTGCAAGCCCTCATACTATTTATTTTTATTGTTTTCTGGATCAAAGTTACCTAACATTGATTTGCAAAATATTTGATATCTCTCCTAAATGCTCAAATGGAGTAATCTAAGGCAAGGAATAAAGATGGCACACTTACTGATTCAAGTGTCATCAAAAACATACTAATCAGAAAACCAAAATCACGCTTCCTCTCCCTCTCCCAGCACTGTACACCCTGTATAAAATCAAGAGCAGTAAAACGTACTAACAACCTTCACTCACAAGTGGAGGACATGGCTGTAATCCTGTATTCTTAGTAAAGGGAAAAGACTGAGAAAGGAAATGCCATTTTTGCATAATCATGCCTTAAAACAGAGCTGCACTCTCTAATGCATCCTGGACAGTGCAGACTGTAATGGTAACACCGAAATATTGCATTCAAATAGTTATGGGTGAAGAATTTAAAAATATTTCAATCCTATGTGGCTAGAAATGATTTTAAATATTACATTATTTTGCAGTTCTGTGATAAAAAGCCTTCTTATATGCTTGAGACCAGACTTCAGAAAGCTTTAGACAGAGCAGATTTTCTTAAATTAGCTTGAAAATTCAGTTTCCAGGGCAACATAAGCAGGTCTTCATACATCAACATCTCTTTGCACCACTTTTATAAATACCATTTGCTAGAGTGTCATAAAATACTTTTTAAATACAGCAAACTATTTTGATCACTTTGATCCTTTTCTTTGCCTTTGAAAGAAAGCCGATTGTCCTTTCCTTTCAGAAGAACCTTATCAATACAACTGTCAAACTGTTTTCCTTTGGAGAGGCTTTATCCCAGAAATGCCTGCAGTGATACCCATGCGTGTAATACATTTCTACCAGCACCTGAATGTTTATGTAACATTTCACTAGGCATCCCTTATCCATCATCCCTTTTCTTTCCAGTTTGCAAGCAGGAGATGTGATTTAGGGTCTATGGCATGCTGGGAGTCAGCTGGTTTATATACAAAATTAACCTGAATGTCTGTTTCACAGAAGCAACATGGAATTTGCTGAGGTCCACCTTGCACATCAAGATCCCCAATGACTTTCTCACACCTACCAATACATGGAATGGTATAAAAGAAATAAAGCTAACTATGCATCTTTCTATTTTCTCCTCCATTTTAAAAGGTGGGGGGGAGAAAAATCTCTTGATGATGATGATTGTGTCCTCTCTGTGAGTGCTGGAGGGGTGCTCTGCATCACTCCAGGGAGTCAGTGGAACAGACAGCTGAAACCATCAGCAGCAGAGCAGATCCATTTCTCCTGCCATTGAGCAGGGGGCAGGCTGGCCCCGGCCCCGCGGTGTCAGGGCAGAGCAGGCTGCACATCACAGAGTTACAACATGAGGAATGGCTCTGGAAAAGAACACTGAATGACTGTTACCTGCACATTTTACTCCCTGAGCAATGAGGCCCCACATGAAGTTGGCACAGTATTCACACCAGTGCGGGCCCCTGAACGTGTGCACCTGGAAGACAGTAGCAGAAAGGAAAATTACAGAAAATGACCCAACCATTTCACAGACATCAGTATCAATGCATGTACACAGTGCAGAACTCCTCTTCTTTGAAGGTACCACATGCAGTTTCTGGAAGCTTCCCTTTATCACTGCAGGAAAGAAGGAAGGAAGGAACTAAGAAAGACTTAAAAACCAAGACTCTTGCAGACCTGTGGAAAACCGGAGTCCTCCATCCTGAGCCATCCAGAGCAGCACAACTGGGTCTGTGGGGGTCAGCTCAGAGAAGTATGGCCATAGCTCTTCTTCCACCTCTTGGGATCCCTCTCACCGGGCAGGAGTCTGGCCACAAGGCAAGGCTTTTGCAGCAACTGTGCAAGAGTTCACTTTTCAATTTCAAATGCCTTCTGCTATGGCCTCCCCTTCATAAGGCACTGTGTGAAATGGGTAGGGGTCTGCAGGATTCCATCTTGCATGGAAAGAGTCCTGCCAGGCAAAAAATACTAGTGCCACATAGAAATACTGTAAATTTGCCTACAGACTTTCCAGTTTAGAATCACTCCAACAGGAAATTAATTTTCTTCAGACTAATGCTACATATTGAAAACCCAAAATGAAAAAAAATAATCCACTGAACCAGGAAAAAATTCAAAGCTAAAGAAGAAAAAAACCCCAATGCTGCTTTCATTCCTGGCTCACATGCCTGTTACAAATCCTGCAGCCACCATTAACTGCTTCTGATTTTATTCTGATAAAGCTCCTGCAGTAGGAAACCACAGGATTCTTTACAGAGAAAATCATTACTTCCTTAGCCAGCCTAAAAGGCTTTGAGCCGCTATTTAGAACAGACAGGCTGAAAATAGAATTAGTAACTGATGATCATAAAGAAATGAAATTTGCAGTGAAATATAGCAAAAAATGGTTTAGGCTGAAGTCCCTCAGTTCCCTGGAGTTCCTGAGCAGGTATGGGAGGGAGCAGGCAGTAACCTCACGTGTGTGCAGTGCCCTGTGGGAGCGTGGGTGCAGCAGGAGCTGGTGGAAATGTTTGCTCCTGACATCTGCACACAGCTCTGGCTACCAATGCTGAAAGGCAAAGTGGCCTGACTGAGGTGGCAAGTGTGCCCCATGCCATTGATATAGGAGGCAGCTGGATCCAGCTGACACTCCCACGAGTGACAATGCAGAGCAGCACCCTGCAATTCAGGCCACAGTTCACTTTTGGCTAAAGGAAGGTCTGCAGCCTCCTGGGCTTTTGGTACCCTGGGAGCAGCAGTGAGATTGCTGAGACAGTCTGGAAAGTTCCTCCTGAATTCACCAAGCAATTCACATGCATGTCTGTGCTAAGGGAGGCCCCTGATGGCCCGGTCCAAAGTGAGCACAGGCCGCCAGTGCCCAGCCCTGCCTGTCCCCAGCACTGCCCGCTCTGTCCCCACCCATCCCACACGTCCTGGAAGGTGAGATGTGCTCCACAAGGCATCTTCTTCCTGCAGCTCTGGCTGACTTCCACAAAGCAAATGATGACAAGACTGTCAGCAGCTGCACTCTCCATTTTCTTTTTTCCTCTCACCACAAAGAGATTTTTCACGCCATTGATTTCGTTACCCACCTGCACTACCCACATCCTCTTGACTTTCCTCCTCAGACTGGTGGTTTTTATCCAGGTTTTTGGCAATGTTCTCTTCCCAGAATATACATTCTAATATCCCCAAGCAAAGCACTGTGCTTTAATGCCTGCATGACTAACAGAATTTTTCAGAGGAAAAAAAGAAGGCATCGTTTCAGTCACCATCTTTTTTTTTTTGGGTCAAATTCTCCCTGAAATATGCTTCTTTAAAATACTTCTCAAAAATCTTGCCAAGGAAAATTGAAATTGTCCAGAAGTCTGGACAATTAAGAATTTCTTTTCATGATATTTTTCAGTTTCGTAAGTTGTTTTGGGTTTGATATCTCTGATTGCACGAAGGAGGCAAATTTTGTTTTGCTCCTCAAAATGCTGACTGACACATTATTAGTTCTTTCTAAATAAAAAGAATGACACTATCCTACCTTGTGCCTCTGTAGTTGCTGATTTCAATTCATCAAACATCAGATCACCGAATGTGCTATTTGCTGAAGCATTTCCAATGCTGTCTTTAGTTTCTGGAGTCCCAGCTTGGCTTCTCCAGAGCCATCCCCAATGCTGATACTCACTAAATCTCAGATGTCTGATCTCTAACTGGCTGTTGTAGTGACCATTCTTCCTTCTTGGCATCTTGCTCCCCACCATGGTCTGCACGTTTCCATCTCCTCCTGATTCTCCTCAGAAACTCTTCTGCAGGTCTATCACATCCCAAATCTGCCACTCCAACCTTTTGCCTCCATTTTTAATATTATGAACTTTTCTAATGAGCTCAGTTTCTCTGAGGTGTAGTAACTATGATTCGCCTAGATTCTAGCACAGCCAGTTCCCCTGAGATCACCCTGGATCTCAGCCTGCCCCCCAGAAGAGTTTACATGACACATCACCACCTTAAAAACAACAAGGACAAGGTGGACTCTCCTCTTCCCTACCCACACTGCATGTGCTGGTCACCCTTCACAACACCAGGACTGACTTTGCCCTTCAGAACCACTGTCTCAGCAGCATTAGCACTTCTGTCCCATCCCATGCAGCCAGGCTTCATCCAAATATTGAAATGCCTTTCCATATCATCAGCTGGATTTACCCAGAGCCTGCTCTGCTTTATGCTGCCCCATCCAAATTACTATTTCTTATCCATTATTCTGATTGCAAACTCAAAAAAGATTATAAGGTGAGGGTAGGTTTTCCTGTGTCCCATTATGCTCTGCCTTGCTGCATCCTTTATATGAGATGGGAGGTTCTCAGGCAATGTTAAACAGGAGGCCCAAGGGTCACAATGTCCTTCTAGCCCTGGTGTAAACCCCTACAAGACCAGCTCTGAAGCCTCTGTTGCTGAGGGGTTTCTGAGCAGTGCTTTCTTTTCCCAGAGCTCAGCGGTGCCAGAGCATCAATATTCCCACTTCTGTGGAGTGGAGCTGGACACCTAACCCTGCACTGGTCTGAATACACACCCTCTCTGGGAATTAAGTCAGACACAGTGAGTGATGCCAGGAAACACTGAAAAAATTGGTCTTCTGAGGTAGGTTAGAACAGCCTCCAATCCTAGTCAGAGGATGGGTGGGGTCTGGCAACTGAAAAGAAACACCTTAGCATCCCTTTGCTAGCTCAAGAGCCACCACCTGCAAACAATACTGCATTTATCATGTGACACTGTTTAATACAGCATTCTGATTTTTATATTTAACTCCCTGTTCTAAAAACCAGCCAAGTAACTTGTCTGTTTTCAAAACTGAAAGGTGCTTTCCAGAAAAATTTCTACAAACACACCCAGCAGAGTCCCAGAGATCCTGACTTAAATTTCAAGGGGTTTCTTTCCCCTTTTAAAAAAGAGCATCTGCCATATGCAGATTTTACTGTTTTATAAAATGTGAGAGAGCAGGGTTGCCAACTGTGGCTTTACATCTCCCAGTCCTTCCATTCTCACTCCCACCCAAAAATCTTCTTTTCTTTCTTTCCAAATGGGAGTAATTTTTTAAAAGAAACTGGAAAATGAGTGAGTGGGAGAGCAAATTAAACTGGTTTTAATCTTAGTTTGTAAAATTCCAGGAGAAGAAAATCAATTTAAAAGAAAAGTCTAGATAATTTTAAAGGAAAATATTTGCTTCAGAAATGATATAAACTACTAAGCTGTGCTCCAAGTCTGAGATAAGAGGAGAGCCTCATGTTAGGTTTACATGCTAGGCATTTCTATTTTGAACTCTCCTGCACTATCAACAAGGTATAATAAACATTTAACTACTGTGAACTATGTAGGAGAAGCTTTTTGTTCAGCCTTAAAAGGTATTTTCTTACACACATGGAAAAATAGCTTATTTCTTGTGATTAACCACTCTGAGCATTAGAAAAGTTCACTTATTTTTGTTTCGCATTTAATTAAAATTTTTTTAGAAAAGACAAAATTTTAAGAGAACCAAGTAAAAAATGACCCAGTGGCTCTGACAGCAGATTATACCACAAGCTGTGAACTCCTCAGGCAGATCTCTCCCCATTATTTCTCAGGCTCTATAAAGGTCACTGTTGAAGTTAGTTACCTGTGCATCTTGTTACTCCACTTATTTTTTATGCTTTTGGTTTTTCCAAGGCAGTTATTCAGCTACCCCTGATTGCTACCTGAAGACCAGGAATGAGCCAGCAGATAATTTTTATTCTTAACTGAGAAACTTACATTTTATCACTTGCCAAGGCAGGGAGGAAGAGAAAGAGAGAATATCAGTGAAGTGCTGTGCAAACATGATACGAGGGAAGATGGTGGATCACCAGAGCTTTAGCAAAGCCACAGACAGTAAGAAAACAGGGCTGGATTTGAAAAACTATGGTTACAGAAAACCAACAGTGAGCACATAAATCAGAAGTGTTTGGGACAGTATACAAAGAAGGCTTCCTTTGCTGAGAGGCTGCTGCCACGGTCTCACTGAACGCTTGTTCCATCAGACCCTGCTCCCTACAGAGCACCTCTTGCACAGCCCTCCACACCAAACTGCTGCTCAGAAGAACAGGGCCAGGAAAATCCAGGCATTACCATCTCTCGTGGGATGGGATACATCACCTTGAAAAAGGATGTTAAAAAGTACAGCTGATCTGTACTCTGGGGCTACCAGAGCCTGATGCTTTAGGCAGAAGCCTTGTGGGTGCTCAGAGAGGGACTGGACACGTGGCATACCCCCAACATTTGCACCACATGGCACTCCAAAGGTTCAGGTCTGCTGGCTGTCCTGTCCTTCAAACAAATCCCCAAGGATGATAAGACACTGCTGATGGAGACTGTCAGCTCAGTGGTCCTAACTGATTTGCAATTCCATCAGTTGAATTCTGCCTACTGGGGCTTTATCAAGCTTTAAATTGAATATGGGAGACATTGTAAACCCCAATTAGAACGATGAACTCAGCCTGTATTATTAATATCTGTTTTCCCTGTCACGGTTGATTTTATCAGGCACTGAGCACACCCATGCTGGCATCCAATAGGCACTGTCCTTTTCATCCATCCCTGGTCCAGACAGAGATTGCCTGGATGTGAAGGGTAAAGAAGAGATAAGAGTGAGAAACTCAACCATCAGTTTGGGCAATGCTTCATTTTATCCTTGTATATATTATGATGATTAGATAGTGCCTCTAAAACAAGGGTCTCAAAGCACTTCAAATATTCCAGCACGTGGTGATTCTCCTGTGAGGAAAACATTGCTGCTGACAAGTAACCTGAGAAGCAAGAAGACTGCCATGCCAACCCACAAGGCAGAGCGGTATCTGCAAAATAACTGCTTTCACGTGAAGGTGTAACAGAAATGGCTGTAACTGAGAGCAGGGGAACAGACCTCCAGAACCAGAGCTGACCCTGCTTAGCCCAGCTGGGTGTTAGCCATGGGGAGCCAGCCCTTGTGCAGCAGCTCTGGAGAGCAGAGAAGCTGTCAGAGCGCTGCCTCGCCCGGAGCGTGCGGTATAAATAGCACGGCTATTGCCGGTGGGGGCACTGAGGATGTGCAGCAGGACAACCTCCCTCAACATCCTCACCCACTTGGAGCCAGAAGCGCTGTCAGATCTTGTTTACTCTCTGGTTTGCACTGCCTGTGTCAGCAGAGATGGGAACAACTGGAAATTGAGGTTAGTTGGTGCTCTACAAGACCCAAAGAGAAAAATGAGAATCGCAGGTGTTGGCTTTGTTGCTTGTAAATTGAGTAAAAATGGCCACCTTTCTTTCAGGATGAAATAGCAGATTTTCTTTAAATTGATATCTGGAAATGGGAACATTTTGCATTTTATTCCAGGTCTAACTTACTTGATACATGCCTCCATTCAAAACACTCTGAAACTAGAGGAAAAAATTGAATATAATCCTTAGAATTAGAATTGCATATACATACGCACCTTACGTATAAATAGACCATAAACCCCTGAGAGATTCCTAAATGAATGCTTTTGTCATGATCCTAAGGCTAGTATGGAGGAAAAGCTGTTGATGATGAGAGAGCATAACATGCACTAGAAGCTTCTAGAGTCAAAATGCCAGTCCTCCCCAGAGGAGCGCATCCTAGCCTTACCAAGAAATGAGCTGGTCTGGCTTTGGGCTGTGCACAAGGCAAACTCACAGGATCCACACATGCCAACTAAAAAAACTGGTGTGGTAGGAAGAAATCACAGCCTAAATAAACTAAGTATTAGAAGAAAGGCTTTCTCTCTCTCTCTCTCTCTTTTTTTTTTTCTAATCAGTGGCAAAGCCTGGATTCAGGGACTAGCACTAGGAAACCAGAAAAGTTTAAATAACATTGTGCTATTTGGAATCTGCTTTGGAAAAAAAAAAGTGTAAGTAACATTAAATAAATACTTTAGGAGACTAAAATCTATGAATGCCTAAAAGCTTTTCTGGATTGAACTGCCTTATAACTATGAGTTTCAGAAGGAACAACATAGAGCTGATGAGGTCTTCTCAGGAGTTTTGTGGAAGTTTTTTTCCAGTTATGTTCTCCAGGTATTTTCCCTGCCTTTGAGCCATTTTCTCCCCTCAAGTCCTAGAAGTCTAATAAAAACATTAACTTTCCTGAGGTTTTCTTATCTGTGGGAACATACACTGATTCTCCCCAGGGACTATGCTAGAGGCACCCATCTCTCTCTCTGAATATTCATATTAGTGCAGTGGCTCAATCAAAGATACTTCAAAAGTATGTCCAGTGCCAGTTCTGTTCCTAATAAGAAAATCCAGCATCTTCTTTTCAGTGGAACTAGATCAATTTACCCCAAATCAGCATTTGCCCCAGTTTTCAGAACACCAGAAATAGAAATGAGTTCATGTCAGAAGTCACAGAAAAATGGCACTGCTTAATATAGTAAGAGTTTGTTACAGTTTCTGGCCTTTTTGAAGCACTTCTGCATTTTCCATCTCCCAGTTTCCCAGTGTTCAGGCATGGCTCTACTGAGAAGCTCTCTAGAATAAGACGTGGCATGGAAGTGACTTGCTATGACTTCTTACACTAGCAAAGCACCCAGCCCAGATGCAATTACCCCAATAAACTCTGGGCTAGGGCCTGGGCAGGTGGGTTTATTTGTTTCCAAGACGTGATACAAATTTCATTGGCAGAGTAACTCTTGTTAATATCAGCAGGCTCTTCATTAAAGTGATGCTTGAGTCTGTCTATACTATCAAAGTCTTTCCAGGGACTGCTCCTCACCTGAGACTTCACTCATTTAAGGTTATATTCTCCCTCCAGTTACTTCTGGAAAAGCATGTTGTCTCTGGTCTGGAGCTCCCCATTTGGCCTTTCAAGAGGGTCATCCTCAAAGAGAAAGCCAGGATATTGCTTCAGTCCAGGAGGGGGATGAGGAATCTCAACAAACAAGGCTCATCAGCACCATGGCTGACTCAGTTTAAGCATCCGTGGAAAAACATCTCTCTGGAAGAACTGTTGGCTTGAAAGGGAATGATGTTGTTAATGTTGACTGATTTAGCAAGCAGTCTTGCAACTGTTATTTATTGCAATTAATTGACTGTGCCGTCAGCACTAGTAAGATAGTGACTAGGGAACAGCATGAGAGTACCCAGCACTGCACAAAGAGATAGCAAAAAATAAGTCTTCTAGAGATAGATCTGATTTGTGAAATGCAAGAGAGAAACAAGACAATATCCTGGGGAAAATGATGCATGGAAGCACAGATTTCAGTCCAGCCCTGACAGGCACAGACACTTCTTGCTTCAGTGAAGCACCACGGCACTAATCTAGGCAGAAGAGAGGGTTTGTGCCTTGGACTATGGGCACTAAGAAAACACCTGCAGGGTGCTCTGCTGGCTCAAGTCATCAGGAGCCAGAGATGTCTGAAGGAATACCTGTAACCAGCCAAGGGAGCTAAAACTTCCCCAGGGCCTATGAGTCACAAAAGCTGCAGGGGAGCGAAGACCTTTAAGGTGTTTTGTCCAGGCTTATTTCAAATCTGCCAAGCGATGAGGAGGTTATTGCACTGACTAACAAATTTCACAGCTCTGGAGATTTCTTGCTGTTAATCTCAGATTTTCACTTTCCTTTTCCTTTTAAGCTATCATCCCATAAATCCCAGCTCCTCTTCCACAACTGCCCTCCTTATCGTTTTTCAAGCATAGTTTTATCTCTTTCCTCAGCCCCACACAAACAGCAGGCTAAGGAGGGGGGTCAGTGCCCAAGTCCAAAGCACAGCACCAGGTGGTGAGGGGATGCAGAACATAGTCCATGTCAGATAGGGTGGACCCAGGGCAGAAGGTACCTCATTAGATGCACCTTTCTTGTCAGTAAAAACCTATGGGGTGTTCTGAAACAAACCAAGAGCAGAAATGGAGTGATGAGGAGATGAAGAGTGGCAAAGTGCAGAGGACTGAGCAAGAGGAATCCTATGTGTTCACCACCCTAATAAACTGTCTCACCAGAGAGAGAGGATGGAGAAAACCCAACTTGGACTACCCGGCTGTCTAAGTCTTTTGGCCTAGAGCCCACTTCACACCTTCCAGCCCAGCGCTTCCCCTCGTCCTCCTCTCATTTTCCATCCACATGGCACCTTGCCACAGGCCCCTTTTCCACCCAGATTTGCAGTTCCTCTATTGCCTTAACTTCCTCCTTCATCTGCCTGCCCAGAAGCGCCCAGCTGCTTCCTACCCTTAAACCTATTGAATAGATTAAATATCAGCTGGGTAAGAAATTTTATTTTAATTTACAAGCTATCACAGCTATTGCCTTTTGGGGACAATATAAGCAACTATGAGAATTGTAAGGGACAGTAAAAAGCACTCTTATTGGTAGGATCCAGGGGTAGAATAAATTTATGGGAATTATTAAGTATGAACCTATTCTGCCCACTTCTATGACACTACAGAACTTTGTAAACTCTTCTGTTACAGAACCTTCCCCTATTATTAAGGTCATTTTGTAAGAAAATAACCCCACTGGCTTCAGCTATGCTCCTTGTCAGCACTTCCAAGAGCACAGGTCTCCCAGAGCTTCCAAAAAGAAGATGCTCTGGCTCATCTACACTAGAATGAGCTTGATATCCATCACACACAGACTCTCCTGTCCATATGACATGTTTGTACCACAGACTGTGGGGAGATTTATTCCCCATAATGGATAAGTGAATTGAAAGAAAGAAAAAGCCTTTCTGTGAGAAAAGGTGGGGCTGAAATGTGAAGGATGGGGAAGTGACTGTCCTCACTTGGTCTAACGATTCTTTTTACAAGAGATCTCCTTCAGTGTGCTGGATTTCAGAAAAGCACAGTAAACAGAGGGAAAGCAAAAGTAATTCAAATATGCAAAAAGATAGACCCAATCAAGTCATACATCAAATTCCGTTATTCAATTAGAGCTAAATAAAATGCTGTATCAAACAATGTAAGCCTCTTTAATATGATATATTTGAATTATCAGAAAATGGGTCTTTTATACTGGATTTATAGAGAACACAGAAATATTAATTTAATTTTTTTAAAAAAATGGAAAAGGCAGAAATATGCTTAAAAGTAGAATACTTTTCACACCTAGCTTCCCTCCTGAAGGACACGCATTTAAAACTCAGTCAGAGCTGACATTTATAAATAATCATTCCTTTCTTTACTTATGGAGATTAATTTAAGAGAATTCAGGCACTCTGTTTGCATTTGAGATGTGCTCATGAGAGATGAGACTTCCCCAGCTAGGAGACTATTACAGAGTTGGAGATCATTACCGACCAGCTCTGCTTGCAGAGCTCCCTGTCACCCTGGCTACCCAGCCTGTTCCCTTCAGGCAGGAGACAACTCACATTCCAGGAGATTTAAGTAAGATTAAATCCTCTCAAAAACCCTGCCATGTCAGCACTCCTAGTAAAGCTGTCTTTACATTCTTCTTTCAAACAACCCTTGCAGCAAAACATAGGTTAATGGATTTATTCAGGAGACCTCTTGATTTAAAAGCAGCTTTGATGTTCATCCCTCCCCTAGGCACTGCACTCCTGCAATGAGGACTCACTACCCTGCTCCTCTGCCACCACGTTCCTCTAGCTGAGCTTTGCTGCAGCCAACAGACTCTGAGCATTCAAACTGCACCCACCCCACAGAGACAGGAGGTGCAGGGGCAGAGGGAAAACTGAGCTCCCTTAGCCTGTGGCCAAGTCTCTGGGATGTTTGCTAACCCCAGCCTGCCTCTGGAGTGGCTGCAGCTGTCACCTTCCCTTCTCCAAGAAAACACGGCTGCCTGTCTGTGGCTCTCCACTGCTCCCCTCTCTACTAGGATGCTGCAGCATTTCCAGTATAGAAGGATTTTTGAGACCCCTTCATTTCTGTGAGCAGTGATGTGACTGATCAAAGAAGCTGCTGGCAGAGGGTTAGGGGTCCCTATCTGGTGCCTTGTGCCTGCAGCACAAAAAGCAGATTAGCTGCAGAGGTACAAAGCAGCGGACGTGCTCCTGTTTGCTGTGGAGCCTCTGGGGACAGCAGTCGCTGTTGATTAGCTGAACTGGATAAATTTATTTAATTTCTGAGTTGTTTTATCTTGTTTGTTTCAAAAGTCTAGGTTGAAGACTCTGGGCCTGACATTTCCTTCCTCTCCACACGGGTGGCAGATTTGCTATTTGGCAGGCAACCTAGGAGACTCATGCAGATATTTTAAATGATGACATTTATACATGTGAGGAAAAAAATTTGACAGATGCAAAGAAATTATAAAGGAGAGAAGCACACAAGCTAACAATGGCCATTCATTTTAGAACCATAACACCCTACTTACTAAGAGCTTATATTTTTGCATTTTATTCTGATGGGAGAGTGGACACATGTAGAGTTCATGAATGCCAGCAGCATTCCTTCCATGGGAAGGTTGGTTGCAGCACACCCTGTAAGGGGTTTGTCCCCTTCTAGTCTTTTATAGCAAAAATCATCTGGGAAAGGCAACTCCATTCCACTGACTTGAGAATAGACTTACTTCTCAAGGTATATTTTTCTGGCAGCAGTATGTATAAAGGAACTACAGTTAACAACTATTATAAAGAAAACAATCCGTGTGGAAAGTTTGTGCCATGGCTATGACCTTGGAGCAGACATACAGTCTGTTTTTGGAAAAGACTGGAAAACTCACAGCTCTGAAACTTTCCATAAACAGTTTATGGAAGAAAAAGAAATAAACAAACCTGAATGAATGAAAATCAGGTTATCAGATTATTTTCAAGACAGATGTGTTTCAGGCTGTTATAGAAAAGCAACTAGGGAACACAGATGTGCAAAATTAAATTATTTAGGACATCTCAGGAGCCTGTGAAAAAATGTTCTGCATTGAACTGTCAGCTAGCACAGTTACGTTATGCCAAGCATTCGTATTAAACACTTCTTACATACCATTCTGTATGGTTTTCAGATTCGTGCTTAACGGGAGTACTCAAATGAAACAAAACGTCCCGATCACATAAAGTTTCCACTTTTGGTGATTATCTGCACTCAAAAGCCAAAAGGTGGTTTAAATAAAATCAGATGGAGGATAGGTAAATTAATACATGCATGTATGTGGGCATTCCCACATTCCAACGTGTGTGTGTGTGATAGAAATCAAAATTGAAAACAGGAGACATCTAACGGATGCTCATATCATCAGATACTGTATTATATTAACAATCTGCCCTTCTCTTAAAAGAAATAAAAGTAAGTTTTTTGGTTTGGGTGCTTGTTTTTTTTTTTACATTACAGACAATATTTGGCCTTCAAATTATACATATGAAATTTGTACTGTCATCTACAGGAATCCAGTAAAACACCAATTTACGCAGTCTTAAAATTAAGACTGCCTATCACCAAATGTATTTGACCACCAAAAGGTTACATTACTGAGTCCTTACTGCCTAGAGACAGACAGAAAACATGAATATGTTGTACTGACATGTATCTCTCTCACCAAAGAACGCTGGTTATTTAAAGCAATTAAAACAATAACTAAAAGCTACAAAGAAGACTAAGTAAATTTTATTAAAACACAAGGTAGTTGCTGATGCCAGCATGTCCAACAACCTCATGACATAAGCCTCACTGGTTTTAACACTCAATTCATTGACACAAGAGAAAAGCCAGAAACTAAGGGGAATGCAGACCATCTGCTCAATCCAGATGCAGCAGAACACACTTCTTACCTTCAAAGCTACGTACCAAATTGAGACAAGATCAATTTAATCCTCTAACTAGAGATCTAAGAGATTTTTTTTGCATTGAAAGTAAAACTGGACTATATTCGAGTTGAAAGAAAACTTTGCTGTTTTTCTCACCTTCAGCATCTCTCCCAATATAAACCAATCCTAAATAAAAGAGATAACTAGATATCGCAAATATTGCTGAAACAAACGCATGCACACAAGTAGCCAACAACCAAATCCCAGCTCCTCAGCTGTATGTTCTAAACGTGCCTAATTGATGTAAGCAGCAATGAGGTTTACTTGCAGCTTTGAAGTTCCTAGAAAGTCACAGCGTGCATACATATGATTTCCTTGCAGTACCAGACCCATTTCAAAACACGAGTTAGAAGTCCCTTCGCCTGAAACAGAAATAAGTTAGGAAAACGTCTTACCTTGAAATTATGAACCTTCTCGTATTTTGGAACATGTTCGTTTTCCTTCAGAGTTGCTCTTCGGACGAGCGACGTCAACTGCGAATAAGCAAAGAGTTTAAGAGGTTGCCAGATTGTCACGGACGCCTTGCGAGCGCCCAGTTTCATGCCCAAGGCTGCGAGCAGCAGATCGCGCTGCCGGCCCTCGTGCCCGGCGCTGCCGCGGGCTCGGTGCGCTGCCCAGGGCTCCCTGGCCGGCATGCTGCTGCCGTGGAGGCGGCGGCCGCCCGCGCCCGGCTGTGTCACACTCGGGCTGGCGGGGCGGCGCGGACCATGCCGCAGCCTAGGCTGCTGGGGCGGGCGGCGCGGCCATGGAGGGCACGGGCTCGGCGGGGCGCGGGGCTCGGCGCTGCCGGCGGGCGGCCTGCGGGCCGGGGACGGGNGGGAGAGGGGCCGCCGATGTGAGCCATGCACCATTAGAAAATGGCACCTCTGCGCTCCTGGGGGTGCCGCGGGAAGCAGGGCAGCGACCTGCAGCCCCGGGGGACACGGCTCTCCCCCAGCCCCCGTCTGACGGGGCCTGTGCACCAGGAGGTACGGGCAGGAGCGGGTAATGTGACCGCTCATGGGCACCACTCTTCCCTTAAAATTACGGTTTTCACTGCTTCTCGTGTGAAAACACATAGGGATGTGAACACAAATGTCACCCCAAGTTCATTGCAGCGCTCCATCCACCAAAGACCTGAACCCTGAACTGCTTTAGAAATTTACAGATCCTAACATAGGTGAATGACCACAGTCTCCCACTGGACTGAAACCTGAAGTCCGGACGGATGCAACTGACGATGAAATGTGCACAGGGCATTGTGGTCCTGGCCAGCCCTCACACAAACTATTTCACAGAACCATTAAAGCCTTGAACTGAACTGCCAAAGGGCCGAAATCAAGGGGCTGACAAAGGAGCAGGGCAGACTATGTCACCTCCACGCGGAGCTGCCCACCAGGGCAGCCCAGCTCAGGCGGCTCCCTCCAGCTGAGCACCGACAGCCGGGAGGGCTCACCACGATGGCCACTCTGCCCCTTGCCTTCTGGTGCTCTCCAAGCACTGAGAACAGGCTTTGTCACAGACAGCAAAAACGGACCCTTGATCTGACTAGAGCCAAGCCTTGCACCCTCCCGAGCTGCAGGGTGCCGGGGGAGCTCTCCTTGCCTGCCTGTGCAGACGGCGGCGCGCAGCCCTCCCTCCCCCTGCACAGGCTGCGCACTGCAACCGCTCTCCCTGCTGCAGCAGAGGTATTTTTATCTCTCCTGAGTCAGAAACCGACGACAAGCACAGTTTGTCACACGCTTCTGGGTGGAATTGGTACTTTGTGCTTTGCAGCTGGATCACAGTGTTCCAGTTTAGCTCAGCCCTGCCAATACAGCTGAGAATAGTGCTCGCTGCGAGCCCCTCTTCTGTTCTCTTGTGTGGCCACCTGCACCTTCCCGACAGGTTTTAAACATCTACTGGGTTTCAGCATAGGGTCATGGTGAACGACCACAATAATTAAGGATCAAGGCTGGTGCTTCACTGAACGCTAATCTGCAATACAACTAATAATTTAAACACTGGCTACAGATTATACAGAGGATGCTGTCAGGCATTACTGGCTCATACAGGGGTCTGACTCAGTTCCCGGTTCAATGCAGGCTACTTGATCCATCCTATCAAGAAATACTTTTCCAACGACTACCTCAATCTGCCTGTCTTGCTTTTAACCACTCCTTTCTGCTGCAGGTGAACGCTCCTCTGGCATTTTTCTGTCCATCCTTGCCAAGTGTATTAACACTCCATGGCAACAGGAGATCAAGAAAACTGAGATGATGAGTAAGAGATGACAAAAACTGACTACTTTATCTACAAAAAGTGTGAAAATAGCATGGACTCGGGATGAGGAAGCAGGCAGGCTTTTGAGCTCATCCCTTTCTTTCCTTTCCTTTTTCCTTTCCCCTCCTAGCTAAAGTCACTTCATGGTTTAATTCCAAAGAACTACATCAGGTCAAAGTCCTCAAGGAACAAGGTGGACCTACACCTGCCCCAGAGGAGTCATCCTCTCCAAACAACTTTGAGTGACAACAGGCTCAGGAAGTTAAGTAATGAATTCTAAAAACATTACATTACACTTTTCTCTGCAACCTAAAATTCCTCTTATTTTTTAAAGGGAAAAATGCATCACCAAAACTTCATATTGGAAATAAATTATTTGAAAATAGAATTTGTTGGAAATAAGTAACACAGTGATTTTCAACAAAAAAATTACTATCAGAATCAAATCATTATTTTGAGTAATTCCACTTAAGAAGCAAGGTAAAGCAGGCTGAATTTCCCTTTCAACTGCTAGTAGAGCACATATCTGGTTTTAGGCATACTTACTCCTTAATTGTCAGCTTCCCTTTTCCTAATTCTGAAGAACTGAGTTCTTTGAAATGGCACTTTAGAGTCATGCTAGTAGAAACAGATCTCTGGATCCTGGAAAATTAAATCTAAGAATGCCAATAAAAAGGTAAGCAAAACTACCCAACAGGGAAAGGTCCTATCTCATGGTTGTAATTATGAAAATGCGTTATAATCTGGAAAGCAGTTATAGGATTATGAATTTAATTTTAACACTGCTATGTGTTACAGTAGTCTAACAGAGACTGCTTATTGGTTTCATATACATCAGCTTCCTGTTGTTCAATGCACAGCATTTTCTGCTGTTTACAAATAAAGGAGTACTGAGCTCACCACTTACCCTTACAGCCATTCGCCTGGACTATATACTCTACAGTAGTGTACACCAGAAACAGAGACTGAAAGAAAGTTAAAACCATAAAGCTAGCCACTGAAAAACTAGAATTTATACAACTGCTTTCAGATGACACTATTTTATAATGTGTATGCTCATTCTTCTGCCATTGCCTAACTTTGGGCGTTTGGCATGGCAAAGTAATGCTTTCCTTTACACAGACCAAATCCCTTCTTTAGAAAACCAACCTGAAGAATGAAATTTCTGTTGTACACACCTTCCTGACAACAGTTTGGGTCATCAGGCAGGTCCTGATCTTTAACTTTTTAGTACGTGAGAAAATAAAATAAGAGAGTGCAAGCCACTGTCCTCGGGCAGCCCGAGTCACTGCAGAGATGAGTCATCCCTGAGAGCAAACAAGTGAAGTCCGGGACTTGGGGCTTAACTGAAATCCTGCAGGAAGCCATCCACTCCCAGGACACTCTCCAGCTCCAGGCTCTCTGTGCTGTCTCCATTGCCTGTAGCCTGCAGGTCCTGCTCCTCTTCTTACACCTTTGGCTGGCTTTTGATTCAATGCCTGCTTTTCACCAGTGGCTCCTGCACTCCCACTTACCAGCAAAGTCTCCTCTCCAGAGCCCTTTCATTTTCCAACAAATTATCTTTATAACTTGCTCTGCCTGAAGATACTGTCTGCTACATACTGGATGAAAAAGAGGTAAAAATCTGAAGAGGAAAGTAATTTCCTTTCCACTTTCCTAAGTCTTAATTTCATTTTATATTTAGTAATTGTGTGTGACAAACATTTGCAATCACAATTGCACGTGCAGGGAGCAATATGCTGTGCAGACTGCATGAGGAAGGATATTCCAGGCTGTGATTCTTAAATTTAATTTCAGGACATGATTTCACAGGACTGAGGTGAACTGAAAATGGAATGACTTGAAGCGACAGCTGAGCAACTTCTCAGCAGAGCATGCAAACAGAGCAGCCTCAGTCCTGTACATTTTAGTGATATAAGCACTAAAAAGCCAAACCCAGCAACACAACAGCCTTTAAACCACGACATCTGTTTAGAGGTTCTACAATTTACATATGGGCTGAAGGGGGAAAAAAAGGAAAAAAAGACTGCTATTTCAAATGTTCCCACGTGTTATAAAACCTCAGTTGTAAGAATGGTTCAGTCCAGGTCCTACTGGGACTCCACTTTCCTTACTTTTCCCTGGAGCAGTCCTTCAGGGTCCAGGAGAAACAGCTGTTCTCTGGAGCACTATGTGCTCTCAGTGTTGGCTGGATAATGTATGCGTATTTTCTGGTACTAATCTCCCAATCAGTAAGTCTTATTATGAAGCCTTCACAGAATTGATTTAAAAGTCATCTGTGACTTGCAGTAAATTCCAATTAGTCACTCTCTGAAAGACACATTATGTAAGTTTAATCCAGTCACACAGTTCAGTCCACATCGTACAAATTATCTTTCTAAAAAGGGAAATCAGTGCATTCCCATTTGTTGAGTAATAAAGTAAAATTACTTCAAGAAAAAAAAACCCAAAACCAAACCCAAACCAAAACAGAAAAATTCAAGTCAGTTAAGATCTCAGGTCCTAGAATAACCAGATTAGAATTGACCAGCTGATCCTGAAGCCCACATGCATTTCCAGTACAATGGAATGTTTAATTGTCTGAGCACCTGGCTCCACTCTCAAACACATAATCATGTTTTCTTCAGAATGCATCTGTAGTACACTGCAGGCTTTTCCTTCTCAAATGGTATTTTCATGTTGTTATGACTAAATATGCCTTTATTGTTTCAGAATTTATATATATATGATCCCTTCCCTGTATTTTAATAATAACCAGCAGTTATATCACATGCATTTTTAAAAACATAAAAGATGATGCCCTATTGTACATGTACCAAGAAACAAGGCATTTGGTTTACTATGCAGTGAGCCACTGTACATTTTGCAGTATTCTGTTTCACTGTATAGCTAACTTAGCCAAATGCCTATCCTCAGAAAATCCTTGCTTGTATGAACACTTTATGAGCATATTTTATGGCCTCAGTACATGATTTTCAAAAGCTAATCAGTTGGATTGTGAAACTGAGCCCAATTTCCTCAATGCTGCTCTTAGTGGAAGTTTGTTCCAAGCTAAATATAACTTTCCCAGTCATATCTTTCATAGGATTGTTCTGAAGGGGAAACAGGAGCTCAAAATTTTACATTTTAAATAAAAGTGGTGATAATCTGCTTTCAGTGAATTTTCCTTGCTTGTAGAATGCTAATACCAGGCATAACTTCTGCCCACATGGTGTGAGCAGAGGGCAGGAATGCTATCAAAAGAAAAGTTCAGCCTGAAAGATGACATCCCAGGAGGTGGGACCATCACACGGTCTCAGCCACCAGGGACTTCTCTTGCTGCCATTCCAACACAGCCACATTTACCTGGCACAGGGACACCTTCAGGCTCCCACAGTGCTCCAGTAGAATGGAATCCTCAGGCAACACAGAGCCCTGCTTTCAGTTACCCACAGGGGAGTTGGGTTTAAGTCTTGGTTAAATTATGGAATCGTACTCCTGAGAAAAGTTCTGGTTTTTATAACAACATTTTCCAAATGGACTGACTTCTAATTAAATCAGACCTTCCCCATCCCTCCCAGTGAAATACTTATGGCAAAATCTAAAGAAATGGCTATTTATATTTTTGATAAAAGCATACATGATTTCCATAGCTGCTAATGAACATTTGTATATCTAGAATTTTAAAAGAAGGTTTAAAAAATGTTTAATTGAAAATTTAATTAAACAAATTCAGCAAAAATCTTGACTTAAAGTAAGACTGTTAAATAAAATAAAATAAAATAATAAATAATAAAATCCAAAATTTAAATTATGGAAAAAATGTTGCCTGATATTGCTGCTAGAAATTACTGTATCAAATGTGAGTTCCTTCAGTACTGTATTGTGCAATACAATTAAAGTGTATTTGCATTATTTGGGAAGTCTGTATGTTCCCAGTGGTGTGCTTACCATGCAGAGCATACTCATAAAAAAGCAGAGAGATCTTAAGGGAAGCCAACAGAAAAGTTTTTCTGTAGCTTTATTCCTAAAACCTACCGGTCACTGCAGCTGATTGGGATCTGGGTTTATTTTGTTTCTAGTGGGTGACAGGTTGTAGATTTGCCCCTGGCAGTTCCTGATATGGGCCTTTGGAATGACGGTTCCAAACTGTCCACCAGCAAAAAGCACCCATGTGACTCTTCCTCTCTTTCAGTTACTGGCAAGGCAAAAACAATGAACATTTACTTTTCTGGATAGTGGCACAAAAGCAAGGCACTTTTCAGTGGCAAATGCAACCCATTCTTTTCCTTGGGGGGAGATATATTTTGGTGTATAACTATAGATCTAGACATGGCAAAAATAAAATACATTTTTCTCAGTACCTTCAGAAAGAAGTTCTGCTTTTGGTCTGGTTCCAGAGGACTTTGCTAATATCAAGTGACTTAGCTTTCAGGGAGGTCAGCAACTGGCCTGCCATGTCCAGGTAGTTCCAGGGGTTTCCTCCACACTCCATAGGTACAAATCCCACTACAGGAGTGTATGTGGGCACGTGGTGGGGGTGTGATGTTGCAATCAGTAATGGTGGGTTCTATAAGCTGTAGCTACAAGTTCCTTTATGCAGCATAAACAGTGATAGGTGTGCTCACAGAGTTGCATTGTGGATGAAGAAGTGCAGTCCTGCCCTCAACCCAGGACAAGCAGGAGCCACAGGGCTCTTCCCTGCAGACACCAGTGCAAGATGTCCCCATGGCTGCCTGTGCTAAAATAACCCACTGCTCCAGCCCTTTCCCTAAAGACAGAGACTACCAGCCTGCTTGCAAGAGGCAGGATGTGACTGACTGACAAAAGGAGAGCTGCCACCAAGCTGTGTGACACTGAGGTAGGAGATGCCAATCAAACATCATGATAAAAGCTACCCAAAAAGCTAAGAAATAACACTGAGAGTCCTAACTCTGACTGTGGTGAGGAAAGAAGTTCCCATGACTATGAGTTCAAGCTGAGGCATCAGCCTCAGAAACTGTCTCTTTGCTTTGTAGTAGCTCCTTACCACAGTCCCATCCTTCTGCCTGAAAACAAACTGCATTAAAAGGCGGCTAACCCCAACCAAATCTGGAAAAGTACAGAAGGAGACCAAGAACTGGTAGAGGACAGAAGGTACCAACTCCCTGCCTCAGGGGCCTGGCAGCATCACTGTTCCCCAGGCAAACCATTCAAGGCAATTTGTGAAAAAGAAGAGAAGCATCATTAAACACTGGAATTTGTCTCCAGTAAATCCTCCAGACAAAGACTGTCCTTGACAGTTTTGCTTTCTGTCCTTCCCATCTACCTTCCACCCCTCATAGTTTTGGTTTTGGTCCATCCTATCTTTCTCCCCTCCTGCCAGGAGCCTGGGCCATGGAGGTGGTATGCTAAACAGTGAGTTAAAGCCTTATATGCCTTGGTCAGGTACTCCTCTCCCTGGGCAAGGCAGGAGCAGAGGGACTGAGAGTACCACTCACACAGTTTAAGTTAATTATTACACCGTGACACATGGCTAGAGAGTTCTGTCCTGCAGCTACAAGGCTTTCAGGAAGGGGAGCTGATGAAACAGGGAGTTCTGTCTAGAGGAGCAACCCTCATCCTGGTCAGCAACACAGAGACAGCTCCTCAGCAGCTTCTCCATCCTGCTCTCATTGAGTCAGCATTTCCTATGTCAGCTGGAAGCATTGCATTTTCTTCCCTTCCCTTTGTCTGGGCTATGTCTCCCTGCTGGTCAGCAGAGAGCTGTGCTGCTGTGACCAAGGCTCGACTGACATTGATTGCAGTGAAGGGTCACTCCAGCAAAAGCCTCTTGACTCATGACATGTCAAGGCAGACTGTACTGCAAAAAGACCTTAAAAGTAATTTATAAATGCCATGTGCTCTATAGGATTGATAGCAGTTAAAATGTAATGCAAATTGGCAGCTGCATGAATGCTCCTCTTTTGGCAAATGCTCTTCATTACTGATACACTAAATTAAAGTATTGTAAGAAAAACCAGGCTGTTAAGACTAATTGTTTGAAACCACAAGGGACTGGTGGTTTTATTCCTCATCTGACCCATACTGTTATAAGGATTTCCTCAAATAAAAGGAAATATAAAAATAAAAGCATACCCTTTGATGGGGAAATAAATGTTACATTTCCTTTATAATATCCATTTAAGAATCTTATAGATAAAATAAATCTACAATCAACCTCTGTTATCTTTTTGTAACTGAAAACATATACACTTAGGGATAATGAAAATCATGTAATCCACAAGGTCTTTCTATTCATATATTTATTAGGTGTTTTTTAATTCTTCCTTGTGGAATAGGAGTTTTGGTTACTGGTACAACATTTCCAAATGGCATGGAAATTTCCTTTTTATGTCTCATCAATATTTTCTTACCTGATGTATTATACTCATTTCACATTAGTCTTGACTGGCAGTCTAATGCATCTAATATTAGCCTTCTTTTGTTCTACATGGTAATTCAATTTAGACTAATTCAATGTATGTTATAATTGAAAACTGCAGCTCATTAATTTCTAAACACTCTTTGTATTTCAGACTACACCTGCTCCTTTGGCACAGCCTCTATTTTGAATCCAACCACTTCTTCCTGAATAAGCTATGTTGCTATGGTACATGTGTTGTCACAGTTTCTTTCCTGATCATACTTTCAGTCCCTAATCATACTTATTTAGCATAAATAAAAGTAAGAATGCAAAGTCTCTGAATCCTTCCTGAATTACCATTTGATTTGAACCGATGACTCAAGGTAAAAACAATGTTTAACCTGAAGGAATACTAGAGTTGTCAAATGGCTTTATACAACGTGCTTGCAAAATTTATGATGGTGAAAACCTGCTTATGGACCACCTCACTGCAGAAAAATGAAACAATGGGGAAACTCCAGTGCTCACCAACACTCCTCAGGGGCCCTGGTTATCAGTTTTGTAGGTCCATGTGTGTCCATGGGTAGAGCTGCACCAGTGGGTCAGGGTCTGTTCATTTTATACAGTGCAATTAGGCACACTTGAAAAATCAGATGGGCTGATCATCCTTCAAATGAGTCTCATGTGGACTCTCACTTCCTTGCATAAATCTCTATTTAAATCAAGACTGCTTTGAAACCTGCAATAAATGAAACCAGAGTGGAATTGGCAGCAGAATTAGTCTGCTCCTAAAGTCACATTATCAATTATTAACAAATTATCAGTTTATTTCCACCCATAAAGTCTTCTAATCTCTGATCACATTCTCAAAAAAGGCTCATTTCACTTCTGTTGACCAGTGTTCCAATTTTCTCCTCTCTCCTTTCACACATATGGTTCATCTTCCCTATTTATTCCCTCTAAGCTTCCTAATTAACATTTTAAAATGCTTCTGTCAGGAAAATTTTTCCTGTAAGGGCAGTAAACATCCCATTTCCCTACAGAAAGCTATGACTGTTAAAAATTCTTGAGACAGGCACTCAAGAAATCATCATCTCAAATGGTCAAACACAGCATCTTTGAAACAAATTTAAATAACCATTTGATTTGAAGATGGAATGATTTTGAATGATTCAAAGTGGGGCTGGCAATGTAACCCCCCATTATAAACTTTGGCTATACAGAATATTTACCTTTCAAGAAAGAAGCACTGGCATGTGGACAGATCACACAACCTCTGTTACACAGGAGAGACTCTAGGGGTTTTTATTTTTTCCCCCCAGAAAGTCTGTAGTTTCTTACAACATAATGTTTAGTTGATATCTATTTTCAGTTGAAATACACTAGTCCCAGGTCACAGTCTACACCTGAGATTTCAGATGTGTGTGGTCTTTGACCAACAGCTTTTATTTTGAGTACAGGTCACATCAAAGCTAAAAGACTAAGTTTAGGGTATATTTGCATTACTTAAATTCATTGGAAATAAACAAAATGTTAAACCAGCACAACTTCTTCCTTCCTTCTTAGCATGCTTTTCATCTTACCTTACAGGGCAATTTTTCATTTGTACTGCCACCATCAACTACCACTTTAAACATGACACTGCTTATAAGATTTCTAATGCTGAAGTTGTGTGAATTTTCAACAATAAAAACAGCCCAAGAGAATTAACCCATCAGGTCCATAAAAAATTGTCCAGTAAGCTCTCAGCATGATCAGCTTACTGAGCAGTGAGTCTGCCTTGAGAACTGCACTGTGGCAGAGGTGAAGCTGGAAGCTCCCAGGCATCAGCTGTGACCAGCACTAGCAAGGATTGGGATGGAAGCTGGAGGGAATGAGAAGCTGTCACTTAAGAGATCCTGAGCACTTGAAATTCTGTGAAACATAACACAGGATATTTTCTGTAATTTTTGTGCATTTGCATTAAACATACTGCTACTCTAATCATCATCCAATTCACAGAAACACCTGAATGCAAATGTAATTCACTATCATATTAACTTTGAGAAATGGCTTAAAGACTTCCAGGAATGTAAAATCATCAGAAATATTCTACCAATAAACTATTTGACACATTATATAAAGCATAGAGCTTTTAAAATGCTTCACCATTACATGCAAAATGGAAATTGGGGACAGAGCCTTTTCATATTTTCACAGAATTCCTCTAATCCCCTCTCAAAAAGAGTAAAAGCTGCTTGCCTCTAAGTGCTACTAATCTAATTCACAAATTGGAAAACATGAAAAAAATTATTAAATCACATACACATATGACTAAGGTTTAATAGAAGATATTATGCTCTGTGATACTAGCTCTAGGGTTTCTCAGGCAACTTATTTCTAACTGTTTAAGCTCTAAGAAAATGCAATAATAATCCCCAATACACAGCAATATAATCAAAGTGCATTAAAATATGAACTTCACTATTAGAAACACATCATCCTTTACTTATTTTGGAAATTGAATGGAAGTTGATATTGAGGAATATCAATACTAACATGATGAGGATTAGAGCAACAACTGGGAACCAGAATTTTCAGGGTGGTGATTCTTACCTTATTGAAACATTAGGACTATAGGAACACTAGATGCCAGAAGCAACACTGTTTCTAACTGCTGATGTCTTGCAGAAGAAAGGTTAAATATGGAAAAGTTTAATGTTCTAAAAGTTAATGATCAAAGGAAGACTTTGCAAAACTGTCAAGAGTTGCTGTCTTTGCTGATGACAAGTGTGACAGGTTTGAAATAATAGCAGCAAGTAGTTTGTTGAGCTTAGTAATAAAACTGCTCTCCTTACTTTGTTCAGTCAGAAAACATTCAGCTAGAGACTAAAATTAAGCATGAGAAGCTTTAGCTGAAAATATATTTTTTCTTGTGAAAGATTAAAAAGAAAGAAACAAGGACCAGAACAGACCAGCTACTGCGGCATTAACCACAGGAAAAATGTTCTTCTTTTCTTTCACAGTCTAATACTTGTTTTAGCATACCTAACTACTTCTCTTTCTGCTACCAGCTCTAAAGCAAGCATTTCACTCACCATGGGTCTTAAGCATTTGGTAACCACTTATGAATGGGCAATTATTAGTGGAGTAGATGTGCCTTCTCTAACTGGATGGGGGTGACATCAGACCACCACAGCTCCACATCCTTTCCATCTCTGTACAGAAACCAAAAGACATGTATTTGCACTTGGAAGCATGTAAACAGTGACCCATGTGAAATGCTTTCCCTGCTCCCATCTAGACACATACAGAACAAACAGTAAGGAGAGAAAGGAGTTTATCTGAGTAAAGAGAGAGATCACTGGAGAAAATCCCTGTTAGTCAGACTCCTAGCACAGGTTTGAACTGCCTACACAGAGCTGCAGAAGGCATAAAATGCAAGGTATTTCAGGTATTAGTTCACAAGCAAAGGTGCTACCAACTGCACTGTCCAGCTTCTCCTTGAGCCTCTCATGTTCTACAAATGGCCAGACCTGACCCTGCCCAGTTTATGAGATTGGACACAATTGTAGCCCAAGGTGATTATCACCAGCTATACAGTGTCACGTTATAAAGTTTAAGTGAGGTAAGAAACTTGTAAATAACAAAATTATCCTTTTATAGGGCTCTTAATTCAACAGTCCAGTCTGTTTCCTGTAGAAGTGATTAGTAATAGAAAATAATTAGGAGATGCCAGATGGGAGGAGGAGTTAAAAAAAAATACCCCAAACTCACACAGCTAAGGAATGAGAACAACAAATGAGGGAGCTGCCAGCTAGCAACCCACCACAGTCCCTCACCATCCAGAAAGCCCTTTGCACAAGCCATAAATCAGAACCACACACCTGCTTTAGAGGCTGCTCTGAGACAGATCCACCTTTTCCCTTCTGTGGCCACTGCATGGATTAGTCAGTTGTGAGAAGGCATAAAAAGTCAAGGGTAGCTACAGGGTTTTTTTAAAAACAGGGGGAAAGAAGATTGTAATTTACTCATATGTGTCTATGTGGCTTCTCCACTGTACCTCTGGGTGGCCTTTTTGGAAGTCTCAAGTGTAAGCCCTACAGGGAAGGTCAGCAGCAGACTCCTACAGCGTGCTAGGAATGAAGTCACAACACGAGCTCTCCATTGCTCATCTGGAGTCGAGCTGGACCTCTGTATTTCTATGTCCCAACCACTAAGGTCCACTAGGGTGGGAAAACTCGTTCTCAGCCTGAACAGCGCCCGAAGAAAGCTATCCTCTTTGGCTCCTCAAGAGCAAAGGGTGAGTCCTCCCTCCCTCCCTGTGTATCTTCTGGTACTAGCCTTTCCCAGTTACAAATCAAGGAAATTTCTGCCAGTACATGTAAGAGAGGCTAGTGCTATACAATACTTTGTGAAGGGCATTAAAAATGTAGCCAGATCCAAACCGTCAAGCATTAGAAACTGTGAAAATAACTGAGGTGAGGGCTTCACACTGACCTCACAACACTGAGAAACACAGGAAAAGAGAAACAGTTTATTCACTGCTAATGGTTTCATTTTATCAGCAACAACACAAGCATTATACTTCAAAATTAATTGCACAGCAACTGTACTGCTTTACAGCCTTTTTAACAGTTCTGCACACTATTCATCTCACAAAGGCTCGATCAGGCACAGGGCATATGCTCAGGGTAATTACTCACCACACTTGTGCTGAGGGCCTGACGTGTGAGTCTGGAAGACCAGCCGCACTCGATTTCACGTGGCAGCTGCCTGTCTCAGTATAATTTGACACCAAACTTTCTAGAGACTGAATCTTTGTGTACACGTCTCACATGTCAGATCATAAAAGAGCCACACTTCGCTGAAAAAGCAGAAACTAACTTGAAAGGTCATCTCAGCAAGCAGTGAAGGGACTTGTACCCATGACAAAAGGCTGAAGCAGGACGCTGATCCTCAGCTGCATTTACCTTCAGAGCACAGGGAACTGCTCTACAGGGGTAGCACAGCAACGGGAGTGCAGTCCCTGCCTGAAATGCAGGCTGACCTAAGGCACTCCTCACTGACTGCAGGCTGTGGAGCCTTATTTGCTCTGACCCCTGTAATACTGGATCAGCAACATGCAATCGGGCTACCAACACGAGCACACAGCTTTTACTTCACGTTAATCCCCCACATCGTGGTGTAAGCATTACATTAATGTGCTCTGGAGGTGCAGACACACACACACAGGCAGGGGCCCATTTGTAACCTGCAGCAATTAACTGAGCACCGCTGAGCACAAACCAGAGCTGCCCCAACAGAAGAAGAAATAATCTGTCCTGAGAGAAGCAGGACAACTATGGGACAGTGTTTAACACTGGAGATCCAGTTAGAGACCCTTAAACTAGGAAGCAAAACTTGGTTTTTATCTTTTATAAGCATGAGATACTGATAAGAGTAAACTAGATATTCTGTGTGTGACCTGGGGTTTAAATTAGCAAAGTGCATGCTTCATTTGGAAGCTCTGAATCTTAAAACAAAATCAGTTTATATGAGCTTTTTTAGTGAATCAATTTTACTGCCATAATGAACACAAATAAGGGCTCGGGTTACTCTTGGTGATTATAAGTAGAAAAAGCACTCTGCAGTTTGGAGGAAAGAATTTTCTTTGTGCTGATGTCTGTACGCTGGGCAACATCAGCACTTAACTCTCTTTTCCTGGGTATTAATAAACACAGGGTTAAATTAAAACCATATAAGTTTGTAAAAACGCATCGTAACCATTTGCAGTCTTAGTTTGGACTGTACATGCCATATATAATACCATATATGACACTGGCTCCCCACCAACATAAATGCTAATGCACAGAAAGGAAAGATGAGGAACATTGAGGCTGGGGCAATCTCTTCTGAGCATTATGTTGCTGACATGCTGAAGCAGCTACCTAAAAAGTAGGCTTGTCTTTCATCCTGCTAAGAACTTTCTCAGATTTGACAAAATTGTCTGTGCTTTGAAGTCTCTGCTGAAAGATGGGCTAAACCCAGAAGTAATAAATAGAAGTTTCTGCCTTCCACAGAGTTATGTTTTATTTATAAATTACATTAAAGTTACAGAGTGATTGTCACGGACACCCGCGCAGGGACTGGAAAGGAACATTTGTGAGAAAAGAGTTGACAGTCTCCTCAAGTTAACCCATGGGATCCTTCAGTTCTCAGTATCCTGCATCTTTAAATGTACTTTAAGGTAAACACTCATTAGCTGCACTTCTAAAAACATTATTGCTTCATCATTACCCTTGTTACAGCTGTGGCTTGTTTAGATGTTGTGTACATTATACATCCATCTTTTAAGTTAATTCAAGTAAATGGAAATATTTCAAACTACTTCCAGCATGAAGATTGCTTCAGCTCTCAAAGCAAACTTTACTCCCTGATTATTAAGACCAGGTCTTTTTTTAGCCCCTATCAGTTCCAGAATTGGCATTACTGGGCACCAAACAGTGCCTTTCAAAGCTGTCTTCCTCTATCACAGACCTCAATAAGTGTGTCTGTACTTCTATGACAGCTACTGCAACTTCCTCAGCTACAGCTTCTCATGCACTGTCACTGAAGATAAAATAAGTCATGATGAAGGAAAGGTTTAAGTGGATCTCACTACCAGATTTGACTGAGACCAAAAGTAGAAAAATAGTACTGTCATTAATGAAAATAAAAGTTAGTTTAAGGTTGGAAAATAAGACTGGTTCCTCTGCAAACACCTGAAAATATCACCCTTGATTTTGTATGCGAAGTCTGTTGTGAATTTATTAGAAATGTACACAGATCACACTTAACTTTGTGATCTGGATTATCTCTGGAAGCAGGTGTAAAAGCAGGTTTCCTACTATAATTATATAGATTTATATTTTCAGATCTCCTTGCACAGAGTTGCAGAAAATCAGCTTCTTCACTATAGAGGAAAAAATGGTATCACCAACTAAGACAATTGAAAACAGAAAAAGAAGATTGCTTTTGTTGGGTGGTTGCTGCCACAAACCATCTCTCAATTCTTTCCATCTATAGGAACTGGATGGAATGTTGTACAGTCTAGAAGGGGTCTTTAACTGATTTGCAGCCACTGAAGTTTCTTGAAGAAATAGCACATATCACTGAAGTAAACATGAATAGATGTGATTCAGTTGCTATCCTAACATTTACCCCAGCATTTCATTTTGAAAGACAGGATAACTCATAACTAATGATTTCGTTTTTTCATAACAAATATTAAATCTTGAATCAATCACTCATACAACTTCTTACACATTATACATATCATAAGGAAATCAAAAATGTCAAAATGAAAAAAGAATGTTTTGCAGGGCTTTAAAGAAGGGCTTTGATATATGTTTCTAGATATTTACTAATTTTTGAGAGTTACCATTTTTATAAGGTGTTTAACTGAATCAAGTCATCTGCTCTAAGGCCATAATTGCCTTTGGGAGTAGAGAATGTTCAGAGACCCATCAGTATTCTAAGCACAGGAGGAATACTAAATCTTACGATACTGAGTATTATTTCCACTTCCACACTAGGTCATACAGATTGATTTAAAAGAGGGTTTCCTATGTGGATTCATTCTTAGCCCTCTCTTAACACACAGACCATGATGGCCCCACAATTGAGTTCTGAACAATTTTCAGACTCTTTTGGGAACCAGCATCACCTTTTTAGTGCAACAGCTAAAATGTCTATTTGGGACATTTGAGCAGGACAAGCACTTTCCTGTCTTCGGTCTCTCCTCCTCCAGTTATGTCTTGACTATTTAGTAATTCCTTCATAGGTTAGGAAAAGCATTAAATCATTAATCAGGAATTTTAACTTTTAATGTATACTTGTACATGGTACACAGCCATATTCTTTCTCATTATCAGTGAAGCACATGCCGTGCAGTGAATTATATTCTCATGCTTTTCCCATCAAAAATTGCATCTTAAATCATGCCACAACATGGTCTCTTGCACAATTCAGGAATATTGCAATTTGCGTCTTACAATCCTTATCTAATGATTGCATAAGTTTTGACTTTCCATCTCTTACGGTCTTTAAATCTTTCCCCTTTACTAGGGCTCCTTTTTAATATATTGCAAATGAAAAGTGTCATCCAACACAGACTGAATTCTTCTACCATACATTAATTACAGATGGAGCAGGGAACAAATGAAGTATTACAAGTGCATGCTGGGAGGGATCTAACACAAAATGCAGCATTTCCTGCTACTGCCCCACATCAAACTGAAGACTGGGTGAGTGTCCTTTAATATTTCGTTCTCAAGCTTGGGGTATATTCTCTAGCTGCCCAGTTTCCACAGCAGAAAGTGAGACTCCATTCCCACCAGCTGTTCCACAGGCTCTGACTGTGTTTTTGTGTCTCTTCTTTCCTTCTTCTGAAGGACTTATATTCCATACACCACCCACACATCACTGGGCAACAGTCACAGGCACAAAATTCAGATTTGTATCTGAACAGCCTCAGAGCCTGCAAATTTGGGAACATATTTTGGCTCAGGATGATCAGATGATCACATTAAAGACCCAGACTTCTTTCTCTCTTTACAGAGACAGAAGCATACAGTGCAGGGAGAAGCTGTGCGACTACATTACGAAACTGATAAAGAGGAATTAATTGCCAAATGCTGTACACACTGAGGAAATTTGTATCCTCACCATTGGGCTAATGGGCACACAGATCTTGCTGCTGGGATCATAAGACAATGGTTTTTTCCATGTTGAACTCTGAACTATTTTCTCTGGTTCATTGCAATTCAATGATATTCTTTTCATATTGGACAACAGGAATCAACCTGCCACCTCTGCCACCAAAAAGAAAGAAAAACTACTTGACGTATTTATAAATGGCTGCTTGTTCCATAAATGCTGAGGTTGCCAGTGGGATCAGGTGTTGGTCATGGGGCTGAATGTCCTACTCTCCTTGGTGATTTGCTGGGTGAAGTGACATGCAGAACAATCTGTGCCATCTTCCCTCCAAAACCCTGAGAGGTGCAGAGACAGCCAAGATGTCACCTCTGTGCCACTCCATGGTGAGAAAAGATGACACTGTACTGTCCCCATGCAGCCACAGATAGCAATCTCAACTGGACAACGACTCAAAAAGTAAATTGAAATCTCCACATTTAATTATCCTGTGATGTCTGTGTGCCTCAATGTGCTCACATCAATACAGTTCCAAGACAAAATAAAGACGAGTATCAAAACCTGGACTTCAGAACTGAAACCACCACTGCCGTTGAACTGTTTTGTGGCTGAAGCCCCTTTAGTCACTTCTAAATTTCAGATGAAGAGAGTGGGATGCTGAGATTACGTGTCTAACCTGTTTAAAGGTTTTTCACATAAAATGTCAATCTTTGAGATATATTCAATAGTCCTTGAGCTATGTAATGAAAAATGTTTCAAAACAGTATGTATACCTTGTTGGTGAGTAACATAACACAACGTAATCCATGGAAAAAACAGCAGTCTTCAACACTAATCATTGAAATCCTTTTACTATGAACACTGTCTCATCAATCTAAAAATGTAACAGAGCAGAGTTGTGCTGTCACTTGAGTTTCTAAATGCAGGAAAAGTTAATTTTACCAAAAAACCCCAAAGTGGTTACTTCCAGAAGACTTAGAGAAGATTTTTACCCAGGCTTTGCATTATAATAAACTGTCTATGATAATATGCAAAAAAAATCCTTTTGAAACAGCACGCTGGAAGCAGCAGCTGTCCGGAACTGTAAGTGATAACTCACTCCTCTACTACTGGTACCTAACAGGCAAGAAATTGGATATTAAATGTGGTCAGCTAGCTTCAATATCCCAGCAGTATTTCTTTTGTCAAAATGATCTGATAACAGTGAAGATTCATACTTTAAGCTAAGTTGGGTGCTTCATCTCTCAGCAAATTCAGTGCAGAATGACAGATTCTGCTGAAGGAGGATTTAAAGGACCAAAGCTATGAGCCTCTCTCTCTGTCAACTCTGTATGGAGCTTACTTTCACTGTAATAGTCAGGTATGTTGGAAATTGACAGTCAGACCTTTCCTCCGCATCCACAAAAACTAAAATCACATATTTCTGATTGGAGAGACAAAAGATCCCAACTAAGGTTAGCATTTCTTCTACGCACTGTAAGCATATTAGATAGTCCTAATGTATATCAGTCTGAAGTTTGTGAAATAGAGAAACATATCAGACTATTATACATGCATTAACACCTACAAGTGTGTAAAAATAACTTTAAAAATACTTTCATTTGTCAGATTTTCAATAAACAAAGTATTTCATTTAACACAACGGAATTTACATTATCGTTTCCTTTTATGTTTAGTCTCTGAAACACAAATGAAATTTCAGGCAGCTGCTTTGTCTGCCCAGTACATTCCCAACTTCCCTTAATATTTTTATGCTCGCTGGTTCTAAGACTTCTTTCTTCGTTTTTCTTTTATAATCCAGGATGCAATTACTTCTCAGCTGATACCACTACTCTCTGAAGAGAGCAATCCCTCTTTTTAAGTCTGGCTGAGGCCAAAAATAGTTCTGTCAGCTTCTGACAGGCTGAACTTAGCCAAGTGAAATGTTTTAACATTTTATCAACTTAATAACAGTCTTATTTATAATGTGGACAACTTTACTGTCATTATATGCAGACTTCTGAATAGATTATTGAATGCATTTGTTTGGGTAAAGCTGAATATATTAAGAAATAAAATGCAATTGTCTTATATACTGTAAACAATTTCAAGATTAAATATTCTTTGCCCATTTGAAACAAAGGGGTGCCCTAATGGTAACATAGTAACTAAAACCACCTGATGAATCACAATGAAAAATAACAAACTGCCAAATCATGAAAGTTTGCAATATGCAAAAATTACCATTTCAAAATTCTATAACCAGTTTAAATATTACTGTTAATGCAACACTGGAAATAACGACGTAGACTAAAGAGCTGCAGAGACCTTTAGTACTTACAGTAGAGGGGAAAGGTTAAAAGTACAAAACAAAAAGTCTAATAGAAAAAAAAGCGTGGGTTAACGATTGCTTACCCTTTTTTCTGCTACCTCATCCTCTCCTGTAGACTCTTTGCCATCATGTTCATCTCTCAGGGTTGGCATATGCTTTTTGTGTGCTGGCTCTCTGTTTAAGGTTGTATATCCTATGTGTTCATAAATTGGATTAATTGTCATCTTGGAAATGTATTCAGCTGCCTTCGTTTCAATATAAAGAGTAATCAATCCATCTGTCACCAGGTCATGGATGGACTCAAAACGTTTCTCCCCAACAAAGTGTTTTCCATCGTAGTAGAGTCTGAAGTTTCTGGTTTGACTTCCAAATCTGCCTCAATGAAATGGGAAAGTTGTTTTTTTTAAAGAACAGTAAGCAGAATAAATAAGAGTAAGCAAGCGTTTGCAAACAATTAAAAACACTTTATCACTTAAAGCTGTGACTATGCTCTGCGTCTGGTCCAGCCGGGCTGGGGAACTACTGCTTAGCACAGATAGGAAGGAGAGATCAACAACAACTGCAGATAGATAGCCAAAACAGTTACTGTCCCAGAAGGAGTTGTTTGCTCTGGTATTCTTTTAGCCTTTCCATTATCTATGGAAAAACTGAAAAATTACTTCACACTCCTTATGGCTTTTTTTAGTGCTTCACTACTTTATCAGTGCGGTCAGTTTTCTTGGCTCGGACACGGAGAGTTCTCATAACAGAGTCCTCTATTACAGCCCATCAATGCGGAGTTCCGATGCCGTCTCGGACCTCTGCTCCCCGCTCGCTCGCAGGAAGAGGCCATTCAAGGTTCAGCTGAGCTCCAGTGCCAACAATTACACTGAGGCAGAACTGCTGCCAGAACTGGAGCAGCACAGGACAAAATGGCACAAGGGCAAGCATTCTTTATTCCTGGCCAAAGGCCCAGGACTAACTCTTCAAGCTTTGTACAAAAGTCCTTCTGTGTTATGCTTGTTAAGTCCCAAGCTTCAAGCAAATCTTTGTAATATACAGGATATATAACACCAAAGCTATCCAACACCAGCCATTCTGCATCAGGATGGAACAGCATTTTGATATGGGCTCTTAGCAACCGTAAGAATGCTGAATTTACTGAACAGCAGCATATTTTTAAAAACTGCACTCAGAATCTGCAACCATTTTCTGCCTCGAAGCAGTCTAAACATGTGAAAACACACTAGTGTTTGCACTTGGCAACATTTCCTGCGGAGAAGATGGAGGCAAGAAGCTGCTTTCACAGCTCATTCCAGTGCTGTTCTGTGGTCAGACAGCAGCAAGGGTGCTGGGCCCCCTTATGAGGTCAGATGAGCCAAATAAGTATTAAGAACTAAATTTGAAAGGATGGATTGGTTTCACTTTACAATCAAATGCTTCATTGGAGATGTTAAGGAACACAGTAAATAATGATATTTTGCTGAAGTGGCTCCTCTTCTCAGCGGGGCCTCGCCAAACAGGGGAACGCATAATTTTAGACCTTGCCTCAGGTGAAATACTGCATTCTTCTTGCAAATATGGACAAAAACCACATGGTTCTGGAATCTGTATTTTTTCTCTATTCTACATCAAAATGCCATACCTTCCCATCACCCTGTCAATAGTTCTGACAGTGACTGCAACTTCAGAAGCTGCTATTTCTACAAAATACTCAAATGTAAATGGGACCTGCATCCTGCTCAGTAAGGAAAGAGGACACAATGTGTAGGAACTACATGGGCATTTTCCTGCAGATTAACTGGTATGTCTATGCATTCTTTTATGCCACACAAACTAAAAGTTCATTGAATCAAACACAAGAAATTACAAAATGACAGAAAGAAATACATTTTTACCCAATGCTAATTTCATCACAAGATGCAGTTCTGAGTGAATACAAATCATTCAGAAAGTAGAAAGATAATGTCCTAAGTAATAGCTGCAGGGGTAGATGTATTCAGACTTTCTCTTCAGTGCACCTTCATACTCAGCACATTGTATGGCAAACAAGCTTTGACCACCATCCTCTTTATACACCCTGGACTGTCAGAGAAGTCCACACGAGCCAAGAGTGCTCAGCACTTTGCAGTGCCAAAGTGAGCAACCTTCACTGTCATCTGCTCCAGTCAGTGGGAATAATGCACACTGAGCACATACAAGCACCTTGGTGGCTCTCACTTCATCAAGAGAACCAAACAAGTTTGAAGGTGAAGAATAATGGGCCTTAAATGACATATACACTAGAATGACTTATATTAAGAGATGCAGGTGAACTGCTGCTCTAAACAGTAACATCTCTTCTGACTACTTAAAGCAGAGTTTCAAGGAAGCTGGAGGTCACTTATTGCTCTTAGTTTTCTAGAAGAAAAGGTATTACACTAATTTTATCAAGAGAGGATAAAGCACAGAAAAGCATCGCAAGGCCTGTTGCTAGGTACACATAGTGGTTTGATTTTAGCAACATCCCTCAAAATCTAAAACCAGTCTTGTCTGGCTCTGAAGTCTTCCTCTGAAGAAGAAGATGACCAAATGCAGAAAAGACAGAGAACCTCTTAAAAGATCAGCTGTCTTTCCAACAGGTTCAGAAGATGCACCCTCCTACCCCAGGTATGTTTCACTGAGCAGCCCCTATGCTGTAGGTCTGTTCAGACTGCTGCACATGAAGTGTGTCATTGAGAGATACTAGAAGGAACAGAGTTTCCAAGAGATGGAATGGTTTGCCTTTATCTAATTTCCTATTTGTTCCAAATAAAGTTTTTTCTCTGTTCTTTTCTGATTGGATATGTTGTGGAGAAGGGTACTGGTTTTCAAATAGAATCCTACTAGTAATAAGGAGATAAATCCCCAAAATCTCCACAAATCAATGAAACACTAGTCTTTCAAAAAGACTGTACTGTCAATAACATGTCTCAAAATCCTGTTTTATTTCTTTCAAACTTATTTAAATTTTTTCCTGACCATATAATGACACTATTTTTATCAAATTACAAAATAAAAACAAACCTACGTGTTCAACTGAAAATTACTAATAAAGACTTAATCTTCAGTCTTACTTAAAACTATGATTTAAATTTTTCCATTAGCAAGACTATTTCCTAATGTTTACTTTCTGCAACATTCCTGCAGCCTAGTTAATTATACATCACCGTGGCAACAAAGTAGAGCCAAGATTTGATATTTCAACTTCCTGATGCTCTCCTCCTAAAGGCAAGTAGTACTACCAGCTGTTTTTTATGTAATAAGTAGAAAGTGGGACACAGATAAAGTATATTCTCTTTTGCTTTATACAAGGGAACATCAGATGCTTTCCCAAGAAAAAGAATTAGACCTCTGACATGTCAAACAGTCTCATTGTGTCCACTGTGCATTTGTTTGCAAGCAGCAGGACTATAGAAAAAAGCCTTTTTTTTATTCCAAGTTGTCTGAAAAGCGATCACTGTCTAATTCCTTTTGTTGCCAGTGGGGCAGAGTAGATAACATGGGAAAATGTATTAAACAGTAGAGCAAATGTGGCTGGGAATAAAGGATAATAAAGGACTGAGGAGTTGAATTAGGCACCATACCATGAGAGACAGGCTTCAGAATCAGCCACCTACCTGTATGCAGCATTCAGTAAAGAAACAAAAGGAAGAAGTGAAGGATTGAGAGCACAGACAGACTCTCTTACCATCTTAGAGGAGGAATTTTATAGTCCACATACAGAATTGTACAGTAGCTATTCACCACTTTCACAGGCTATTTAATGATGAGAAGAATGTCTAGACACAGGAATTGTTTAGAATGCATAGCTGCAACCAAATGACAAATTAATACCCCTCAGGACTACTCATGTCCTCCTTAGTTTCAAGCAACTTCATACACTGAAGTGGGAAAACTTAAGTCTGAGCCTAAAGGTCACTTGTACTTAATCTTCCCTTGGAGAAAGAGTCTTAATGTGCTTTGCAGCCAGAAGGCAGAAGTCTTTCTTAAAATTAGGTGCCAGAATTTCAGTTCTTATCTTCTGAAAACTCTCAACCAAGACTTAGGACTAGAGTCGTGACACTCCATAAAAAGCCACATGAAAATAAGGAATCTTGCAATTACTAATGTCTCTTAATCATGCTGTGCTCTTGGGAGTGAAAACAAATTATTCCATAGATCCTCTTTTGGCCCATTTCCTTGTCAAAGAAAGACAAGCCTTGCATGCAGCCAAAACCTCAATTATCCCTGAAGGTCTCCAGCTCCCGAGAACAGCTAATTTTATGTTTTTTTAATATTCATTGGCAACAACATTTCTGACGATGGCATGGGAACTTGCCAGCTTCTCAGAACACCTGCCTGACAAATAACATAGTTTTCAAAACCTTAGCAGTATTTTACAAGAACACAGTATGTATAAATGCAATCAAATGCATTAGGGGTTGATATAATGGAGACAAAAAGTCCTCACTGACATGGCTGGGAAGGGTGGCAGAGTACAGTCACTATGGATAGTGTTCCAGAGCCATTTGGAAGGGCAATACTGGCTAGCTGACTGTTGCTTGATGAACATTAATTTGGTGTAAAGTTATCCCTAAAACCTGGTAACACCCATGCTGAATGCATGATACTTGAGTTCAGCATGGAAAAGCATGGCATCTTTCAAAAGAGAAAACAGATCTTAGACCTGGTACTGCAATGTGTCTATCCCCTGCCAAAGCAGACACAACCTCTGACTCCCTCTGTCTGACCTGAATCAAACAAAAACACTCAAGAGCTTGTAGGATATCACTGATAACAGCTTCCCAGCAGTCTCTCCCCGCTGAGGCTGAAGACATCACTGCCCAAACTTCCTTGCCCAAGACAGAAAACAACACTGCATAAATAGTGTGCCCGCTGCAGGCAGTGAGGACCAGAGCAGTGGCACTTCCCTGTGGATCATAAGCACTGCCAGGGACAAACCAACTGCTCTAGGGCATTGGCAGTAAGCAACAGCTGCTGAAAACAATGAAGAAAAAGTGTTACCAGCCCTTGGTACCTGTAATAGAGCATTTCACAAATAAATCTAACAAAATTAGAAGTAATTCCTTTGCTTCAATGTATTATTTTACCATCAACAGCTGATTTTCACCACCTTAAAATTTTGAAAAAATGTCAGCTGATCAAGTACTATACATGCTATTAATATGCAGTAAGACCACTTAATACTGAAGGTAAACATTACTGCTCTTGATCAGTGGTAAGCATTTGAAAATAATCTGTTTGGTTTGAACAGGTACATTACACCTCTTCTTAGTACTGTGCGTGCATGCCTTATTCCATTTAAGCTTATATAAACTGCTGGGATTGATTTGATGATTGAATCAGAATCAATACCAATGTTTGGACACTGTTTTAATGCCTTTTCTACCTGATGAAAGTTCCACACTACCTGGAAACAGACTCACTGTTGTTAGTGGTTAAAACACATTTGAACTCTACATGCACATGGGAACGTATTAAAACCCTGGTATCTTCTCTTTACATGACAGCAATATTTGGAGACCTATGCCAGCTTGCCTAAATAAAGATCATCTAGAAATGTTACTAGCAGGAAAGTTACTAACTTTCACAGTTTCCTAATGCATAAATAATGCTCACAAAATTTTTTAAGAAATGTTCTTCAAGAGTTAATTTTACCATGTGACTTTGTGCTACAGAGAGCTTTCATATTACTTAAAAATAGAACTGTTTCAATTCATCTAAATTAAGGTATCAAACCCTACCACTGTCTGCTCAGCAAACTTCAAAATGTGCATGCAAATTTTACTCTATGTAAAACATTTTCATTTTATATCATATATGATATTGCTTTTCTGGTATATTTTGAAGTAGAACAACATCAGAAATGTAGCAGCAATTCCACTGCAATTGTGTACTATGGAGAGAAAACTGCTACAGCATAATGCTCAAACATGTTCATTTGTGTTTCACTTAGAGCAGCATTTCCTACAAGGGGTTAAAAAAGAATGGTTGGAAAGGCACTTTCAGAGGTCATCCAGGCCAAACCCCTGCAATAAGCAGTGACATCTTAACCTAGACCAGGATGCTCAGAGCCCCATCCAATGAATTTTCCCAGGGATGGAACATCTACTACTTCTCTGGGGAACCTGTTCCAGTGTTTTACCACCTTCACCATAAAAAAATTTCTTTCGTATCTACTCTAAATCGACCCTCTTTTAGTTTGAAAGTTACTCATGACTGTCATATTTCTCTTTTGCTTCTCTAGACTTTCTCACACTAAAAGCAACTTGCTCTTAATTTATCCTTCTAAAACAATGTGGATATTTTAATTCAGTGTATCAAGGAAACCAGAGTGGAAGACATCAAGTGAAAACCAAAAGAAATGTTCTTATTGTAAAATAGCTTGGCAAGTCCAGAAAGGGTTTTTGGAGAGCAGAGTGCAGCAACATTGTTTTTGCTGTTGTTCCTGTCTGAGTTTTTTTTTAAGGTACATGGTAGGTTTTTGTTCAGGGTGTCAAGAAAACCAAATTCACTTAGATTCAAAAAAAGCTACAGTAAGATTTCTGTTCCAGAGAGATTTTGTCAAATCTGATTTTCCGTAAGCCACTGCTAATTCAAAGCTTACAACGCAGGCTGACTTAACTTAAAGGTATTACAGAATTTGCTATTCACTTAACTTGTGAATATTCTACCTCTAGTCTTCTAGTACTCACTCACCACTTCTTTGCAAACAGGGAAATTCACCAATATACTCATCCTGCTCTCTAAATGGTTTTCCCTCAAAGCTGCATTCCTTAACAATAAACAAGCACAATAACATAAAATGAAATGGCTCCTGCATACATAACATGCAGTGTTAGAATTCTTGGGGCTACTAACAGTTCATAGATGCAGATGAACAGCTTTTTTACTATTACATTCTGGTTTTCTAGAATACAATTTCTTCTTTCATCCAAATGCAGCAATAAATGAAGCAGATGTCAATTTATTACTGAAACTGTTAAGAGTTCATTTATTTATCTCAAGATATAAAAGAAAAAAATTAGCTTGATTTTTTTTGTAGCACCTATCAAATCAGGAGGAACCAATTTCAACTCAGCTGAGCTTCACCAAGTATAAAGGAGGGAGAAGGAAAAGGAAAACTGGGCCAGATAACACTTACTGCTGTCAGTAGTTTTGGTGTTTGAATAACTAATAAATGTTTTGATGAAAACAATTATGACACTAAATAACAATGTAAGGTTATTGTGTGTTACCCTGAAAACATGTCTGTAAAGCACCCACAGTACCTAGAGCTGATGAAGTACAGGAATAAAGGTGTTTCTCCAAATACAAAAATTTCTAAACATGTATTCCAAAAATATACAAAAGAAGAGGCCAATCAAAAGGACTGACTTGCAGATAGATTTCTACCTAGCATTTTCTAAAAGCAGTAGAGAAAAAGAGGCATTCCAGCAGAGCTTGCAGAAGACAGAAAAGATATGTATGCTTTGAGAGAAGAGCACAATGTACTTGCACACACAATTTGATTATCAACTAATTGCATTACAATTTGATTTTTTCAACTATTATTTCAACTCCAAAATTCCCAGAAGCTTTAAATCAGGCAGACATTATGCAGCATAAAACCAGCAAAGTCCAACACAGATTCCTGCTCAGGAGCTGTGACTGGGGGTAGTCTGAGAGATGGGGTACAACTTTCAGTCTGTCTAGGCCATTTCTAAGATATCCTAGACTTTTGTACTGAACAAGCATGTGAGACAACAGAGAAGAGAAAACATCTTCTCTAATGGAGAAATGAGGTCTGCAGAACCTGATGGCCTAAAGCCAAATCCTATACGAAGCCAAGAAGTGAGCCCAGATCTCTTGAGCTCCACCACGGTACCTCACGATGAGCCCAGTGCCTCTGCTGCTCTCCACATCACTGCAGACCTTTGTGGCACAGCAGCAACTGCAGCCAGGGCAAAGGACATGGCATGAAATGAACACCAGCTGGCTACCCTGAGCACAGGCATCTCTTAGACAAGTTCTCCCAAAAAAGTTCACAACACACTGAAGCAGAGACTATTCCTCTCAGAAGTGCTGAACTTAACACAAGCAGGAGAAAGACTGCAGTAAACTGAATTGCTAAAGATAAATTAGACACTCTAGCCAAAAGAAAACAGAGCTGACAACAACAACAGATGGGAAGAGGAGGGAAGGAGAACAGGAACACAGCAAGAAGACATGAACCATAAGGAAAAAAGCATTCTAGTCTGTGGGAGGACCTAGGTAGCCAGTTAATTACTCATTAAGGTTAGTAGCTATTTATTATTATTCTAAATACTTATGTGAAGCCATTTCAGTAGTGCCCAGGTGCACTTACATAAGGCAGATGATAAGCAGACCCCTCAGGTGTTTACTGATAGCTGAACCTTACATGTTATTGACAAACTAACAGAGTCAATTATTTAGTGTGAAATTTTATGTAGGGAAAGAAACTTTTTATATGGAAGATGATTTAAATAGAGGGCCAATTGTTTTACTTGAAGCAGAAAAGCAAGCTCCAGAATTTATCACCACCTTTTCCTCTGTTTTTTTTTTTTTTTTTTAGCTAGCAACCAAGGAATATTGTATGAATATTTTAGAAAGGATTCCAGAAACTGAATTCAACCCTTGCTACTGCCAAATACTTCATTTGCAAATCAAGTAAAAAAATACACAGAAAGATATGCAAAGTTTAGTCTTTAAAATGGTCTTTATAGTTTTTTCCTACCAACTAGCATAATGACAGAATACTGTTACCATGGTAAAGTGAAGAGATGCAGTTAGCTACTGTTTTGCTGGGCTCCTTCTGACTACTTATAGATCAGCTGTAGATGCAGGATAAACTATGACCAGATTTTGATATATTCATAATTCAAAAAACATAATTCAGCTATTATCGTGTAGAAAGTCGTTTCAAACAATTCTTCTCTCCCCAATGCTCTCCCATGTCCCAGTATGTACAAGGCTTTTCAGCAGAATGCAGATCAACAGTTTTCATCTCTGAATTCAAGAAGCCTTTTGTGGATGTTGAATTCCACATGTGTAAGTAATCACACAGCAATCCACATGTGTTCTAGAACAGTACTGTACATGTGTCCCAAAAGAACTCACTGAAAATAAACAGCATCCAGCTACCAAAGCAGTCATCCTCTGAAACTTAAAAGGTTCATTTGCAGCATTATGCTCTAATAGCCTACCAATTAGGTCTCCTTTTAAAATGCCAGTGGCTAGTTTCTTTTAAAAATGTCATCATTTAGGGATTGAGAATGTATGTATGAATTTGCACAATACTAAAATAAAGAGTACTAATTTTTGACATTCAGTTCACCTGAAGAATTCTCTCCTCGTGCTACATATTCTTCAACATGCCCAAACCTCCAAACATAAAGAAAACATGACTCATAATCATGGCTCACATTATTACCTTTTTTTTTTCAAAAAAATCATGCTGCAGAACCTTATTTCAATTCATTCTCAGTATCACAACAATAGAATTTGCAGGAAGGGAAACCATGGTAACCAATTAAATGTGCTACAGCAGCTATCTGCTCAAAAGAACATGCAGTACCATCACACTTCAACGCCTACCACTCGTACACTCTCTACCCATTTCCTCTTTATCCTCACCCTAATAATTAAACAAGCTCTCCACAGAAGGTTACACTGCAAACCGTGCCTATTGTTACTGTCATTTGCTACAGGTAACATTAAGCAATGTACTACTCTTTTGCCAAACGTAAAAGCAGATCTAATAGCTCCAGAAGTGAATTAGGAATTTTCATTCTTTTAATCTGTTTGGAACGCTGAATTAACATCACAATCTACTTTATATATTTTTTATTCTAACAGAGACTTGCTGATATGTACGGACACAGATATATATCTACGATAGTTTTCTCATGTTAGCAATTTTTTTTTAACCTCAAGATTGCAAAATATTTTCAGTGGCACTCTTTGACTGATTAATTAATTAGTAAAGACTGGTGAATGCATCCATGATTAAGTACAGGCATTAAATATAGTAGGGTGCTGATTTGCTGCTCTCAGTTGTGTTTATGCTTAATTCTCCTTTATATGGTATCTGACACAATTTTACAGGCCTTCTTAGGCTCTGAACATCAATTTTATTTGAAGGACAGCTCTGAATATTTAGTCAAACTTCTATACTTGAAACAATATTGAAATTATAATTTTCTTTTTCTTTAAGAATGTACTTCTACATCTGTTACAAATTCTGAAAAAACCCCACCATCTTTTGTTTCAAATTTAGATTTAAAAGGTAGTCTGCCTTTAAAAAAGTCATGATGCAAATTAATTGCACAATAATGGATGAAAGTAGACAAAAATAGCTCATCATAAGATGATCAAAATCCAGCTTGTTATGTAAGTGGAAAGCAGATTTTACAGTAACTCAACAGCAACTTTAAAAACTGCAAAGTTTTTTTGGGTAAGAATCACTTTCCCTACCTTACAGAGAAAAAATATTAAAAACCTTCACTTTGAACTCAATTAACTATTCCATAGTATTGCACTAAGAACAGCTGACCACTTTGTTTAAGCTTGCAAAAAGTATTATTTTTCCTGTCCTATATTTGGTCATTTAAGTGGTGCTAGGCTATGTCTGTAGCTATAGCAGCTCAGGAACAAGATCTTCAGATCTCCTAAAGCTAGTTCCATAAAAGCACCACAGCCTAATGCTTCACAGTGGTCAAAAACTCATTTAGAAGGGTTTAGAGAACAAAGAACTAAAACACATCCTGCAGTTCATCTTGAACAGGATGTGCAGTCCTGGCTGGTAGGGACACTGAGATTTTGGACATCAGCTACAATAGCAGGTGGAATCAAATGTAACACTGAAAGTGTTCCATTATGATTTCAGGAATTGTCTGGCTTGGGTCCTCAGGACAAATCACAAAAAGCTTGTTCTTCTCCATTTCAGAAAAGATGACTGGAAACATTCCGTGACAGAGACATCACACCTTGCCACAGGAAGGGGCATGATCCTGTTTCACTACACTGCTCTTCACATCTGGATGCACTGGGTTTTTCAGGATCCCCAGGCAGGCTGACACAAACACAGGAAGAAGACATCTGCCAGAGCTGGACGTGCTGGGCCCTGTGTCTCACTGAATTGCCTGCCTCCCCAGCAGAGCCATCGGCAGCTACAAGCCAGGAAACAAACCTGCCTCAGCCTCAGCATCAGCTGCTCCTGCCCAGAGCTACCACAAGACTTTTATGTCTCGATGAACTGGGGTTTCATGATGCAATCACACTTCATAGGCAGTTTCCAATTTGCCCTAATCAGAATTGACGGACTCTCAAAGACTGCACATCAGACATCAAACAGTGAGAGAGATTGAGAAGATACACAGAAATACAGAGGGAACCAAGTATTTATGCCAAGAGTTGATAGTACCTTCAAGAATTTAAATTTTACTCTACTTTTTTCCATTTTTTTTACCAAAATGCGCCTGAAAACCAATCAGAAAACAAGGATACTTAATTTTATGTTTTGTCACTATGTTATTGCAGAATTAGAACACCTCTAATGGTGGGTTAACTTCATAAAATTCTTGGAATCTGTTCTGTGTCTGTTTTTTATGTAACAGTTGACCAAGTTTTCTTTCCTCCCACACCTTCTAAGGGGTAAAACAACGGTAAAGAAGAAAAAGCAAAAATCATACTGAAGTGATCTTAAAGTTAACATGACTGCTTCAGAGACAGAGTGGCACTTACACCTACTATGAAAATACCAAATTGGTTCATACAGCTAGAAGAGAAATGGTGAGACCCTGAACTCAATCAAAGCTTTCTGTTGAACTTGGAAAACTTTTGCTCATACATACCAACCTACTGACAAGCTCCATTTTTGGCCATGGAAATTACATTCTTAAATTCCTACTGGGATTATCTAAACTGCAGATGGGGCTATCTTTGCCATCTGGCAGTGTAGTGACCCAAACACAAGTGATGCTCTCAGAAAATGACAGAACTACATAAACTCATGATGGCAATCACAGCAACCTTCTCACAGCCAGGATGCACAGAGAGACTCCAGAAAGGACCTAGTCTTTAAGAGAGGCTACAATGTCAGGAACACAGGCAGTGGGCATTCTGGATAATGTTATATTCTGCATTTGTAATTCCAGGGAGAGGAAAAATAGAAAACTAAGCAGAACTGTCCCTCCAGTTAATGGAAACATGGACTCCTGCTACACTGCCTAGTAGTGATAAAAAATAAAGGTAAAATTCCAATGTGTGGAAGACAGAGCACCACAGCCCACAGAGTTCCACCTAAGATATGAGAGTTAACACCCTAATTCATACCCTTTGAAGGCCAACAGTGAGACAACAGAGCACTACCTGCTGTGGGAAGGAAAGCAGCCACCTAGACCCACTGCCCTTGGTACACAAGTCATTTAGCATTTAAACATAATGCAATGGCTGCAGGATGCTGCAGTTTCAGTTTCTGATGTGTTTTCCCAAACACTAAATTTCACAAAAATAAATCAATGATAACAGCTTTGCTATAATTTGAAACCTTTTCCCAAACTGATCACTAACAACTATCTATTCTTTTCTCTATTTGGTATAAAAATGATTTTATTGTTTTCAAAGGGGTTTTCTAGTGTGAGAGATACCATCAAACCTGGGGGAAAAAGCCATCTTTTGACGTGCTGGACTGGAGGTGCATTTGAAAAACAACCTGTAGCAATACATCCTACAAGATGCTCAACAGCTTCACCTTAGTCTGCAGGCCCTGTGTCTTCTGCACCATTGGAAGCAGGGGGTGGAAACTCTGCCTTCAAGCCAGGTGTTACAACAACTGATTTCTTTTTAGCTTTAAAAGAATATTGCAAGAGCAGAAGATGATAAAACTGAGTATTATTAAAATAAGAAATACCAAATTTACACTGTTAATGGAAGTCAGTGTAAATGTCAATAATGTTTCTCTTCGAAATCTTATTACTACAGAAACAAATACTCTATGAAAATATACTCTTTTTTCCTCTGAAAAACGAATTCATCACAACCTATTATTTCAAGACATTATTATTCTAACCATTATCTTATTTTATCCATATAAAACTTTCAGTAACTGATCTTCTCCTTCAATGTTTTTCTGTCTCACTTTGATTTGCAGCTAATAATCACCATCTCCCATCTGAGTACTCAGGTGTACAGCACAGGCCAAAACAACCTCCAATACCTTAAAAGTTATTAAGCTATTTAAAACTTACACCTGTTTTTTATTTGAGTTTATTTCTAGCTGACCCACGTGCCAGAACTTTGCAGAATGAAGAAGTAGACCTGCAAACACTGTTAGCTAACAGGTGTTCAGACAAAGAAGGCCTCCTGACTTGTTGCCATCCCATGGGGAGACTAGAGAGAACAAAGTGTTCTTCAGCAACAGCTACCTGGCCAGCACATGGCAGACTAGTCAGGGGAACTCAGAAGATGCCTTTCACCTCTTGGTCACCTGCTCTCCCAACATCTGCATGGGCCCACATCTGTATCATAGTGGGAGAAGGGCAAAATGAAGCCCCACCAGCAAAACCACAATTGCTGTTATCCTGATGGTGCAAACAATAAGGAATGTCAGCACCTCAAAAGGGCCAGGGAAGGTTAAAGATACCAAATCTGTAACTAGGGTAAAAAAGTATCATGATGAAAAAAAATTAAAACAATCACAAAGAATCTTATGATCTGAGGTCAGCAACATAGCAAAATCATTTGAATATTTTATAAATTTAAAAATGAAATATTAATTACTGACCTTAATGCCAAAGTGTAGGTTCCTGGTTGCCTTTGGCTTTCACGAATGAGATAGCTTCCCTCTGCAACACTTAATAATTGGTCAGCTTCCTCCCTTGAGATCATCCCATGGAATCTAAGGAACAAACACTTTTTTGAAACACATGCCTCTTCTCTTTTAAATCACCTCTTGGTCTTCATTTAAAAAGTAACAGCAATAGTTAGTAATTAAAAAAGAAACAAATATAAAAATTACTGATTTGCAGAAATCTACAGTTTGAATTAATTTCCCTTTCAGCCTGTATTTGAAGTTACTTCAAATGGTTTAGAAAGGCTTCTAGGAAAGAAGATTTATGAAACAAGTATATTGTTTTTAAATCTACATCTATCAATTTAATATGTAGAAATAAATCTGTTTTCTCCTGCTGGCTTCACATGTTCTGTGCTAGTGGCATGCAATCAAACATTTTGAAGCATTCAAGGATATTTTATGGGATCCCTGAGATTTTAGCAAGTTGCTGTAATCTCAGTAATTCCTGATGCAATAACCCAGCAACACTGCACATCTTTTACCAAAATAAACATAAGTAAGATCTTTGTTTCTCCACACTAAATCTAACCATCTTTGCATTAGCAACCTGAAACAGAAGACACATACAGACTGAACATATATTGCATTTAGGATCCAAGTATCTTTTCTTGCTAAACAGAAACACATTTTGCAAAGCCAGCTGGAGAGGGAGATAGAAAAAGACAATCCCTTGAAAGTACAGAAATGTAAGTTTGTTTTTCTCACTTAAAGTAGCACTCAGTGCTATCCATATCCATCAGAAATTGCAGCTGTAATTTTAGGCAGACAAAAGTGATGGCACTGTAATAATGACCTGATGGGCAGACACACTGCTGTAAAACATGCAGAACAAAGAGCACAGACTAAACACTTGACACCTTTTCTGTAACTATTATTAACCAATATGCCAGGATAAACCACTTTCAGAGATGTTTGTTACTTACTCTCTTCCATAATATTTGGGTCTGTTCTCTACCTAGAAGAAACAACAGAAATTGTAACATTTCATAACAAGAGATGCTATACAGTAAGTGGACTGTTTGCAATATAGTATTAAAACCAGAAAGGGATATAATGTGAAAGTGCAGGTAAAAATAATCTACAACAGAATTTCTCCTGTGATTAGAACACAGGGAAACCAAAGGGAGACCTTCAGAAAACATTGCACTTGTGAATGGCTTAAAATGGAGTGAGAAAGGATGAGCCACCTGCATATACAAACTGATGGAATTAAATATTGCTTTTACCAAGTGCCAGAAAGGGGAAATGAGTTTGCATTTCATGTATGTAAGTGCACCAATACAGTGAAACATCCATAAAACTCTCAAATTTACAGATTCCCCTCCATCACAGAGCATTTGGTGCCTCTGCTGAAATAAGCCAGTACTATACAGCCCCTCAGAGTGAGGGCAAATGGTTGAGAAAATCATCAAGTACCTAAGTCTTGTACCTCTTGATTTCACTAAACTGTGTGATCTGCAGCGTCACCTGAAAGACTTCAAAAGCAGGAGTGCATGTGTTATGTGGTGTAACTCCACCTGTCTGTGCTCCAGAGACCTCACAGTGTAAATGCACACAATATGCTGGGGTGGCAGGGTATAAGTTGCCTGATAATTATTTTAGATGAAGTAATGCATCTTCCTATGTCCTGGAAGTTTAGAGCCAAGTGAGGAATAGCTGATCTCATAGAAATCAGCTAATATTCTAAACCACCAGGTTATCCTTTCTTGCTAAATTTAAAGGGGGAAACTCTTTGGGGAATAAAAGTCAACAGTTATACAACCTGAACTACAGAAGTATAAAACAACCCAGCTATGCTGAAACACAGAATGCCACATTAGCTTCTTTTTTCCATCTTTTCAACAAAAAGCCTATTAATGTTAGAGCTTCTCTCCAGTTTTTTCAGTGGAGTATAAAGATTTCAGATATCCAAAACAACAAAACCCAACATACGTCCTGATGTAGGCTATTAGATAGTAATAACAATTCTTCGACATTCCCAGCAAATAAAAAGCTATTGTAATGATCCATCACTTTGGAAAAAACATTCCATCACTGGAAAGATTGATCATGTTCTAAAATAGTTCCTTTTCCTTTATAACAGCAAACAAAAGTTGACTGGTGCGACAGCTGTTTTCAAAGGGCCTGAAGAGACTGGATTATTACAAAAAAGAAGAAAGGTCTTAGATATTTTTTGTTAAATGTAGGCTATTTCTTCAATAAGAAGATAGCAACATAAACAGAAAAAAAAAAGAAAGCATTTTGTTGTTATAGAAACTTGCAACAATTCTTAACTAAAACCCTTAAGCCAAGACACTAGTTTAGGGCAGTTGTTAAAAGAAGAATCCTGTCATGAATAAGATTTTGTTGTCTGTCTAGCGAGATTTTATCTTTATCTCAGTGAATTTATAAGACGGAGCTCGAAAATTTATAGAAGCAAAAGCATTCCTTTTCAGAACTGGATTAGTAACTTGACAAGGCATCTTCAGAGTACTAGCAAATCCTAAGAAAATTTATAATATAATACTCTGTGCAAACATTTGAAGATGTTAACGGGCAGACGAATGGAACAAAGCGTCTGAAAAAACCCCACAGGACTTCCAGGCATTTGTAGCTAGGCTTGCAGCTCATTTAGTGGATGATGAGTTAAAAATGGAAAAAAACATTTCTGTTTACACTTTCTCCACCGATCAGTTTTACCAACCTGCAATAACTTCCATATAAATGTTGATGTGCAACACTTTTCACTTGCATCAGTCTCAGTGCAGCTGGAACATCAATTCACTGAGTTTTATTGCCTGTTTATATGTGTTTTGTTGGGGGTTTTTTGTCACTTTTTACATTTACGATAATATTAGGGGGTTTTGACATCTATATTGAGATACATTAAGACTTTAAGAAAATTCCATCAGAACTCAGCAGGGGCCTTCTAATTCACTCAGAATTAGAAGGGCTACACACACAGTGCAGTTTGTGTGCACTGAGAAAACCACACAGACTCCCTGTAAGCCAAATTTACCATCTAACACAGTAAACACTGTTCTCAAGCTTTCTATAAAGCTTCTGACAGGTGTTACACCAACTGCATCCTTTGCAACTTAGACACTGTGTTTATTCTTATCCTTAACTGCACTGGAACCAGAAGCAACGTGCAGCTTTCTTGGTCTTTTGTGTTTCCTTGGACTTTCAGAAAGTTCCTGCCAGACTGTGTCCTACAAAATTAATTCTACAAATGACAATCGCAGGCACCCATGTATCCTCCCTTTGCACATGAGCACTGAAAGCCAAAACAGTTTAGTTCAAATGCTTCATTAGTTTAACTTTCACAGTTTGTCATCCATAAGTTAAGGAGACAAAACCAAAACATCTGGACTGGAACTAAACCCATCTAAGAAAGGAAACACATTTTAAAATAAGATGATAGCAAGAAATTGGTCCTCTTAGCTAAAGCTGATAGCTGAAAACACAGTGTAATTTTCCTCTACAGAATTCTTTTCTGATTTGGCAATATTTTTGGACCAAAGCATTGCTGCTTCTTTTTCTTTGTATCCAGCAAAGATCAGCCGAACACCGCCTTTTGACTTCTCAGGATTTTCACTTATGGGAAAAATTTCCTATTGCTGTTTGCTTGGCAAGGTTTTCAAAATTGCTTCTAACTTGGAAAAAAATGGGGGAAAAAAGCATGAGAGATTTGTTTTCAATGTGTTTATTTGTATACTGCTAATTCAGAGGCCACGGGAGAAAATTAAGGTCTCCTTATGACACCTTCAAGAAACACAAAGATCAACAAGATATCCACCATTGCTTAATTTATCATTTTTTCAAACTGAGGTGTGAAGGCAATGAAATCAAATTTATGAACAGACAAATCAGGCAGACGTGGCAAGCACCTTATAGTAGGCATATTATATTATAGCTCTCTGGAAAAGAGCTTAGCTGTCACAAAATTTGGAAAGTCATCCTGGTCAAACATCATGCAGATAAAGCCACCTTCACAAACAGCTCTAACAAGGATGTGCATCATATATGCCCATCTATTATGTCCTTCCTGACCATTTTCACAATACTATACAGAGATGCTGTTTAACAGGCTTGTTAACTATTAGCACTGAATTAGGATTAAACCTCCTACAAGGACAGAAAAAGCCAGTGATTTTAATTATCTCCATACTATGTATTTTTTCATATAGTTATTAAAAATAGTTCATGGAATGCTTTCATATATCAGTCAAGGCTGCCCTAAATATGCCTATGCATGCACACGTGTATATAAGACTATATGCACAAAAATATGAATTTCATGGAGGAAATACAGTATTAATTGGACAACATTATAATTTGTATGCAAGCCACATGCAGAAGTAAAATAAACTTAGAATGTTTCGGAATTATCAAATTTAACCTCATGGAGTATTAAAAGACTCAGCTCTGCTGCACCTTCACAATAAAAAATCCCAGATGAATGCAATGCTCTTTTTACTTCAGCGTCTCTCCACTGATCTGTGTGTTGCTCTGATATGAAACTGGTGTAGCAGAGCAGAAACTTGAATTCTTTGTATTTGAGAAGCATTTCAAGTTAAGTAGGTCATTCTGTTGAATACACCTCTCAGTATCAGCACTTGTACAATGTGTGCCTTCGCACATGAAATAAAGGGTTGGGGTTTTTTTATGGTGTGATTTCCAATTATTCTTTAACAAGTGCTTTTCCCCCAGTCATCACTCCTGCTTTTGTCAACAAGTGGATTACAATAAGGCAAGAAGAGCAATTTATGTGCTAATACCTCCCCAAATTACATATTGTTCATTACCACTGACCTCTTTGATGTTCTCAGGACTAAAATTCTCTTCCTAATATTTATGAATTTGTTTATATAGCTGAATAATTCAACCACTTAGGAAAAGATTCTGCTCCCCACTGACTCATGTGTGGCTGCTAATAGAAACCCAGCTGAGAAAGAACAGATCACAAAGCTCAACACTAGCAGGAGAGGCTGAGACCAGAGAGAAAGGTTAACAAGTTACTGCTTGCTGAATATATTTTCACTTCAAATCAGCTCAGCTACATAAATTGTTCAACACTTACAATGCAAAACTGTTATCTGCATTATAAAGAATTAATTCAGAAGTATGAAAATGCACACTGGTAATGTACTTCTTCAATTTTACTTTTATTAGTTAAAAATAAGCTTCCAAGAACTTTTTGTTTTTAAATAAACTACTTCTTCAATGATAAAATGTGTATTTAATATTTGCAGCTAAATACCTGACTGATTCTTTCATAGTTTTTTGCTGTTTACTTCTATTCTCACTAGTTTCTAAATCTACAGCATTTATTTCTCAGTTTCTACAACAATGTTCAGGGTGCGGACACAGGTTTACTCTGCAGAGTAAAGAAGCTGCTTTGAAACACAGAATGTCTCAGGGTTTTTTTTGACACAGGGATAGTTTTACACTTACTTAAAGCTTTTCATATGTCATAACCTTGTTCTGGAATAAATTCATAGAAATATGACATTACAGACACTAATGTGTTGCATTTCATTCTCCACTGATGACAGGACTTAGCAGGGCTTTGATTGTTTGTGATACTTCTGCAAATCCCCCACTGGCTGTAACAGGCTAGAGGCCACCACTCACCCATAGCAAATTTTCCTTTGTAAACCAGTCCAACTTTTTCATTAACTATCTCTATTAGAGCTAGCAAAATTTTCCAATTAGCAGAATTTAAATCCAGTGAAAATGAGGATGAGAAAGTCGTAGTAGTCAGTGTGATTTGGTTTTGAAGAAGATTTACACAGATGCTTTTGTATTTGGCTGGCAAGTTTCTTGTTCTATTCTAAAAAGAGAACAATCTGCATCTGGTCAATAGCTGAACAATTTCCATCACCCCAGAGGCAGGAAAGAATTTTAATTTTCAGATACTGAATACACATTTATGTCTCTGCTTATTTAACTGTATTAGCTAATAGTATTCTAAGAAACACTATGAAAAAGAACTTAATATGAAATTTGCTTATGAGTTCTTACCACCTAGGACAAAAGACCCCAAACCCTTCTCTGCAGTCAAACTAGCCTGGGATATAACACCAACATATCTTACTGAATATCCCAGACTCCTTCATCAGTTTACAATTTCTCCCTGACTACAGAGTACATTTACTTTGTGTAGTCAAATAAATACAAAATAATTCCAATTGTCATGTTAAGTATTGCATGATTTCCTTAACTGTGCTGGTACTTTCAATAATGGGTTGGTTTGGGTTTTTTTCATTTCTTTGTTGTTTTTATTTTTTTTCTTTTAAAGAAATCAAAATATACACAGAAAAATGAAGGTTCTAATTCTGTGGGAATTAAAACATTCACAAATGAGATCCTCAAAGCATCCAACTGAAGAAACAGAAAAATTTTCACCCATCACCACAAGAGTCAGGCAATTTTATGAGCATTACACTGTAAGTCTGTCACTATGGGAGTAAACAATAGCAGGACTCAGAGATAAGGCTCAGTGCTTGTACAGGCATAATGCCAGCACCTCAAGGAGCAGTGTCAGAGGGCTACCAAAAATCTCTTCAAGGTTTTACAATGTGCCTACATACACATAACCACGCACATACTACCACCTCTTCCAGCAGTGAAATAATTCTGAGGAAAGGAAGGAAAGAACAACTATCCAACAGCACTTCACAACAACAAGCACAATCCATTGGAGGCAAGGAACAAAATACTCCATCCTATCCAGGTGAGCACTCTGAATCGTAAGCCTGTATCGAAATATGAAGCTTTTACAAGAGTTCAGATACTTTGTATATTAATGTAATGAAAAAATGTACCATAGAGAAGACTCAAAATAGAACAGAACCTTCTTAATAATGTTGCAATGGGAATAAAAATTGGAAAAACTTCAATTTTTTCACAGCTTGGGTTTTATCTTCTGTAGCCAGCTTTCCTTCAAATCTCCATCCAACCTTATCTGATGTACCTAAGATACCTGCACAACTATTTTAACTGGAATACCTCTGCTTGGATGCTTATTAACAGCAGAAATCCTTGTCAAAACAAAACTTTCTGCTGTAATTCTTGCAAAATTTGTGTATTGTTCTTTCCTATAGCTATATGTTGCTTAAGTGCAGTAAGTTACACCTATACCCTTTTTAGAAATATCAAATTAACAGAGGAAAACAAGTGCTTCCATTAAATGCGGTACTTCTGTTTAATGTCTACATTTTATTTTGAAAATTAACAGACTATTTCATAGAATCATAGCAGGACTTTTGAAAAAATGACAGATAACTGTCTGTTTAATTCTGTCATGTAATCCTCCTTGTGATCTAAATTAATGTTCCTTCTGGAGAGTGCTACATCCTTCTGTATTTAATACTACGTGGAAGCAACTAACATATCTCAAAGATTAATTTTCTTTCTCTTGGCACATGATAAAAATACTCAAGTTTTATTGCAGCAACATAGTAACTTCCAGTTATTCAGTAAGAGCTGTGTTTTATAATACTGCCTAACATTTCAGCATTTTTGAAATAGAAATTAATGTTTCCCAGGTTCTTCAGTGCCCTAGCAAGATGGATGTAGTTATGACTACATCTTGCTGGCACCAATGCTTGGTGTGAGCTAAACCCTTGTGCACCACAGCCCTGGAGAGGTGCTGCCCTGCTGAACCCAGCTCAGGGCACAGAAGCAATGTGGGGTCTGGCTCAACAGCTGATCCCATGAGCAGGGGCTTCCCTATCACTGCCTATTGATGGGATCCCATTGTCACCACTTCTAGATAAAGTCTAGAACTTCACTTCAGTCCATAAAATCTGTGGCTCTGCATAGTTTAGCTCCTGCTATTAACGAGTCTTAAGTACTATGACTCAAACAGCACCACCAGGGGAGGTTTTCGTCTTCCCTCTGCTGATTTATTTCACACATCTACCAGTGATGTCTGAAGGAATAGGTGCATAATTCCCCTCTGCAGCAGCTCTGCTCCTGCTTCTGTGAATTTCTGATGAGAAAAGGGGGAGAAAATGTATGTTTCTATGTGCCTAAGAATCAAAAAGTAGTAAATGATTCTCATGAAATGATGGTACACACCAAAATGCTTTAAATTCCATTTTTAGAACAAATGGATTTCTGAGTACCAGTGCCTCAAGGCTACTCACTCTAATCACAGCACGAAGTGTCCCAAGGAACCCCTCTTTGGGCTGGACACAATTAAGTACAGACATGGAATTACTGGACTGTATAAAACTGAACACTGTGATACCTACCTCACGAGTGCAGGTTATTCTTCTAGGATGGGGAGCTTCCTGTTGCAACTGATACACTGGGAGGAGGCAGAAGTTAAATTCTAATTAATAGAGAATCATTGTGTAAGTTAGGCACTTTAACATTAAACATTGTGGTTTAAATAAAGGAGACTTTGTGCTAAGTTTAACACCAGGATACGCAGGATATAAAAATTTACTAACAAGTGGTCAGGAAAAAAGAATGTTGCAAGCCAAAATGGGACATTGATTTTCTTTACAATGAATTGATCAAGTAATAGGGAATAACTAGGCGAGATCAGACAAGTTCCAACAAACAGATCAGAAAAAGAATCACAATAAGCACAAATTAAAGTTCATTATATGTCAAATCAGGCTGCTGTCAGACTTTGTTCAGTAAGCAGACGGAGCCCAATCCTACCATGCTGGGCACACACACCCGCTGACCTGCAATACAGCAAGACTTTACAAGAATCACTCAGAACTGTGCACCATCACACCCTCTGCCTTTAACACTGCTCAGTGAGGAGCTTTCTGAAGGAAGAGAAAGATGGCCTTTGTATTTGCAGATCTAAAGACATAATGAGTTGAGTAACAGAGTAAAATAGCTAAAGCCCAAATTAAGACATACTCTTACTTACATTTATATCTTCCCTCCTCCTTTTTCTCTATTTTAAAAATAAGCTTCATCAAGCCAGAACAGATCTTTGCAACCAGACAAAAATTTAATGCAACTAGTATGTGCAGACTTTCTAGTGTAATACCAAAGAATGACTTGCAACTTCTAGTCCAAGTGAATCTGGTTTGGCAAGTCACCTTCAAAATGAGGCTGTCAACACTAAGTTGGTATTTCAATAGTACATTAGAAATGGCAAAATGGACATTTGGAATTGTAATATTTTAAAACTAAATTATATTTCAGTAATTAGTACGAATACCAAGGTCTACATTGTGCCATCACCTTCTTCAGATAATAAGACCATACATTAATTTAACCAATACAATTTGACTTCATTATGATTCTCATTTGATCTCAAATCTTTTCCACTGGCAAATGCTGTATTTATGTGTCAACCTACATGGGAATGGAGAAAATGGCAAGATGCCCAATGATCACTGAATCATAAGACAAACTGGAAAAAAACATTCCCTTTGTTCCAAATTAAAAAATCAAATGGTTTTTCCAGTTGTTACTAAAATCAGTCATTTCCATGCTGGGCAATACAAAAATGATTTTTGCAAGTGATGAAGAACAGCACACTGGTACATAAAAGTGCAATTATAATTTTAGGCATAGCATGACTGTTTATACTGCCAGCACATAGATTCCCTAGCCTCTACTGCAAAAGTTGTATTTGATGGCACTGGATCTTGTCCATATCTAATTCTTAGAACCGCAGAGCCAAGTTCAAAGGAAAAAAAAAACAAAATGAAAGAGCAAGTTTTTTCTCAGTTTCACAGAAGAGGAGACCTACAATCAGCATGCTCCACAGAAACTGGCTGAAAACTGAGAACTACTCCTCATCTTGCTTCAAGCCAGGCTGAAAAGATTTTTCTAAAAGGAAATTCTTTTTCACCAAAGGCAATACCTTTCTCCTCTTCCAGTAAGAAGCACAGCAGGCTGACTAGCTAAGTTACAAAACAGGATTCCTGTCCCTCCTCCTCTTACTGACGTATGCAATTCAAACTGTTCAACACCAGTTTTCTCTTGCTGTAGTTATTGCCAGGGAAGTCAAACAAGACATTCTTCTTTGTCTGTCATGAGACAGAAATCTAACCAAACCTCAGGATTCAGAGCTTACTCCTGAGCCACAGGAAGGTTCACCATGGCAGGCAAACCACCATGCTGTAGGAGGGTGGGTGCACACACCTTTGCACGTGCCCAGGCTTTCAGCTTCTGCCAAATTGCCAATGCAGATCTGGTATTACAGAGGTTCAACCTCCTTCTTACAGATTATGTGGTGGAATAAACTGAAGCAGTATTCCCTGAGTTCACAGAAGGTACAGAGCTGAAAAAAATAATTGAATCTACCCTCTCACACTTGCTCTCTTTTTAACCATGGTTCTCACCTAGCCTTTAATTCTGATTAAAGTCTCCCACAGCAGGATGGAAACCTTTTAAAGTAACTACACTTTCTCAGGAGCTTTAGAGAGCAAACATTTTCACAATGTGAAATGTTGCTTGAGCAAATCCCTTTATCCAGCCTGAAGACACCAAGCTGAATATATACAAAGTAATGCAAATATAAGTCTGACATCCCTAAACTGTTAAGTGTGTTATACACACAAACATTCTGTTTTCAAAATCTGCTTTTCACAGAAGACTCTTCTTTCTTGCTGTGGCTTCTCAAGTCTCAAAACGTCTCACATCTTGGCTTTTCTATCTACAAAGAACTAGAATTTATAGGTGAGCCACTGTGGGTAGCTACAACGCTCTTTGACATTTTTCTCATGTTCTCTTCCATGTCCATAAACCTCCATTTGCACAGCCAAATAAGAGGTCGTTCCTTTACACGGAATTCTTTTGCATTTAAAAATGGCTGTTTGCTTTTTTGTGGGTTTGGTTTGGGTTGTTCGTTGTTTTTTTTGAAACAAAACCAGCAAATTGTGGCATTCCCAAGAGAGTGGCACTCTGATCTCAGGGCAGGGCACCTGGACTGCTGCCCTGCACACCCGACTAAGGCAGCCTGCAAGGCCAGCTCCCCCTGGGCACACACACACACCAACAACTGCAGAGCACAGGCAGGCTGCTAACAAACCAGGCCCTTCTAGGCAGGGCTTCCAAAATCCTGCTTGTGATTTGTCACACCAGGCCAAACAAACCCTCTTGTTCTACTACACCAGCAAATTCCCGAAGAAAACTATTTATTTTGAGTTTTCTTAACCAGCTCAAGCTCAGTTCTAGTGATGCAAGGCACTAGATCACAGGAGCCCTGGAAGTTTGCAACAATATCAACTTCAAGGCATGAATGGAGTTTATGTAAGCCCTGGTCTAGGCAGACAAACTACTCTAAGCAAGACCAAGCAGGAGTGGGACAATGCACATTAATAAGGGGCAGAGAATCTACTCCTCTAAACAATCCATGTTCACCTGTCTTTGGGGTAGTGAACCTACCTCCTTGTACCTAAACAGAAGTGAACCCCTTTGATGCTTCTTAAACTGACATTCTGATGAAAAGAGAAATGAGTCTTTTAAAGCATCCAACTGAAACTTTTTCAGCTCTGACTTGGAAAAAAACCCCAAAACACTGAGATACTTACAGTAAGATTTCCAAACAGGTGGTCTGTATTCATCAGTATCTGAAAGAAAACAAAAAAATCTTAATGTTGCATAGGAAACATTTTAACACAGAAAAAACCTGCAGAAGCACTGCAGAATTATTAAGATAATATTGCACCTAGGTTCTAAATTTACTTTTTACTATTACAAAACAAATTGTTATAATTTCCCCCTTTTTACTTAAACTAAAAATGTGAAAAGGTATTTTCTCTATCCAGCTAGAACAAAACCTGTAGAAACAAATCTGAAAAATGGCAAACATGCAGATCAGAAGCCACCATACTGTGAGGAGGAAGGAGAATGTATATTATTTCACTATGCATATATCTATATGTTCCATTTTCAACCACACCAGAAAGATTTTTTAAAATCTCAATTTATATTCCAATAAATGAGTTTCCATGCGACTTATTCCTGCCATTAGCTTTTTCCTCTTCTGGATGGCAATTAACAGCTCTTAAAATAAAATCAGAGTATGCAAGGACAACTAAATGCTTTGGAAAAAAGAAGGGAGTTTTTTTCATACTGAGTACAAGCTCTTTTTGGAAGTAGTGAGTTTATATTAAAAGTAACAACATATTTCTACTCCAAGATTTTAATTCTCAAATAAATTTTTTGAAAAATAAAATCCCAATGTCTTCTAAGTTCTGTCACCCTTATGACTTGTTTTACAACTGATCTGACATTTTGAGCTCAGGGCTATGCAGCAAACTTTGACCACTGTTTTACTGCTCTGACCAGCTTCAGTTCTGATGCCCCAAGTCACCAAGGCTTTCAGCAAGATGCTGTGCTTATCTGCCTTGGAGCTGGTGAGAATTATTCCATCCCCACTGCACCACAGGGTCACAAGCTGAGCCACCCACACAGCCAGCCTTGCTGTCTGAAGCCACTTCTGCCTGCAGCGTTCATGCCTGAGCTGTTTGCAGTCGCCTGCCCACTGGAACCACCGGCTGCATCCAACAAAATAGCAATTTCTAGGCTTTATTATTAGGCTACATAAGGATCAAGCAATCTGGGAACCTGTTGTTTGAATTTTGGCCTGAGTGGCATCTCCACTTCAGAGTCCTTGAGGCCTGCAAAACTGAGCCTGAAGCTGAGATTTTGCTTTGCCTCCCCTTCAAGTAAGCAATCTGTCTTCTTCAGAGATTTCTGTAGTCCCTCTTTCACACATAGTCACATGAAAGATCTCTAAACTACAGCTTAGTGGAAGGAGATATTTTCCAGCTGAACTGGCACAGACTTTACCAGACCCTCCCAGAACACTCTCTGCCCTGATTGCACTGTAATTTTGTTACATTTTTTACTCTATATTTTAGCCCTACACATGAAGAGGGTGCAGCCCTTGCAGACCACCTTGGTGGCAGTGGGTTTTATAAATAGAATTCATTATGACTTTATTATTAAGGCAGCACTTGGTTAAACTGCCATCCCCCCTGATTATGATGGGGTTTGATCTTGGAAGGCCCTGCAGATGCTCTACCACATCCTGCAGATCAGCAAGAACACCTCGAATCTGCAGAGAGACCTTAAGCAGCTCGTGCTTCACTGTGGCAGTAAAAGCAAATCAGCAGCAACAGATGCAGCCAGGGTTATTCATTCCTACTTTGATACCTTTAATTAAGGCAGTGCAAGTCGATTCATTCCAGAAGCATTGTAACATAATCCCTTAGCAATGCAATGTCACATAGAAAAGAGGCAAAATTTTTAAGTAAAAATAATGGCTTTAGTCCCAGAAGACAACTTTTACCCCACCACCTGAATTTACTTTTTATATACTCTGGGTTTTGGCAAGATATGCACTAGTTGAATTCACAAATAAATAATTTAAGTAAAGGACAACACACGCTGTATTTTTAAAATACGAGCTGACTGTTATGAAAATACAAACATCATGGCAGTCTAACCTATACCTGCTCACACTCAAGCCATGCAATTGTTACAGCTAAGGGCATCGTAGTTATAAAACTAAAAAGCGACAGTATTTGTGCCAAAGAAAAAACCTCAAACCTTGTTAAAGTCAGGCAAGAACAGCAGTTACTTTCATACAAGAAATAGCTAACATTCAGAAATGGGAAGGAATGATTTATGTTATGCAGCTGTGCAGAAGGATTTTGTTAGGAAAAAAATCTGTCAGGGAGCTTTACTGCCTTTACAGTGTGAGAATAGCCTCCGGCCATCCCACACGAGGTAATGAAAAAAACAAAAGGTGATTTCTATTGTGGGTTTTTTTTTAAAAGTGTAGTAGCAAACACAAGCACATTGAAACAGTGAAGCAGAGGGTTTGCAGCATTTGTTTCTGAGCAAGCTTGCTTCTATTACTAAAACTATCTGACTACACAAAGATGAAATAGAATAAGCATAAAAACCAGCCCTGTCTATTAGTTACCCGTCTTTAAAGGTTAACCAATGTGGTCCCATTTAATACATCAAAAGTGTTTAGAAATTCGTTATCAGGAAAAGGGTTTGATTTTCAGATAGTACAGCATCTCCAATTAGGCATCTGAAAAGCACTTACAGGCATGATAAAAAACCCACAGAAAATGTGGAACCCAAAATACATTTTCTCACTAATGCTGCAGCACTTTCTAATTAACACAATAAACTACACTGTCAGTTCTCCGATTTTTTTCACAGTAACTCAGCTCTGCTAAATGTTTCCAGGATAAAATAATTTTCTACAAGCTGTGCATCAGGTTCTATCTTAACTGTATTTCCTGCCCTAAGTGAGATGCAATTCAGCTTAAAGCTACTCTTCTCCAAAGGCCCAGAGCATTAGGGAAAACATAAATACATAAGATGATGTGATCCTACCAGCACTGGTCAGATTTTTACCAGTATGGAGGCACTCCCATCAGCAAGGCATTGTAGATCAGGGACACTGTCCATGTACATAAATTGCAGTTTCAAACTGAGACCAGTTTCAAGCTGACAGATACTCTCCCTGAGAATTAGCTGGGCTACAAATACAGTGCAGATGATACACACTCAAAAACCACACAGATTTCCCATAAGCCAAATTTACCATGTAAGACAGTAAACACTTTTCTTCAGCTTTCTATAAAGCTTCTGACAAGTGTTGTTACACCAAATTTACTCCGAGCAACTCACACATAGTGTTTGTTCTTACTTTGGCAGTTTGTACAAGCAATATTTAATGCCATCAGTTCATATATGTAGACTCCTGAGTGGCTCATCCTTTCTCACTTTGTTTCATTCAGAAGTACAACGTCTCCTGAAGATCTGCCTTTGGTTTCCTTACATTCTAATCACAGGAGAAATTCTGAGTTCTCAGTACTTGCTTGCCATCATCCCCTTCACTCACAACACACTCCTCTCTTTTCCAGGACCTTGCCTTCCCCCAGCCTTAGCAATCTCCACCTGCATTGCAGGACCTCCCCCTCATCCTTGAGCAGTGCTTTGGTTTGCTTCCCAATGTTGTCCTGTTAGGACTCACCTATCCATCCCACTCTATCTGCTCAGCATCTCATTCTCAAGCCATCTTGTCTCATCTCAACTCTACTCCAAGGTTCCTTGCAATTTGCTTAAATGCAGAGAAAACAGAGACAGAAAGCCCAGAACACCACAATGAGCAGCTTCTGGCAACAGTCAGAAATGTCACAGTGGGCAGGAGCATTGCTCTCTGGGTCCACAATGCCCTCCTTTGAGCACACCAATCCACCAAAAAAATACAAAAAAAAAAAGTTAACTAGGCATCTTGAGCATGAACCACCTGCAATAATTAAGAATCGAAAAGCACAGACTGACCATCAGAAATACTCACTTCCACAGAAATGGAATTCCACTTCTGCCAATAGACAACCATACAGCCATTTAGAAGTTCATACACAGACACAAACACTAGGAGAACATCTCAGATTTTCCATAAACACAAATGTGACTAATTGTGACATTACAGGGTAGCATTTCCCTATGTTATTTTGCTGCTCTCTTATCCACTCCTACTTTACCCACTATATAAATTTGGACAACTGCAGTACTTTCAGAGTGTACATTTTAATGGCAGATATGAAAACTGTTACTATTGCCTCAAACTGTTTAGAGTGCTTGTCTTTGTGTATTCCTTTTAAAGAAAGAAGAAAAATGTTTACCTCTGCTTGAAATGGCTGTTTCTCTGCCCACCAGAGATCAGCCAGTTCAAGGGTAGAGGAGCAGCAGCAGCTTAACTCTGCATGGTAACCCCATAAAGCAATGTAGGACTTACAGAGAGATTTACTCTAGAGAACTCAGTTGTAGTTTTCTTTTACTGGATGTCAGTACCTGAACCTTGGTCATCTCTAACATCAGAGATTAATGCTGTCTGGGAGGCAACAATCATCTCTCTGCTGAGACAGCAGCTCTTACACCAACCTTTCGTTTTATTTGATAATATCTCTATTGAATACAGGTGAGGCCTCAGGTGGGGAACTTTGTGGAAGAGGCTGGTTCTCAGCCATGTGGACCAAATACCAACATGATCAGGAGAAAAAAAAAAAAAAAGTCTGATTTCATGTTCTGAACTGGTCTAGGACCAAAGAATGGTGTAAGTCACAAATATGAAAAGATGCAAGTATAAACATTCTTCCATAAACTACAGCTAGGCACTAACCAGAAAGTGTGTTGTAAGATGCTAATCTTGCTTTGTTTGGCACCAGCATGTATCAAAAATTAACTCCTGGAGAGATTCACAACCAGCCCAGTGGATGTGGCCATTTGCTGACCCATAAACAGACTCCTTTTTGTGCCTGAAAAGCAACTTCCAGGAAAGTCATCTCCAGCCCTCAGATCTTCCTTATTAGCACCTTCTCTATGCCCAATGGATGCATATAAAAAAAATCACTTGACTTAGAGAAACAAAGCCATAATTTACTTGCTGGTGAGATTCTCAAGCCACAAAAACCAGCACGGTTTAACAGAAAATGTCATTTCATCTCCGTTTTTCAGACTACAAGTGCCAACAGCATTTCAGAAACTAAGCTCAAGCCATCACAAAATGTTTTCAGCAGCAGCCAAGCAGGCCCTAGCAGTGAGGGCTTTGACACACTCCAACCAAAATAAAACTCAAACAGCACTGAGTCAATTGAAGGATGAATACAGCCACTGCCCTAGGCAGCAGCACTAAAACAGATGGGCTATAACTCCATGGTTTCAGGGTAAATATGAGAAGCTGATCTTTGGCTGCAGCAGCACTGGAAGCGTTTCGCAGAAGTCCCTGTGCAGCTGGCAGCAGGAGGGGAAGATGATGCCAGGCAGCTTCTGGAGAGGGGCAGCAGGGTGGAGGGTGCAGAAAGCACCAAACCATCCCTGTCTATAGCATGTGTAGTGAAGGAGTAAGGGACACACACCAAACATCCTTCACTGCACTGAGATAAGACCTTGGGATGCCCTTTTCTTTGCATAAAGCCTCTTTGCCTAGCAGGAGCACTCAGTTAGATGACAATCTGTAATGTTATCTTCGGCACACAATTTCCTGCGAATTAAGAAAAAAAAAGCTTTGAAAACTTTTAGATACATCAAGGCTCTTCCTAAGACACCAATGCTACAGTGCAAAAGTCTCCAAATAAACCACCATCTATTTTCTCCACCTTCTCCAGGTAGGGAAAAGACATCAGACAGGCATGCAGTTGAAGGTGCTGGCAGGTTAGAGCTCAGCAGGCACCTCAGAGGTGTGCACACAGCCAGCCCTCCCAGCAGAGCATCCCCTGCTCGGCGCCCACCGTGCGCTGGCACGACACAACCCAGCGCCGTGGGAGCGGGAGCGAGGCAGCTGCTCAATGCCAACCAAATCCCGGTCTGACCACAGAGACAAACTGCCTCTAGGTGCACAAAGCAGCTTTGGCCAGCTTACGTGGTTTGTCTCCTGCCAGGGGATGGCAGTTTGCAGGCAGAGGTCACAGCAGCCGGCTCAAGCGCGCCCAGCTGCTCCCAGGCCAGCGCTGGAAAGCTGGCACACAGAAAGGCACTCCTCCACTGGAGCCATCCACCCACAGGGACCTGCCCAAGCTTGTGGGTAGAGGTGACAGTCACCAGTGACAACTCTTCTTATACAAAGTTTTATTCCTTTACCTTGCCCTTTAGCACAGGTAGCTACTTCTCGATGCCCATAAATTCAAATGCACATGGTCAGCTTTGGACTTTTAAAATTAAATAATGTTTGAGTTACCTAAGCAAGAAAACAGTTCAATGTATTTTCTTCTCTTTTTCAGAGGCATTCCCATCTGGGAGGAGAGCAAGAGTAAAATACAATCTAAGAGAAAGATGCAAACCACTGAAAACAGGCACCAATAATGAAAATTTCCCTTCAGCTGCAAAATGGCATTGCATGACACACCCTGTGCCCCAGGATTTTTTAATATTAAAAACTTATTTTTATTTGCTCATTCATCCTCTCATGTTTTCGCTTTTACCGCTTCAAAAAAAGTACAATTAGGTTTCTTATTACTACTGGAGAAAAAAATGATTAAGAGAAAGTCAGTGTGAACAATGCCCCAGAAAGCTACAAGGGCTAATGGCATTTCTCTGATGTGACCAAGGGGGAGACAAGAAAGCACACTCAGCAAAAGTGAAGGGGCCCAAAGAAGGGCATGCTCTGATAATTACATCAGTCTTGAGGGGGAAAGAAAAAATGGATCACACTGCCATCGTGTTTCTACAAATGTCTGATCTGGCAACAATAAATTCTGTGGGAATGCCTCTAATGGAGTTGAATGAGAGACCCACTGAAAACAGCCAGAGTTCAATGCCTTTTATGAGCAAGTCTACTATTATCGCCTCTTTATGAATGATGGGAAATTTTAAGAAGTAATATTTTGCTTATCACAAGCACTGCTGCAGGGAAATGAACTCACCCTCTAAGTGATCAGACCAGGTTGCAAATAATTCATTTCTAGATTTTCATTTAACCAAAGCAAGGGAAGCAAGTATTCATTTTTCCTCCTCTTTGCCAGATAAAATACTGGCATATGACTGCATAAGTAATGAGAAATAAAATTGTTTTAAATCTTTTACAGCAAAAAAAAAAATCTTAAATTTTAAGGTGAAATTTTCACATATGCAACGTTAACAAGCAAAACACAGCTGTTTTTCTCTTGACAGCAGTTTAATGGAGGGGTGGGGAAATACCCCATGAAAGCACAGGTAGCTTACTGTTTAAGATAAGTTTCAAAACATCTAGTATTATCTCTTAGTGTTGCCGAAAGCATAAAAATTTGGCTCTCAGAAAGGTAAAAAGATGACAAGTGCCACCTTGTGGGCATTTAATAAAGACAGAATTTAATGTTACTTCCTGTGTATCAGTCTCCAGACAACAGGCTGCTGCTGACTTTCAGTATTACTGGAACACCACCTTGGCTCTCTAAGGAAAGACAGACACGATGGGAATTGCTTCCTGACATGGCTCTGCAGGTCAGCTGCAGGCAAAGCAGCAGTCAGGCCAAAGGCTGTCTTGTAACCCTCTGATTTACATCACCACATGTATCCTGAAATGTCTAATTTACGCAGTAAACAACTTCCAAGTGAAGATATTGTCAAAATCACACATGCCTCTCTGGCCTGGTTTTTTATAATTCATTGTGACAAAACTGACTGTCTGACTGCAGCCCTGAAGAGATGGATCAATGAGTTTGGCAGTTTCCCATCCTCCCTGTGGGTTATTTGAAAGGTCTATTGCAGACCAATTTTGCAAGGTCAAAATTTTCAGAAATAGGCCTTTTTTGGATGAATTGCCTCTTTCAGATTTAACAGGAAATTTTTCCAATTATCTTTTAGATTCGGTAAAGCAAACTCTTGCTCACTGTAAATTCAGAGTAATGTCAGGTTACATAAGCTTGAACACTGCAATCAGATTTCTTTGTTTTTAAACCCAGACTGGTTTTCTTTGTAGACACTGTTTTGGTCATGGCCAGTGAAGTTTGCATGGAAGGCTGGAGAAATACCTGTTGGGGCTATTGCTCTTATACTCTCTCATTCCAGCCATAGCAAGGGATAATACAGGAGAAAACATTTACCCTTTGACATTTCCTTTCCTATTTTTTCTTCTGCAAATCCTTCTTTGTCTCCTATTTTAAAAGTCTGCCTGCACAAAGACAAAGCTCATTTCCCATCGCTTGCCTCACTTCTTCCAAACATCAATAATACTAACAAGGGCACGTCAGTTCTGCCATAACTCCAAGCCAGTGACAACTGTTACAGCCACAGTCTCAAGGCATTCACAGAAACACTTTTTTTTGTCTTCATTTCTCTAGTAAATCTAACAGGGAATATTGATTGGAGTTTGATTACACAAATATTCTGAATAGTTACCCTACTAGTGAAAAAGAACAACATGATATGGTGTAAAAGTGTCTTTTAGCTGTAAATCAATCTTCTCCCCTGAATACAATGTCTGTCCAATCAAAGTTGAGTAGAAGAGACCCTAAAAAAACAGGACAAGCACTTTTGAAATACAACCCCTCCATCCATTGCATAATGCCCTAATTTGCTGAATGGGGAGACATGCTTTATCACTGTTTGCTTGGTTGCTTTGATTTGTTTTTCCACACACAACACCAACATAATGAACATAAGTTCACTTTCCTACTCTAAAATACACCTTGAAATAGAGCATTGTGGCTTTACCAAAAGCTAAACCTCAATAAAAGAGCACAAGACTGACTCTGCCACCCTATCCCTTGGTAAAAACCTGCTGAGAACTTGCCTACCCTTGTGTTTCAGACCAAGATAGCTGCTGTGCATTCATCAGTCTCCTGGGGTAAAAAAAACCTAAACTAAACCACCTATTAGCACTCCAGACAAAAATCAGAGCCTTCAGAGAAAATGAAGAGCAGATCTGATTTCTGACTGCTGTTATCACTGGTGTAAAGACAGACTCACATGTTCCAAAGCACATCTCTCCAACGTCTCAGATGGTCAAACAGATGCAGCTTCTCCATCCTCAAACTTGACCCATTTAAACTCTTAGACCATCAAGTCATAACAAACCTATTATAGTTCCTATTACAAACAGATTTTTCATTTTATAAAACAGTTGTCAATAACACACACCATTGCTCAGGCAAAAATATGGTTTGTATTTACGCCCTTATTTTCAGAACAGATGCAACTAACAAGTAAAGTAACCCTGCCCAGGATCGTGATTGTTTTTTATAGTGTCATGAAGGAAAGTCCTAAAAAAATTATTGGCAGGGTCTGAGACAGGAAATGGAAACAATGTGCTATGATGTCTTTTTTTTAATTGGAATTTAAATTTTTATTCCAAAAGGCATTCTCTGATTGCTGTGAGCTTCTCTCCAGTCTGAGAGACCTCATCCATTTCTCATATAAAACATTCAAGAGGCCTCCAAAGAAATGAATTAGGATGCTCCAGGTAGAAAAGCTGAAAACTCCACATTTCCTCCTGGAAATGCCATGGCTCACCATTATAGCTGTGGCCAAAAACTACAGTGAAAGCTTTTCACCCCATAGCCCCTCCCTGTTTATAGCAGTACATCCATCTTTTGCACAACAATTTTCCTCCTTGGCAGGTTCATCTGCTGCACTAGGCAGGAACCAGACAGAGAAGAGGGAGCAGGGCCAGCCCATGGAGAGAGAAGCTGTGCTCTGGGTCCACTCCTGCACCACGCAGCACACAGTGGGATTGGAGCAACAGCCAAACAGTCCCAGAGGGGCTTTAGCAGCTCTGCAAGCACTGAGAGGTTTTCTGCAGGGGCTTCCCCTTTGTCCTCAGTTCCTTCTGGGTTTGGGAGGAGAAAATCAGAGCTGGGAAAAGAGCTGGGAACAGGCTGCTGCAAGGAGAGCTGAACAGAGGTTTGGTACTGCCCTGAAGGAATGGGAGAAATAGCCAGAAAGCTTGATATGATCAATGCTCAGAGATAACCTCCAAGTCCTTTTTCAGTTAACTCCATGTTTCTTTACCCCTACAGGAGATGAACTCAGATGGTTTTCCTGTCTCTGTTTTGAAATTGTTTTCTTTCTCTTTTTTCCCACTAATTAGAAGAAAGACAAATTGGTCCACAAGTAAGGGAAACTTGGTTTATTAGCTCTCATGTTATCATGGCACTACATCAAACAGTTTTCCAACCATTATTAGCTGCATTTCTAGGATATCACAGCATCCTTACTGGAACTAAGATCCTATGGAACTGCCCACAAGTGAAAAGCAGACTTAGTCCTACATAATAAGCCATCTAAACAGAAAACAGGAACAGTAGCTGGTGAGAGAAGCAGAGGCCCTTGCAGAAGAATTCAACAATGAAAGACCAGTATCTCTATTCCCAAGTCTTGCTAACCCAGTATTTCCCCAGCCAGCATTGTCTCTCTGGATAACAGCTTTTTTTGGTGTCTTCAGCCCCACTTTGACTTTATGAAAAGAGCCCTATCATGGCAATTGACAGCACAGGAAAACACATACAAACAGACAGAAGGATAGTGATGGGATGTGACAGATCAAAAATCCACTTTATAATTTAAAAATGGTCCTGGTCTGACACAGCTTGGTGAAAACTGACATGAGGCAGGATGCTGCAAGCAATTGTCAGAGACTGTGATACAGGATTCCTGTACAGAAAGAAGGGCAAATGCTGAGACAGCTCTGAGACATGGCAAGCCCTGCCTGTGTCTTCCACAGCTGCTCTTGCACAGCAGTGGGAGAAGGAAAATGCCAATTTTTTACATTTAAAAGTCATGACTAACAGCAGCATCCACAGCATCTCACCAAAAAAGCAATAAAAAAAGATCTTTCTGCTTCTCCTAGACCTTTCTACTAAGTGAGAAAAAAGTCAACAAGCTGAGCTGGCCAGAGTGAGCTCTCCCTCTGACAGAGCAGTCTGCACCTCACTCATCTCAGAGGCTGCTTGGGCTCCTGTCCCAGGAGTGCTGCATGCTCTGTCCCAGCCTGGGGCTCACCCTGCTTTGGGACAGCTGGGACACAGGGGCTATGGTTCAGCTCCTGCTCATTCTGAGCCTGCAAAGAGCAAGTCGAGACTAAATGATCATCTTTGGTCTAATGCAGCTGGAGGTAGATTGGGTGGGAGTATCTTCTGACATAGTACAGTCCCAATAAAACCTAAGGAATACAAGATGCTCCATGGAGTTGCTGCTCTGCCACTGAGGAGGGGCACACAGGGGTGCAGGGAGGGGACTGTGGCCACAGCTTGCTTTGACATGATGTGGCACTGTGAAGCCACACAGGAGAGCCAGGAGCTCCCTGAGCACCACAATAAGGCAACAGCACAGCTACAGGCACACGAGCTCACCACTGGAAACAAATGCTGTGACAAGCTTCCTCACCTTCTGTTCCTATTAAACCCCTGAAGATTCTTCCTCAACATTTGTTAAGTCCCATTTATAAATATACTGCTTTAAAAAAAAAAAAAAAGCCAAAAAGGAAATCAGTAGAATTAATCGCTGTGTCAAAATCATGCTTCCTTTACTGGAAAGATAAACTCTCGTGTGCATGTTCCACCTGTAAGAGAGAGGTGAGGAAGAAGTACGTCCTGTTTGGGGGGCTTTTGGTAGGCTGTTTTTTTTAATGAAAAATGATCCCAGATTGCACTGAAACATTGTGTCCAGATTCACATGGAAACCATAAAACACAGCTGAAAAACACTGGAAGACTGGCCCTACCAAATAATTATCAGCAACTTTTACAGTCTGTACAGCCTGTAGCCTGCTCTGGGCTGCAAATGTATCAGACATGAATTCAGCATTGAGGAGACTGCTTGTACCCTGCCAATGCAAGCACAAGGAATGCTCAGGTACTGCACTGAGGCACTGAGTTTGTGTTTCACAACTGTTCTCCTTTTTTCACAGTCCCCTATCTACACCACACAAGAAATAATTTAGTCTCTCCTTATCCATTGCTGCAGCAGTACCCTAAAACTTTTCTGCATCAAACTCTTTACTCTGAGGGTGCTGAGGCACTGGAACAGGTTGCCAGAGAAGCTGTGGCTGCCCCAGCTCTGAAAGTGTTCAAGGCCAGGTTGGACAGGGCTCTGCTCCAGTGGAAGGTGTTCCTGTCCATGGCAAGGGGTGTAGGAACTAGACGACCTTTAAGGTTCCCTCCACCTGAAACCCCTCTGTGATTCTATGATGCTCTGTTGTACTTGCTATGTAATTTAAATGGTTGCAACTGTGGTTCTGTAGCTGTGGTAGCACACCACAATCCAGTGGGCAATAAAACAATGGTAGAATTTAGAAACAATTTAGAATTTACATTTAGAGTGAACTTTCACACAAGCAAGCTGCCGTGGGACATTCTGTTTCTGATCAAGATCAGAAAATATATATATTTTTATCTCCTCTTCTTAAGTGGCAAGACTGCTCTTGCAACAAAGGAAGCAGGAAGGAGATGGAGCTGAGGACTGTAGCAGAGAGGAAACCACCACCTCCCACCCCCCCCAGGATATTCAGACCCAAGCACGTGATGTTTTCAGCAGAGCCAGATCCTGCCACTTGCACCAGGGCTGGATGTGACAGTGGGCTTCCTTACAGAACAGACAGAGACCAAAACAAAGTTACCTGCTCACTGTCAGCAGGAAAGCCCAGCCTGCAACCTCTTCAGAGGGCCGCAGCCAGGGAATGCAGTTTTCCTAATGCATTCTCCCGAGGGACTCAGCTTTGGTCACATGAAAACCAGACCACTTTATCACATCCTATCAGCATTAACAACATTTTAACCAAAAGCAAACCGGCCCCGACATGACCAGTCTTCCACGATGCTTACCACAGAACAGCTAATAAGGTCATGAAAACAAACTCAGGGATGAATGTATCAAAATATATCATGGAAATTAGACTCACAGATCAATAAATAGAATTTTATGAGCACAATTTTCAATAACTTTGAAATCACCTCATATATATCATTTTCATTTTATATACCTTTTTCATTCAGAGTGCTGTAAATGTCAAATGTCAACCAATTCTTACAAATGTTCAAAGGCTGCTGCACACACAGCAATTGGCTTCCCAGCTGGGTGTGACCAACCTCCCTCCCTCCCCCGGACCAGAATCAGGACAATGACCAATCTCTCACTCCACACACAGCCAAACCCTCAGAACAGCATGGAGAGCTGCAGGAACTCTTCCCAGCACCTTCCTGGGCATGGCCAGCAAGGGTCCCTGAGGCCCAGATGTCAAGCAATTTCCAAGTCCTAGCTATATGCTAAATGCCAAGGTAAATGCTTTAGAAGGCCAAATATTTCAGAGACCTTAAACAGGGACCTTTTCCTTGTTTAAACAGACTCAAAAAAGCAACATCTAGAGGGTTTTTAATTTTCTGCTATCATTTGTGAAGATGTACAAGCCAGATACAATCCATGGCACTGAAAGAATAACCAAGCAAGTTTATGATTTTTTGAGGGAGGAGAAAGCATCTCATCTTCTGCTAATAACTACAGAAGAGCCCTTGGGGCAGGTCTCGGGTGTGTTTTGTTTCTCTGTGAAGACATTTGTGTGCAGAACTGTACAATCTCTGTCCACAGGGTGGAGCAGCTCAGTAGCCTGAGCTGTGGATGCTACACCCCACGTTCAGAAAAAACAGAGTTGTCCAACAATGCCCATTCAGCTTAGACTGCACAGAGCAGTTACCCACGTCTGCACCCCTGGGGGATCCTGATTAATCTACCTTTAGTCAACAAAAACAGCACAGTCTTCCAAAAGGCTTGTGCTTTGAGTTTACTGATTGGAGCAATATTTAAATTATGACTATAGTACTGCCACTGTGAATAAACACAACCTTTTCTTGACACTGAGATGTGCTTTCTGCCACCAGAAAACTTTTTGTACATCTGAAAAAAAACATTTAAGGCCTCTCAAAGAGAATTAGTGAGAGAATAAAGTACCAAAACCTGACAAAGCAAAAAGCATCATCTGAGTCCAAACCAAACAGAAGAACCCCCACATTTACACCTGAAACATTAGCCCTTGGCCAATGTGAAGTGTACATCAGGAAAGCTTCCTAGAGCCTCACATTCAGAGTGTGTTTCACTTCAACATCATCAGCTGAGATTCTGTGTTACACAGACTGTCTCCATTCTTAGTGGATCTGCTGGTGTCAAGGAGGAAAGGGATGCAATTGTTCAATGATGTGCCTGAGCTGATGACAGCATAAGAGCGTCTCCTTGGAGAAAATTCAAAATTCTCACCTTAATCCATTACCTGAGCACACAACTGGACATGTCCGTTCCAGTTTCAGCAACATTCCTCAAACTTCTGATTTCTTTAGATTCTTATTCTAACAATCACAACTGAAAGGAAACACAATTTTATACTAGCCACTGTGTGAAACACACTTCTAAGCACTAAACTGAGAAGCCATGACTCAAATTTTTTCATCCTTGTCTATACTGTTAGTGCCACTTCTCTGGTATTTCCATCAATTTATACCAATTTACTAGTTAATAGATCCTATACAGGTTTTTCTTTTGATTGCATTGCTGGCAAAACCTTTTCAAGCCTACTCTCCTTATTTGTTTCATTAGGTTCTACAAATCATGAAGCACGTAGGAGAAAATGTTCTTACAACTCTCAGCACCTGGACACTTATCCTCCCAGACACTTGAATGGGAGTTGGAAGGTCTAGTTTCTCTCTAAAATGGTTTCATTTTTTAACAAATCCCCTTTATTTTTAAATGTTAGAAAACCCCAAACCTAAACGTTGTACTAATGTCCCTAAGTAGTTTCATTTAATTAGACTATTTGTCGTTTCCATTGTGACTAGATGCTGAATTTCTTAAACTTCCTCTAAAATTAGCTTGGTATCAATCAGTATTGAATGAAGCCCAAGTATTTTAAGCAAGGGCTAACCACTTCAAGAGTATCTGCTGCAACCAGGTTAAAAAGATCACTTTGAATTCACTGCTTTTCTGGTGAAAAAGACCTAGCACAGGCAGTGCCACATGGGATATGTATTCACTTTGTTGCTCACCTTATGCTCTTCAAACAGTTTTCAAAGTTCTTTACTTTTTTTTGGCATCCATGATAGATATCATTCCTATCATTCTACATTTATGTTCCCTGTAGTGACAAAAGCCCTACTATAAATGTCCCAATTCCATGAACAAGCTTCCATTACTTACTTCAGTTAAGGAACATATTCAGAGACCACTTTTCTGGTACAACTGGACTCTTTAGTTAAGGGCTCTGTCAGTAAACTTTACAATCACAGGTAGCCATAAGTTTTAAGCATAGCTCAGACAGAGAATATAGAGAAGAACTTGAATTGGAGGTGATCTGTTTGTTTCCTGTTCTTAGAAGGTTCTGCACACAAGACAAGAAATAAGCAGATTAATTTTTGAGTACTTCGTATCCTACAGAGAATCTGCAGCATTACCTGTTGTGAGCCCTTTTTTAGAGGAACATTGACTTTCTCTGTACCTATGCTAACCAAGCACTCTTTCCTAAGCAAAGAAAACTTTTATTTAGAGAAAAAATTCTCTCTTTAAGGCTGACACATTAGAAAATATGTGCTTGAAGCAACATAAGTATATCCCAAATTTTGAAGCAGCCACAAGTCAGTAAGCACAGTTTGCATGGAGAACAGTAATCACAGGTGCATACAGCTTGAAACAGTAATTTGTTAATTATTATTTCACGTACGGAAGAACTTATTTCAAAAGGTTAACTTCATACCCATAGTAGCAAATAGTCACAGAAAATTAATTCTGTGTAGTACGACATCAGAGCTCAGAGCCTTGGAAGCAATAGTTAAGTGTACAAATCACTATTTACGTGTTCTTTCAGAAAGGCATAGACACATAAAACAGAGGTATCACTGGCTTTTTTGTCCCTGCCCACTCTGCCTGTAGCAGCGTATCGTTTGTTTCTTTTATTCTGATATTCTCCCTGAAGATTTCTCTAAAAACTGCCCTTGTTCATCATCTCCTTATAAAACCATATCTGTCATGCTGAGTACAGCTCTGTCTCTAATCCCATTCATCTGTAGCTACTCATCAGAGTGCAAGCACTTTGAAGATTAAAAGAGAATTGCTTCGCTTCTCATTTCTTAACCACCAATACTCAGGGATGAGTTTTCATCCATTGGCAGGCTCTGAGTAAGAAGGCAAGAGCACGAATAACTAATGACAAATATGTCCATGAAGATCTTTCCTGGCTGTTTGGAAATGTCTTCCTTTGTTCACACAAGAGAGTTGATGAGCAAATAAATGAACAGGAAGGGAATTCATAAAAGACAGGGACAACTCGCAAGCACTAAAAATAACAAAACTATTTTTCTTTCAAAGTACAATGTTTACTTTCTTTAAACACTTTTCAGGATATTCAAAGACACAAACAAACAGTGGGATAACTTAATACTTCCCCTCCTTTACCCTCTACATTGTTTGTTATCTTTCCAACAGTTGAGTCATTCAAGTGGAATGACAGCGTGCACCTCAGCCCTGTCACTGTGCAATCTCACATCTTAGGGTATTAACAGATGGCTTTAGGAAGTCTAGCCATAGAAACGTGACTGATTGCTCTTCCTGTCACTAGGAAGCTGCTACCCTGCAGGGATTCAGCACAGCAGGACTGGTGGGTATCCCTGAGCCACCTCTCTGCTAAACCAGGCAAGCGGCTGCAGCCCAGCTCCCCGAAGGCTGGGCATGCAGCCACCAGACTTTGTGCTGAGATGGCAGAGAAGGACACTGGCTAATACACCATTCCAGCTGCTGCATCAGGCAGCAAGAAATATCAGAGAGAAAATCACCAAAACCTTCTGTAAGGCAACACAACTGTGCTGTAGGAGGAAAAACAGCAATAGAACTGGACATCTGCCCAAGTTCCAGACATTTATACACACCACACGTGAAAATGGGCACTTTGTGCGAACTAAGATGAATTTAAAATCCCCACCAGCTCTTAATAAGCCATTCACATGGATATCAAACCTATTGCATCTATTACTTGCAACAAACAAAGGATCAGACAGCAATTTTTTTCTGCTTCTCACAGAAATTGACTATCTTCCAGTCTTTTGCTGATGCAGCCCTTGTGCAGGACCTGCTTTCCACTGTTAGATCTAACTTGCACTCCAAGTGCTTGGCCACTGGAACACAAACTGAATGTACTGGTGAAACCCTCTTTGGCTGCTACCATGGAAAGGCATGGCACATATGGGTGACCACCTACGGCCACAACAGGCTATTTCTATCGCTGTAACTTTATCACACAGTCATTGAATATCCTGAGCTGGATCCCAAAAGGATCATGGAGCCCTGAACAGGCCAAAATCACAGCATAAGTCTATGAGTGTTAACTCTGCATAACTATAAACCCTGCTGGAATGACACCTTTGCCTGAAGTAGCCAGCACGATTGAGGTGACAGAGGTATGTTTCCAGCTTCCAGCTTCCAGGCTCTCCCATTGCTGACTAATCCCAAAAGGGGCTGCTCTTCCTCTTCCCATCTGTGGAGCAGTTGAACTCCTCTTTGCCATAACCCACATCACAGACTCATCATCTGTACCACTGCACCAGGGCAACATGGGCAGCCCCCTATGTACCTTCATACAGCCACCTGTCAGCACAGGATATCTTGGAAGGTCATCAGTGAGAGACAATGACAGGATGAAGAAAAGAATTTCAAAATAACTAAAACTGATAAAGTGAACAGTCTTAATGTTTTCCTCTCTTGTACTTTATTGTTGCATCATAACCTTGCCAATAAGCTGTAACTGAAAAGGGGTAAGTCAGGAAACCTTTAGGGTCCCTTAGGCTTTACATGGTTTTCTGCAGAAAAATGCTGTTAACACATTGTTAATGCAAGAAACTCTTTTCAAACCAACTTTCCCAAGAGTGTCAAGCTGCCACCTCAAAGGTGCGAAGTGCAGACAGTGCTCCCGTGGCAATGTGGGGCTGCTCTGAGGACAAAGGGTAACCTCCAGCAGGACCTGACTTTCAACCACCTGACAAGCATGTCCCTGCAACAATGTCAGCCTGGTCTCTAGACCTGTCCCCTTCCACCAGAGTCTTTGCACTATGCACCCAAAGAGCCATAAAACACTCCCAAGAGCACGTTATGACATTTCCCAACCCTCTCCTCTCCCTTGCTGTGCTCACACAAGTACACACTGATTGAAAGGGACCCAGGAAACTTGGGGAATTTTCTCCCCCACCAAAGTTGACATGGCAATTTATCTCAAATTGTACATGCTTTTGGAGAACAACTTATTAGAAGCAGCCTGAGAATGGTGAAATTTGGTTCAGTGTGATATATCATTATGGGCTGGGGAAAATAAAAATGCAATATTGAGCCCAGAATTTACATGAGTGAGCAGAACCAAAGAAACCACTTCCCTGAGACCTGTTTGATCAGGACAATTTTACCAGTATAAGATGGATGTGAATTTAAAATAGTACACATACAGCTGCTTAATGCCTTAAAACAGATACATTAATTCAGACATTTATTTTGCCTTTCCTCAGATTTGCTGATATTGCTTTGGTAAGGGGTTACATTGAAATAAACAAAACCCCCTTCTTTCATGGGTTACATTTTTAACCATTTACTATGGGTCAGCTTCAGTGCAGTAACTGAAAATGTAACTATCCATCGGCAGCCAACACTTATAATAAAGGCTGCACACTGTTCCTGAAGCTCAAAGCAAGCATGTTGTTGTCTGTCTTTGTTATGTGCTGAGACAAAGTGTGGCAAGCTATCCCAGCCCAGAGGACTCACAGCAACACAGTAAGCTCTGCTAGCTCAACCATAAACCTTAACCTCAACCAGATCTGCAAACATACTGCACTCACACACACTTCTGCATTCACACAACTCACACTCTTGCATTCATAGTTTAAGACATACTGTAAAGCTTTTACATCTGTGAAAGGCATCACGTCCATTTGTTGATGCATATGAGCCATATTTGTTGCACTGTTTTATTGTCACTTTTTGTTTTCTCAAAAGGGTGCAATCCTGAGGTTTTACCCTCAGCAAGATAATGTTTAAAAACTAGACAGAGGCAGCAAAGCACCCCACTCTGTCTTCTCTTGACTCGTATCTTTTACATGTATCAATGACATTTACTGCAACAACAGATGTGATAACACAAAATCACCAAGTTACTTTGTAATGCAAATTTGTATTAATACAATATGTCATGCAGTCGATCAAACACATTCAAATTGCAAAAGAATCACATAAATTAAAAAAAAAAGTACCTGATATGGGAATGCCACTTTCTTTAAAAGTTAAAATTAAAATATTCTTAATTTTTGCAGACAAAAATTATAATGACACTCAGCATGGAGAATGTGTATATTTCAGCCCAAAAAAAAAAATTTGTTAGGAAAAACGTGCCAGTGTAACAAACGACATATTTTCTAACAGTCTAATTCAAAACGATACAATGTAACATATACAGTGGTGTTTGTTTTGTTTTTTTTTTAAACAGCCAATCTGCCATTTGATCTCTGTGTTCACTTTCACGTCTAAGTTAAAGAGCTTGATCCTCACCCTACACCTGACAACCTGCAGGGCCCCCCTACCTGCACCTCCTGAAGTCCCACGAACTCAGCCACAAGACCAAGCATATAATGACAGAGACAGTTTACTTTGACCTATGAACCCTTTGCATCCTGAAAAAACTCGAGCAGGAAATATAAATATGGGAGACAGCACTATTGGCAAATCTAATACAGCATAGATTTTATTTGCAGAGAGCTATCTTGCAACACATGCTAAACCTCTTCTTAGATGGGGTTCAATATGCAGAATAATATAGCAGGTGTCAGTTTTTAAGAAAACACAAAAATATGTTTTTAGTCTTTTAAGAAATTGTACCAGACCAACAATCAGGAAATGAATGAAAGCAAGCCATTTGTTTACATATGAAACAAAATCCACAGTCTAAGCACAATGAACAGACTTCGCATCCTCTATTCACTAGAAATCACTTGCGGTGCACGAGTATCTTTCAAGAAAAGGATGTCCCGATTATCCAGTAACTCTATACTGACCTTAGTTATACTAATTTCTGTTTTCCTTTGCATTGCTGCATTTACCTAACGTTGCCAGACACAATTCGAACCTTTTTGTTTGTTTGCCCGCTGTAAAATTACGCACGTTAAGCACAAGCAAGGCTAATTTGTGCGCAGAACCCACACGTTCAACAGTTTAAACTAGAGTTTTCGCAAGCCGGTTCCCACCGCGCCGTCCCAGGCTGCGAGGCACGGCCAGAGCGGCACTCCCAAAGCCGCCTCTCCCGCACTGACCGCGGCAGGAAGGCACGGGCTCGCCGCGGGCAGCTGCGTCCCGTGTGCCCCGGCGCTCTGGGGGTCCCCCCGGCCAGCCCGTGGCCCCGCCGCGCAGCCCCGCTGCTGCCAGGGTTTCCCGAGGCACCCGAACTTTTCTCTGCCCGTGGCAGCCGAGCCCCCGCCGGGGCGTTATTCCGCAGCCCCGGGCCCGGCCCTGCGGGGCGGCGCCCACGCCCAGGCGCTGCCGCGCCGCAGACAATGGGGGCGGCAGCCCCGCGCCCGCCGGGCCGAGGCGGCGGCGCTTTACTCACCGAACAAGGTCAGAGCCATCGCGGCGGCGNCCCCCGCCCGCCGCGGCCGCCGGGACGGTTCCCATGGCAACGCGGCCGCCGCGCCGCCGGGCACAAAGGGAAGCGCGTCCCTCCCGCGGGACGGCCCGCGCCGAGCCCCGCGCCCATCTCCGCCCGCCGCTCCGCTGGGGCCGTCCCGGGCACCGCCGCTCCTCTGAGGAGATGCCTTGTGGAAAGCGCCGGTGCCTCCTTGGCCGTGCCAGCGCTGCGCCTGCCTGGTCCGGCAGAAGAGCCGACGGTCCCGTGAAAAACGCGACTCTTTAAAGCGAGGTGAAAATTTCCACTTATATGCCAGCAAGCATGAAGAGAGCAAACACACAGACTTCCCCCTCAAAATATTTCGTGCGAGAAATTTCAACCAGCCCAGCTGTCATCGTTTTTCGCTGTCCAGGACTGTAAGTTTAAGCGCTAAAAGCGCTTAATTGAAAAGGCAGCACCGCTCCTGTGTAAGTCGCTTGTGCAGTTGGCATTTTCCCCCTGAAAGCGGCCACTCGGCACAGAGGCTGGCGGGCGCTCGGCAGCCCCGGCAGGGACAGGGTGACCAGCCCCGTGTCCCCCGCCATCCGCGCTGCCCCAGCCGCAGCTGTCCCTTCTCCTCCCCGGTGCGCGCTGCAAATTCAAACCCAGCCGCAGCAGAATCCACGCAAATTCAATCCGCTACAGCTGTGCGAATCCACCGCCTTCAGCAGAGGCTTCGCAGACCTCAGCCAGGGCAAGCGGGCTTTGCAGGTGTTTCCATGGACGTCGTGGAGCCTGTGCCACCTTCTCCTGGGGCACTGTGGCGGCGGGCGTGCAGTGGGAAGCCTGCCTGCAAGACAAGGCTGTTGGCAGAGGAGAGCCTGAAGGAAGAAAAGCATGTGCATAGGCTGCAATTAATGGTTTCAGTTCTGTGAATGCAGCTCAGGGTCCGCAAGTGAATAAAACACCTTCCTTCTACGAGGTAGCTAAAGCATAAAGGCCTGTCTGAAAAACAGGTGGTTTGTGCAATTAGCTGCACTCGGGTTTTCATGATCAAAATTCTGCCTCATCTTTGTTGTAGAGAACCAAAGGAAAACATCTTGGGGAGTTTTCAGTATATCAAAATATTCTTTAAGACAAAAACATAGTATTTGTTATGTCTGTCATGTATTTCAAAACACAGATTTTTATGCTTATATACTTCACTTAGTGTGGAACGTTAGAAAAATAAATGTGAGAGTGATTGTTTCCTTCCTTTTATTCCTTCCCATATAAATTCTAGTGTGATGGACCTGATTTTACAAAACATTTTCATTTTGCATGTATAAAGTGCAAGCATTTACTGAGCAGATGGACTACCAAGAAATAATATTTCAATTGCAGGGCTAAAAGAGGGTTAAAAATAGATGAAAACTGATTTGGAAAAAAGCTGTGCGAAAAATCTTTGCAATCTTCCTACATGATCTGACCTTTGTGTGCACAGAGTGTTTTCCTTGGCTTTTTGGAAATAATTTGGATCTTCAGGATTTTTTTTTTCTCCCTTTACATTTCCTGGAATTAAATCCCAAGCTTTCGTTCCAACTTCCTCCAATTAAATGGCCAGCTTTTACTCTTCCACTACTCCCAAATCTTTTTTTGCTAACTATTCAACTGCATGTTTACATTAAAAATACTTTCCTGTTCAGAGTGTAAACCTATTTTTCTTGATAGGCAGTATCAATACTACAGTTAAGATCGGCCTGAGTGATTTGATTAGTCATTTCAATTGTCTAATAATGCCTTTGCTATTAGTGCAGTTATTGCCAAAACCTAGGGAAGCGTGTTGGTCACTTCACACTTAGTTACTGTACTTTACTGTGCCTGCAACAGTAGCTGATCAGAGTTTTGAAAACAGAGCTCAGTCGTTATTTCTGATTAGACTCGGTGCTTGGCTTAGGTTTTGGCCCTGGCTCCAGCAGCCTCCAGGGAACGGCAGCAGCTTTTGGAAGGACTTTGCCATCAGGCTCACACCCGGGTGCTGGCCAGCACGGAGTGTGCCGCACACATCTGTGCCGTTTTACCGCGGCAGCTCTGGCTTGGCAAGGGCCGACAGCCTCAGCACAGCGGGAACAAATCAAAGGTGCAAAGCGGAAAAAAACATTAGCCCGAAATTCACCAGGCGAAGGTCCCTGCCACCACATCCTGCTTTTGAATGGACCTGAAATCCTCACGGAGATACCGCCTTAATAACAACATTAGCTTAAAATTACGTAATGCCTTATCAAGCCAGCACATCTTATGCACAAGTGATAACAATGATTTAACTACAACTCTGGGAATTTCATTAGAAAAGAGCTGGAGGTCCCCGAGCAGCAGCCCCCATCTCAGGGCACAGGGAGCGAGGGAGGACCCGCGGATGCTCGGGAGCAGCCGGCACACAGCTCCCAGCTGGCCCTGTTGGGCAGAGAGGCTGCTCCTTGCCAGAGACCCAGCTCACGGGTTTGCTCTTTCGCACGGGAGAGAACAAAAGAGAACCCCGGTGTGCGCGACCTTGGTTTAAATGGCAGCAAGGATGAGCTTGGTGTTTTGTTCCCCTGCATCTTTAGCCCTTGAAAAGCGCTCCCTTGCAAACTGGGCTTGTTAGCGTCACGTTGTGTAGCAAAGGTGCTATTGTATTTGCCACCTGGTAGGAATATTTGCGGGTGTATTACAAAGCGTACCTCAAGGATAAAGGCTCCAGAAGAGAAATACATGTGTAATATGCTACTTTCTGGTCTTCTCATTGTCCTTTAGAGGTTTCTTGCCTCATCTTTCAAAGCTCAAAGTTCTTTAAAAACTGCAGTCAGTTACTACAGCTTTATTATTCATGTAAAATATCATCACTGGGGTTTGGGATTGGTTTCTAATGTTTAGGTTGTTGGGGGTTTTTTTGGTTGGTTTTTTTTTTTTTTTTCCAGCTCCTCTCCTTTTGCTGTCTTGCTCTGGGTGCTGAGCACCATGAGACCAGTGGCCCATTTTCCAGCCACTCGATTTTCCAGTGGCTTTTCTGTGATCTATCACCTTGTCTGAGAGTCTGGTACAAAATTGCTTCTAATTACTTGACATTTATTCTTCAAACCTTAACTAATGCACTAATCATATAGTGATAAATGAGATTTTAAAATTAATCACTGACATTTTTAAAGATTTATACACAACTGTAAAAACAGGTTCCCAGCTAGTAAATAAAATGTTGTGTGAAGGAAAAAAACCCCAACCCACCATAAATTAAAGCTGTCCTGTATTAATGGGAAGCAGTAAAAGTGAAGACATGGTGAGATGTTACCTGACGAATATGAGTAGCATCTTATCACAGTTAGTGTCTTCCTGCTACACATCCCCTTGACAGCAGGAAAACAGCATTTGTAGAAGCCTTGTTATGTGCAGAATTTAATTTAGCTTTTAATGTGTAATTGCTGGAAGTTTGTGGGGCAGGCAGGGAAGTGGCCAAGGGCTGCCTTAGTGAGCAGATTTGGAGTTCACAGTACCTGCAATGGAACATTTACTCCTTGGAAAACAGCAAGTTAGATTTCTACCTCTTGTTCAGTAAGACAAATTCAATTATTTTAGCTAATTTAGAAGTCATCAATAAAAAGTTTGAAGGCTGACCAGCCAGCTTGCTAGTTATAATTAATATTTATGTAGATGACAGCTATTTGAATATAACATCAAGCCTATTACCAAACCCAGAACAGCCATTGCACATTGCCAGCATTTTGGATAATCTTTCTCCCTTTGATGAGAGAACTGCCATTTGAGCTTGTCTTTCAGATGCTGCTGTTGTTCATTATTAATGGCAAAATCATTTAAGCCCAGTATTACCAAACACTGTACAGGCATAGAGGGAAAGAGAATCCTGCATCAACTGCAGCAGTTATGAACAACCTTTGAAAATCAGATATAATCAGTGTTTTACTAGGATCTACGCTACTCTGTAGATTTTTGAAATAATTTTTTTTTCTTTTATCTGCAGTGTGCAGACTAGCAAAATAACAGTTATTAGGAGGAACTTGCATCTTGAATTTTTTGATCATTGCTAAAGAAAGGGAGATATGTATAATATCCACCACAGTGCCTGTTTTAAATCACAAAATCACGACCATCACATTAGAAACTCACATTTGGCATCCTATCCTGATCCACAGGACTTGCACTATGTCCCCACAACAACTCAGAGCAGCTTGGTGCACAGTGCATGGTGTACATCAGTGAAATGAAAAATGGGACTAACACACCTGCTTTTGGCTCTCTGGGTCATGAAAAAATGTTTGACAGAAATGGGTGACAATGACAACCTTTAGATTTGGATTTTTTTTCTGGTTACAGTAGAATTGAATGCCATAAGATCTAATGGGAAGAGCACGCAAGCACAGTCTTAATTTTAAAACTAAACTAATGCTGTTTACTTGAAATCTAAAGAATGTGCTGTGTTTAGACTGATGTTAAGAGAAATTATGCCATTTTTGAATGAAACTACATCAAGAGAGAAAAGCTCCTTCTTGCCTGTGTTTCCTGAAGTCCATCATGAAAGAATTCTTAAGGAATTTTACATCATGACTGCGCTTAATTGGATTTCCAAGACGTGCATAAATGGGGTGAGAACTACATCATAAACAGGTACTGTGCATAGGATATAGTTGATGCTACCTGTGTAGCAGGTAGCAAAAATCATATGATCTTAAACTTTGATGCTGACATGCACAGCATTTCTCTTGAAGCAGATTCCAGGTGATGTTTCGAGCTAACAGTATCAAAACTATTTATAATTGCAAAAGGGTTATTTTTTTTTTAATTTGCAGCTGCTCTGAATGCACTTTAACACTAGACTTTTTTTGAGCTTTCTTATTGCTTATGTGCACACTTACTGGCATATCCCATAAGCATAGACTTCTAATGTGAAATCAGCTAGTAACAAAATTATTAAAATACTAGGAAATACCAAAATTGCTTGCACTTTCACTCAAATGTAAGAGCTACATACTCTACGTTACATTTTCTAAGAAACCTGTGTAAGAAACACAATATGGTTTTGATTTCTTGTTTTATTAAGTGAAATGAACAGGCTAATTAAAGAAATTCCAGGAAGTTTCTGTTTTCTGTCTCCTAGGGACAAGCCTCAAGTGTCAAAGGAGATAATACTGATGGCTATAAAACATCCAAGTGTGTTTATACTGGCTATAAAATGCAGCTTAGACTTTCTATTTAACTTTCATAATATTTTGTTTTTATACCATGCTTAGAAATTCATATTAAGCTTTAGTTGAAGTAGTGCTTGTGTATATAAAAAACCCATGGTAATTGCAAGTTAAAAAACAGAAGGCAAGCCACTGGCAAAACAGTCTTAGGAATAAACTGTTACAACTATAATTTCATCCATAAACACTAAAAACTAAGAACAAGCTAGCCATCAAAAAAATACAAAATTCTGCAAGATACTTCTAGTCCCATCTTTCAAAATGTCTTTAACCTTGAGTGGTGATCTCCTACTTGAAGCCATAAGCTGTGCCACGGAACTGTCAGTGGCTCTGCATGCAATCAGTTGAGGCTTCTAGAACTACTAGACCCACTTGTAGCAGTGGGATGACACAGCATTTTAGGCTTCTCCCCAAAGGGGCCCCACACCCAGATGTTTATCATCCCCTTCCCCTCTCCCCCAGGGTTAGGAGAGCAAGCAAGCCATGTGTTCAGTCAGTTGGGAACCATCAAGAAGCTGTCAAGAGATAGAGTCCTGCAGGAGCTGTTGCAAGATTCAGATGCCTGCGGGCCAGGAATAAACTCTGGATATAACCCTCCTCCAGGACTCCTCCTTTTTCCTCCACCATTCATCTTAAGTGTCTCAGGCAGAGACCACCACCACCACCTCCGGAGCTTGGCAAGTCTGGACTTGCTGCCACGTGAGCTGTCAGTGTCTCTTGGGGTTGAACACCTCAATTGCTGCTATTAAGCTCAGACGCAGGGGTCAGACAAGCCAAGGCATGTCCCACCGCCGATATTGGTTTTACTCCAATACCCACTTCTAGATCCCCTGGATGGATTTGAGGAATTTTTAAAGAAATTGAGCCTTCTCATAACAATTCAGCAATTTGAAGTACTGTATAGAACCAACAGACTCTTGGTGCAATTATTCAATTTTCTAGTATCAATCCCTGAAAGTAATTTCTACATTCCTAGAGAAGTCAATGTATGTGTTACTGAAACCAGTCAAAAATAATGTTTTTAATGAGGGTATTAGCTATCCCACACAACTTGCTTCTCAGACAGAGAATATTTAGGGTTCTTTGAGATAATGTCCATGATTTAGATCACATGAAACATTCAAAGGTATTTTAAGGCACTTTACATGAACAAGGGTGTGTGGGCCCTGGTAAGGCAAACTATATCAGATTTCAAGTTGAATTTTATATAATAGTTTAGAAAAATAAATAAGAAACAAAGTCTAGAAACAGTGAGAATTTCCTGCTGTAGACAGATGCAATCATGTTATCAAGGGCCTTTGTAGAATGAAATTTAATGACTTGAAGATACTTCTGAGTCCAAGCCTCAAAATGTTGAGATAGCAGAAGCACAGGATAATGAATTGGAAGTTCAAAAAATCTCTGATACATGTGTTTACTTCCACCAGGAAGACTTCTGAAGGAGAATAAAAAACCTTCCAAACTGAGCAGGCAAGCATAAGCACTACTGGTACCTTCCTGATTTACTGCACAGCTAACTCTGTGAGCAGCCAGGTAATGGCAGCAGGGCACAAAAGGCAAGAGAATAATGTTGGAAATATCTTTCAAGAACATCATTAGCTCTTCAGCATCGCAGAGAGATGACATTAACCAAAGCAACTTCAAAGAGCTGAAGGAGATTAAAGTTTTTCCTCTTAATGATTCTAAAGTGTTATTGAAGGGATCAATAGCTCTTCCTGTTAAACAAGCTGTTCAAATCAAGTATTCCTGGAGAGGAGACAAACCATTCCTGGAAGTAATAGGGGGATTTAATTAGGATTTGAGATTTCTCACTATTCAATAATTTATCTGCCAGTATCACAATAGTTTTAGTGAACTATAAGTTTACAACAGTAAGATTCCTTATGAAAGGAGAGAATTACCTGATTCCTTCTGAACCCTTAATTGTGCCAAAATACGTTATTTACTATGTCACCCACACAGAGATAAATCTCTCTTTTCTGTATACCTGATGTCACTTTTTTTTCTGGGGGAGGAGGAAAGAAGGAAGACAGAAATACCCCACATTATTTCCCCTTTCTTTAATAATAAAAATTACATCCCATGGTGGTGCACGTTTTGCTTATTGTAAACCAAGACACATGGAAAGCCCCTTAGCAAATAAAAACTAAATTAGACTATTACTAAGACTTGGCAACTTTTCAGCTGTGCAAGCAGAAGTTTTATTTAAACAAAATCAGAGATAACTGATCTTGCAACCTGATTTGCACATCACCACTCCAAGCTCAGATCTGGAGTTCAACCTCATGTATTCAATTGTAAAATCATGCAATCCTCAATCAAGGACATATACAGGAAACAAATTCCTGGTTGAGTCCTTCCCACACTCAGTTTCTAGTGGTTTTCTACCAGAGATATGATACCAATGCTTCCAATGCAAACACAATGACTTCAGAATTCAGTTTATCTGCACCAACGAGTCACTGATATGGGAAACACTTTCCAAAGAGGTTTGGGTTTGTTTTCTCCTTTTTTCTTAAAGGCCAATAAGTCGAAAAATACATTTTGAAAAGCCACAACCAAGCAAAGCTCTTTGGCAAACCCCATGCAATATTGCAGGAGCAGAGGCACCCAGGCTCTCACCATTTCTGTGGGCACTGCAGCAATGTTTCAGCTGCTGCTTTGCTGCTTGTGTCAGACAGCAGCTTCTTGGGCTCCCCACAGGAAAACTGCTCTCCTTTCTGCTCCCACATAAATGCATTTTCATGAGAAATGTATCTTAAACTGTTCAAGGGTAACAAGGGCCAAAAAAATCCAATTAGTTTATTGTCTGAGTGCTCAAATCAAAAGCAATAATCCAGATTATACTGTTATACAACATTAAAATAATTTCCTCCTTACAGCATATAACCATTAGCCATATAAAGACAAAACCCCCCACTAAGACACTGAAAGTAACATTGCCTGCACTCTGCCCAGTTCTTTGAAGGACTGAAAAACATTGTGTAGGCACTATATTCTATTTCACTTGTTTTTATATGGAGAGAAACAGCTTCAAAAACAGATGCAAAGTTCAGGTGGATCATTACTGAACAGTTGCTTTCCCTATTCTTCCTCCTTTGATTCAAGATTTGATCACAGGGCTACTTGCTCTTAAGATTTCTTTACTGTGTGCACAACAGAATGCCTTCCTTCTGATTGTGGAGAATCATAACCTCCTTAAAGCATCCTGCTGCTTGAAAACTTGAGAGTGAAGGGCAGATGCAGCTGCAACAGCTGCAAGACTGCAGTTGTTTCTCAGAGAAAGTCACTATTTTAGCTTTAAGAAATTGTCCCAGATCTAGGGATTTCCTCATCTATTTTTAGCAAGCACAAACAAGACAGATTTGTTGGTGCTTTTCAGACTGCGTTTGCCAATCTCTCCAAACTCTTCTTCTGCCTACTTAAATGAGCTTCCATGACAATTTACTCCCACAAAACCAGCTCTGCTCTAGTCCTGTTTCTACTCCCTCCTCTTTCTCTGCAGCTGCACTGGCTGTTGGCCAATGCCAGTGTCTAGGAAAATAACCAGCAGCTCTAGAGGGACAGATGAGTGCTGCATCACAGCAACAGCAGGGACCACAGAGCAGCCCAAACTCTCACATGACCCTTTTAATGACCTGTGCTGTGAGTGCCCTTGTTAACCAGATACTTTAGTCTGCTGCAGTTTACTTCAAATACCATTCAAAACAAGAGTCAAGGTTAAGGATTAACTCCTTCCCAGCCCACCAAACCAATGTCATGCCATCTTCAGAGACTTCTACAGTGACGTCAGTGGGACAGATTAGATTTCTGCACCAGCCTGCAGAACACATCTCAGAGACCCTTGGTCTGATTACAGCCCTGGCAACTGCTGCTGCCAGCATCGTGCAATGGAATAGGGCAGCATGGACTAGCAGATGCAGAAATTCAAACAATGCATGGAGAAAGCAGATCCATAAACAACAACACAAGCCCTGTCACAATGAAGTGCAAACCCACGGAAAGATGAAACACCGCAGAGCTCTTCAGCCAGCTCCATGTATAAAGCCAGACTATCTCCATCAGTGGGCTCACATCACATGCAGGCTCCTATGCCCCATTTACATTTATGAATATATTTGAATAGAACCATAAGGTTTTATTTTTATTATTTATTCTTGCTGTACAAACAAAGTCTGTTATTCAACTCTAAAATCCAGTTTATGACAGTTACTTTTTCAGGAGTCTATTCTAGAAGCCAAATTTTACTTTTGTTAATTTTTTTTAGAGTTTGTATTTTACTCTGAGGAGTCAAGGAGGCACAGTATGTCATGGAGAAGCTTATACCATTCCCTGGTAGTTCACCAGAAGAGCAGAAGGGATGGCTTCCCCTGAGCTCCTTGGAGAATGACAACCCAGAGGGAAAAGCCTCCTACCAGGAGAGACAGATGAACAGTCAGGGAAGCAGAGGTGGCTTTCAGCTCTTTTCATACAGCGATGGCAAAATTGATACTAAAATTGTATTTTAGTATCAAGCAACAGTAAGGCATGGCTACCAACTAGGTATGGAATTTTATCCAGCACTTGGGCAGGGGAAACCTCCCTGACCTGCCTGAGGCCAGCTGCAGAGGCAGAAAGAGAGCTCCCAAGCAGCTGGACAGCGTGGTGTCCCTGCCATTGCGGGCCCAGCCTGGGGGGACTGACTGCACCTTCCCTCGAACTCTTTATCTTCTTCTCTCAAAACCTTAATGTGCTGTACAGTGTAGAATACCAGGAAAAAATTATGAAAACTTGGTGTCAATATAAAAAAAGTATTTGCTCAAAATATGCAGTAGTTACCACTAGATGGCATTTTGTTCCTGAGAAATTAAAAACGCACAGGTTTGAGATTGTTAGCACATAGCAGGAAACAGTACAAAATGCAATTACTTACTTCAGTCAGTTAATAATTTATTATCCATTGTCTTGTATAAGCAAAATATTACTAACACAAGACATTTCATTTGCAGATTGATAAATCCTGTTTATTTAACTATAGCTTGTGATTCTTCAAACCTCCACTCAGTAGGCAGGGTTTTGAGCTGTTGTCAGCATTTACCAAAAATCTCTTCCACACTTTAAATGAAAGCCAAATGTAGGCCAAGTCACAGACTTTGAGCATGCCATGGAAATCTGCCAGAAATGCCTTGCTCCAGTAACTATATACAGTATTTCCTGTGTTATTTTTGGATAAACCCTTAAAACAGACTGCAGTATAAAAAAGAGTTTCCATTCAGGAAGACAGCTGAAATAATTTAATAACATTCACTTATTAATATGATATTTTTCTGGGTTTTTAGTTTCAGCTTGTACGAGCTGTGATGATTTACATGTTTAATCTCCGCAGGGTACAATGAATCGTACCCAGAGGTGCAATGAAGCTCTGCTGGGTACAGCCTGCGGTGACGTGTAGGTGGCATCGTTTAACACAACATTGTTTGGCATCTGTACACCTCTGTGTCAGATTAAACCAAGCAGGAGTATTTCCCTTACTCTGCAGGAGTAAGGAGACTGTGCACGATGATGCACAGCAAGTCTGTGCACTGCTCAAATTTTCTTTGACTAAATTATGCTTTTAGACAGAAGCATTGATGGTCATTAGCAGTGGCTAAATCAGATCCTGCTCTCGTACTTGCTTAGAAAAGACTCATTATAGAAGGAACCTTACTTCACTAAGATAAAATTAATCCTCACCTCTTCATAAAACAGGCACTAGCTTCTTTGAAGTTGGTAATGTAGAAAAGCTGCTTTAAGTCAAATATTTTACAAAATTGTGTGTTGTAATGCTTTAAACAGCTTTATATAGTTTTAGTAATTATGTATCTGCATGTTTTTTAGTTTAAATTTAGCTTAGTACTATTCTCCAGCAACATAAACTGGACTAGAATAAATCAGTAGACATGTGAAACCACAAGTTTTCAATCTGTGAAAGTTTGTGACAATCTAACTCTGACAAAGGGGTGACATTTTCTTCCACAGACAAGACCTGTGGGATTTATGCACCCTCCAGAACATGTCTGAGTGCCTGGCACATTATAAAATGCATTGCAATGAAGGAGGGATGTGTGCTCTTATCCAATATGTGAAAACAACAACGAAATCTAAACTAGACATGGAACTGCAAGAGAGGGTAAAGATCGTGAGTTTCATTCTTGAAACGACCTTTTAACAAGGAAAAGTACAGAATTTATATAACAAACTGGTACTTACAATATAAGAGAAGCATCCAAGTCCGTATAATGTGTTTACATCCCAAGAAGCCAGTGCTGTGCCATATGTGACAAATACAACCCTGCTGTCAACTCAGAAACAGCATTCCGGTTCTGCGGTGACTGGGAACAGAGCTCAAGGCTCGAAGGCCAGCAACCTTCCTACACAGCATTCAAGAGAGTGCTGCATAATTTAGAAATGAGTAGACTCCTACTAGAATCAGGAGTCTAAAAAGTTTGGGTAAATAGTTAGATATGGGATAAAGAAATATTTTGCATATTTACACATGTATTCAAGTCATAAATTGTAAACTTAATAGCTTAAGAGTCATTAAATAGTCAACAATATGAGTAAGTGATCAAAATGTCATCCACTGAAATACACAGCATCTCCTTGGTATTTACAAGGATTATGTATTTTTTCAGCAAAAATCATTAGTCCTCTACAGCAATTCTGCTGAAAGAAAGGACAGAAAGCAAGAAGACTGAAATATTAGCCTTTTGCTTGTTTTCTAATCTTAGCTGGGCTGACTATAAAGTCTCTTGGCATTTTACAGACAGCCAGAATGACTATACTATACACATCACCTTTAAGAGTATCGTTCTCAACACAGCATTATAAATAACAGGATGTTTATACTACTTACCTCAAGTGAGATCAAAACATTTCTAACATCACTGTGAACATTTGGAAGAAATATCTTCACAGAATACATCTTTCTGTCAGAGGAAAGGGCTGCTATAGTTGAGTAGTGAAAGGCAGCACCTTCTTGGTGCAGGCGTTTCCTCCCTCAATTTCATTTCCTCAGTTTATTCAGAGCAGTTTATTTTGTTTGCTGCTAAAGCAGAGGGCTCATTCTCTCCTTGCTCATCTCCTGTAATGGTCTAGAACAAGTGATTCAGCTGAAAGGAGGAAAATACTATTCATGGACCGTGCCAGTACTAACTCGCAGCAAAAAGAGAGAAGGAACATTTTAGGCAGTAGGAAAAAAATAACTTTCATCTCTCAGGTAGCTAAACAGCCATCAGACCAGCTTTCAGCACGTACCATCCACCTGGGCACAGATGGTGTGAAATGGAGTTGTGATAGCTCATGCTTCTACTTTGATGTATTGAGATTGCCACAGGAAAGAGTGAGGCGGGGAAAACGTGGCTACCTGCAATCCTGTTTCTCTGAAAGTTCTCCCTGGCAGTGCCCTCATTCCTGAAGCTCATCTCAGCCCAGCACTGACAGTCCTCCCTAAGCCAGAGTACTCTCCTCTAAGCTCCTTAATTGCAAACTGAGTATCACCAGGCCCTGCTGCCCAAGGTGGTCACAAATACTGCTCACACTCTGCCCTGCTCTGTTTCTGCTATTGGCATTAAAACCAAGGAAGAGTTCCGCAGCTCAAGCTACTGTCTCTGCCTATGGACTAAAAATAAGAATTGTCCTTGCATAATGATTTTACAACACTTTTCTGGTTAACGATTCATTCCCCATTACATTAAGTTACAGGTAGTTTAGCTAAAAACCTAAGAACCTCCTCTCCTGTGCCTCCTCTTCCCCCTAGGATAAAGTCCTTATAACAATACACATCACTATAGAAAATGGTAATAGAAGGGTGATAAAGATTTTGAGCAAGGGTTAAAATACAGTAATTACAGAAACTGGATCAAGTTTATGCATCTTCTTGTTCTACTGACAGACATGTGATTAGATGATAACTAACCCCATACCAAGGAAGTTAACAACTCTTATTTGGAGAGGTTTGCACTTTGCAGGGTAATGAAGCCCTCAACATACAACCCACACTCATTAGTTGTGCACAGCATCTGAAATGGAATCTTTTGTAACACTCCAAAGTCCTTCCATACCTAAATATATATTTTATAATGTATCTTAGATGTAAATATCAAGATAACATAAGCTTCTCATATATATTTTAGCTGAAGACAAGGTACAAAATGTGCAGAAATTCCTTTTCTAACTTCTAGCAGTTTGCTATAGAGGGTTAACATAACCAAGGAAGAAGCAATATGAAAAAAGAAAGAATTCCACACTGAATATATAAGCACTTTCTGGGGCTCATCACACACAAAAAAATATTCTGAAGAGGAAGAAAGTAAAGAAAAAGAAAGGTCATGATCCTACATTCCATAAAGGAAGGGAAAAATTGAAGGAAAAATAAAAAAAAAATTAAAAGGAGAGTTACCATTGAAGAATATGAAACTTTGAAAATTTTATGATAAAATCACCAAACTGACCCTACACTGTTACCCAACACAGGTTAAATAAATCATACCTGCGTTACTTTTGATACAACGGTTAAAAACAAATGTAAAGACTACTGCAAACCAATCTTACGGTGACTGTTCTGCAGTGTAAATGAGCACAGTTCCAATTATGTCTCTACTGAGGGAAGCAACAGGCAGCATATAAAAGCAAACAGCCTTCATTAGACACATTGTCATGAGTATATTAATCATGTCAAGAAGCATTGCTCAAGTTTCCTTCAGTGCAATTTAACATACCTCATTTTATTAGGATGCACTTAATTTCACTATGCTTTCTCCTCTTTATCATTTATGATGACCAATTAAAATGTTTGTGTCTGTCTCTAAGCAAATTACTCCTGTAATTCAGGTAGCTGAAATCACTGTTCACCCCACACTTCTGTCATCTCCTTCTCTCTGTGTAATATCTTCCTTTTAGAGGCCCAGACACTCTTACCATTGCAAACAGGAAACACCCCTTACTTCAACTGAATAATTAAGATACAGACCCGAGTCTTTTTACAGCACAGACACAAAGAAGTGGGTAGGTTCTCCACCCCTCACACCCCCTGCCCCGAGTACCCCTGTTACACAGCCTATTGTTCCCTTGGAGTCACAAGCACAATTCACAGTCAGAAAAAGAAGGAAGGGAGGCCTTGCACGTTTTTCTCATATTGGGTTAAAAGTTGTGTGCAGCTTCACTACATTTGGTCCATACATGGAAGAAATGCAAACATACAGCAACTTTACCCTTTTGTTTCCTCCAAAGCCTCCGTACTGGGACTCTGGCATGAGCTTTTCAAATGATAACAGAATGTGCCACTCCACGAATGTTTCCAACATCCATAAATAAGCCCAAACCATTTTTACTATTCTAAACATCAGGCATGATATTTTTCTGAACCCTTGACAACACAGCTCTGAGCCATTCATTTGATTACAGATGTTATTTCTGGCTTCATGTATACTGAAATAAGATTAAAATAACTGGAAGTTAGGTGGAAATTCTGATTACATACAGTGCTTTTGCTGTGGAAATCAGGGCAACCAGGAATGGCTGAGCAACATCTGGAATCACCAACCTATGTTTATGAACTCATTTATCTGTGGATTACCTTGGGCTCCTGGAACTAATGATACAATGCTTGCTCCTCAGCAGCTGCTGGAGCTCAGCTGCAGAGTAATGGTATTTACCTTATTTTCTCAAGAAACATACGTGTTCTCATTTACATAACATTACAGTAATGACTTCCAGAAAAATGCTGGTAATTGCAACGATGAAGAAACAAGTCTGAAGACAGTGTGGCCTTTTAGAACAATTATAATTTCATTAAAATAGGAACATAACTTAAAGATAGAATTTATTCTCTTTGATGATTTACTCATGCAAACTGCACATAAAAGAAAACAGTACAGTTTGTAAAACAAGTCAAATGTAAAGACCCAAAATGCTAAGTACAGAAGTAGTGTGACAACGTCTCAAAACGGAATCCATGGTAGTACGGCTAATACCTTTTCTCTATTTGCTGAACACAGATTTTAATGGTTCTTTTTCCAGCCCCACTGTTAAATTAATGAACTGTTTACACATCTCCTATACACTTATGTAGACTTACTTTACAAGCGCAACAGTTTTGTTATAAAAAAACTCCACTTATATGATTTAAAAGCCTTTGTGTTTAGGAGGGCAAATTATAGTATAATCAATGAGGCCGCATCTAGTCCACCAAAACTACAATGAAAAGTGACTGTTGAGCTTTCTTGCAGAATTCACATTTTGTGCCTTTGCAATTAATTTCTTTCTCACAAGAGGTCCATTGTATTTAACCATCCTGGAAGTGTCCAATAACTGTTACAGCTTTTTATCTTGAAATTGGGAAAGTAAGACTTTCAAACACATGAGGTTATCAACACAACTTTCTTAGTTTTAAAATACAAAATATTTAAATTCCCTAATATTTTCATGCTTAAAGCCCTGCAATGATACATATATGACTTAGATACTTCTTTGTCCAGTTTTCATTACAGTATGGTTGTATATATATTGCAGAAATTATATTTTCCTGTGGATCAATTACATTTTTAGATTTAAAACTGAACCAAATAGAAATATGATGGCACTGACACTTAAAAAACGCATGGTAGTGTGGAGAAGGAAGAGCAAATGAACTACACATCGCATTATAAATGCATTAAATCTTTGTTATATACATAATGGAATCCTGCTTTACTGCCAGTTGCTACTATGCATCTGTTTTTGCTATTATACAAAGTTTTCCGACCTGAAAGCACACATCTACTTTTTTTAAAACAACTTAATTCTATTGTAAAATATTGTACTGTATTTTGAACATGAGTACAGAATCAAAATAGATAATGGCACATTTAAAAAACTCAATATCCTACAGATGATTGGATAATGAGAAAAAGTGTACCTACAATCATCTCATCAGAAACAAACTACATCATGGAATGTTAGTTATCCAAGTTCGCACAGTAAATAACATTTTAAAACTGCAATCACCTATCAGCCAGCATCACATTGAAGGCATCTTTAAACATTCAAGCAAAAGACTGCTGGCATTAACTACTGAACCATTCTCACACACACACCACACACACCACATTATAATTACATTGTTTCCAAGATACGGTAGATACTGATTTTTTTTTTTTCCACAAGAAAGGTATCAAAATTTTTGCTACTAAAAGATGACAGTGCTTACACAAGAATTAAGTACAAGTTAGCTTGCAAATACAAGACAATGACAAAAAAAAGTCGAGTTGTCTGAAGAAGGATTTTAGGCTTTTCTGGCACCCAAAACCATGAGTAAACTCCTTAGTCTGCGACTCAAAAATCCACAAAATATCAACCTACTTTGGAATAACAAGTACTCCATATTTGATAACCCTGTATTTTACAATATGCTTACTGGTTTCAGCCTAGCAACAAGGGGTGCTTATAGTTATCTATTCTGACTGGAGAATTAAAGCTCTCCTCCTGCCAGAATCAAGTGTTGGAGTGGGGAAAAAACCCACCTGATATCAATTAAAAAAAAAAAATCAAATCTATTCAGCAATGACCCTCATCTAGGATTGGTATGTGCATAAGTACTGTATCTCATATACTGTACTGGCCCTATTAAACAAATTAAAGACCCCAACAGTTAAAAGCCAACCAAAATGCTGTACATAAAAAACCCAAATGTTTTTCTTCCAATGTTCTTCCTCTCATAATGTGCAAAACAACAAAAAGGCAAAAAGACTAAAAGCAAATTTACTGTTACTGTCTTTCTCTTGCCTAGTGCTTTATGACCTTGCTAACTTTACAAAGTCAATAGGGACTATGCAGAACTTTGGTATAAAAATGTCACATAATATTCCTATCACAGTCTTGGGGATGACCTTCAGTAATTCACCCCAATGTTTGTTAAAATAATACCAAATTAAAAATGAAATAAATCACAATGTACTGTACACACACTTTACACATTAAGCACAAAAAATAACTAGTAAAACTAATACTTAAAAAAAAAAAGTCTTTTGCAAAGAGACTAGAACTGGTGTTCTGTCTTATTTCCACCTGCCAATCGTTAAAGCCAAATTTAAGTTGGATTTTTAAAAATTAATAATTTTAAGCTACAATTTCTCCTAGATGGAGACTGGTCTGTTGTTGGTTTCCCTTTAAAGTCACAGATGTGTATCTAAGGAACTGATGCAACTCAAGTTTCTAATCAACTTCCTGACGGCTGGGCCTGGGAGGGAGGCGCCAGGACGATCTGGGACAGCACGGGCTCCGTGCTCTGGTCCGCCATCTGCGTGAGCACCGAGGTGGCCACCGCCTCCGCCTTGGACGTGGAGCTCACGCCGTTGGAAGTGCTGACGGAGCTGTGCTGGATCGCTTCCGCGTGCGGGCTGCTGGGCACCGAGATGTCTTCCGAGCTGTCGTCTTTATCTGCGGCTGAACGAGAACCATTCAGTTATTCTGCCCCGGAACACACACCACCTCATCCCAGTAACAGCCATCACCCCTACATAGCTAACACCCGTGCCGTAATGCAGCACAAACTGCAAAACAAGCTTCCTTCCTTTTTTTAAAAGAAAATACTACTTTGCAAGCACAAAAACTGGACTGCAGTATGGACTATTCAGGAAATCAGAATATTTTCACATCTTCAAAGCCATGATTAAAATTTCCTGCCTAGTAAATCAGCCAGTGGGTACTATGCCTAATTCTAATGATGCAAGTTCACATCAGCAAGCATTATTCACAGACTAAAAAATGCTTAGTAATCAAACAAAAATGCTACATTCAGTAATAAATATTTGCAATCATGAGTAAGACATCTGAAAACATATTACTTACACCGCTATATTTACTGGACAATGCACACACAAGTTTTCTGACCCCGTTCCTTTAAAAGAATGAAGTTCCATAACTTTACAAATGTCTCTCGATAGGTTCAAAAATTGTTAAAACTGGTTTTAATTTTTTGAATTTTTAATTTTTTGGAGTATTTCAGGTGTTCTCCACATAACCAAAAGGAATTAGCCACAGAATTACACCATTTTTTTCCCATGACAGAGGGTAAGCAGGTTGAAAAAATTTATTACTGTGCAAAACTAGAATTCCAAAATGATCATCACTTAAAATGTCCTTCATGCACACACACGCTAAAGTCCTTTTTTTTCCAGAGCTGCACAAGTTAGCAAAGGTATTATGCAAATACTGCCAAACTAAAAGCTGAGTTCAAAACTCAAAAGCCAAAACCAGAAAATTATCTTACTGTTTTTCACTCAAAAATAGAAATACTAATGCTGAATTTCATGATAACTTTTTTGTATCACTTTGTGCTACTTCATGTTTGTAAGTACTTTTCACACCAGTTTTATAAACGGACCAAAACCAGCACCCAGCTGGAATACAGGAAGTCTCTTTTAAACTACTGCTGACTATCATGATACAAACACAGCCAGAAGCAGGTATGAATTATTGCCTGAGACAAAGCAATGGAACAAAGCTTGATCTTCTCTAGTCTTGTCTTTGCAATCTCTTTCAGATTTGCTTGAGATTGGCCGACAAGTTCAGAAGAGTCTCAGAGAAATGATGGGAAAGGATGACACTAACATGGGGAGACAAGCAATGCTGTGGTGTCATGTCCTTATTTCCACAAAAAGCCAGGCTAACAGCAGCAACTAAATGGAACATTAAGTGTCGAAAAACAGCAATAAAATGAAGTTTATGTTTTACTGAGGTTTCTATGACATGTTAGCTATGGGTATGAAAATACATTAACTTAGCAAGTCAAAACCCCAGTATAAAGCTTTTTGAGCAGCCCTATGCATACTAAGAACAAATTCCTCTTCAAAGCTTGAGAGCAACTGTTCTATTATTGACTGCTTCCAGAAAAGGATGGTAAGGTCAAAAAGGATGGGTAAGCAAGGAAACTGGTATATTTTTTCTAAGAAATACTGCCTACAGGAGCAAGGTGGCAATCTCTCCTACGATCTAATAAAAGAGCGTGGACATAATAGCTCGGAAGTTCAAATGCTCTTATCCACAAGGCTGGCTGTTTTACAGATCCTGCAGTTTTTAAAAACAGATCTTTCAAACTTTAAAGGAGAGAGATACTGATGACACTGAACTAGATCTGCTGACAAGCACTGCATATCCAAAGGTTTTGTAATAACTGTATACAGCAAGTGCAAGAAAAATAAGATATTTCCAAAAGGCATTTGTGACCCTTACGAGAGTTTGCCTATTCAAGAACAGAAAGAATATGAATAAGTGTCAATTCAGTTAAAAGTATTCAACAGGATGCAATCTTTACCATACCTCTACCAAGACCTACAAGATCTCATGTAAAAACAAGCAAGAAGGAACACATGCAAACTTTGTTAAAAATAGGAACCCTAATGCCACTTCCTGAAAAATACTCCATTACTAATTAAGAGGGTAGGGTTTTCCTACTATTTTTTCCTCAGACAGAACGAAAGAGCAGCAAGTGGGATGACATGTATCAAATACAGTCTCTCTGCTGTAACACCTGCTCCTCCTCTTCAGAACTGCTGTTATTCTCTTACGAATCTCAATCTTTCTATCAGCTTCTTTTGCTGATTCCCAATGTTTGTGTTGTCCAAAACCGCCTCATTTTCAATAAAAATGGTTAGTTTTAAATGCTATGAGACAGAGACAAAAAAGTTAAAGTACATCACTATCTTTCAGCCAAAGAAGGAAGGTCTTCCACTGTTCTGTCTTCCATAACATTTATTTCTTAACTCAAAAGAAATGTCTGTAATAATATCATACTGGCAAAGAACATAAGAAAGGCCTGGTTTTCTGTCTTTGATTGGCTCTGGAAGATCCTATAAGCAACGTAAGAAACAGTTATGAGTACAGAGATGACCACCAATGTACAAGAGCAGTGTTCATACATAGAGCAGATAAACACACTGTGCTGAAGACACAAAAGTACACAGTTCAGGTATTTTCAGATGCCAGAGGCCAGAGACGGGGAGCTTACAGCAGACAGCTTATATAAGACACAGAGCTAACACTAATTTATGGTAATAAACTGGACTGGAAGCATAAGTCCTTGCAATAACTACAAACCAATACTTAGACATGAGGTGACATTCTAAAGAATAGCTATTTGAATTTTCTTCAATGTCCTTCGTTATGTGGCACTAACTTTACAGGAACAATGGCCAAAAACTGAAAAAAACTCCATTTGAAGAATTAAAACCAAACAAGAAAATCTACTCAATGAATACAGAAGGTATTTAAAAGTCACCCTGTTACAGAGATGGCTTGTTTTCTTAAGCCTGAAGATAGGGAATGAAGAAAAAAGGCTTTTAGAACACCACAAAAAAGTCATACTTAAATTCCAACAGATTTTTTTTCTTTTTTTTTCTTAGTTGATCAAAGAATTGCCAGGCACAGGACTATGATTTCAAGAGTGCAACTGATACATAACAGAATGATATAACGTAACAATGAAAAAAAAAAGCTGAAGCATTTCAGCTTTTTAATGGCTCCCCCAGAGCTTTGCCTCAAATCAAGGAAAATGCACAAAGCAAATTAGAAATTAATTCACAGAAATAATGTTTGCTGTATATTAGAAGGGTGAAAATTTACACAGCTACATCACATGAACTTTCCTGAAGGCTACATAGCTCTTAGACAGGCTGTGTCATGAGGAGCAAGCCACTTTGGATATGGAACACAATGTGGGTTAGACTGGGCTATAGGAAAGATTTAAAGAGCACCAAAACAGGCATAGGCTTTTTTACCCTTCTGAAGTAGTCAAACATTGCTGCTATCTGCTTCTTACCAACAGTACTGGTAAGCATTGCTTACCAATAGCTTTCAGTAAGGCAAGCAAACAAAGAGGGAGGGATTTCAGTCTTCAGAAGAAAAAACTCTCCTACACCAAAACAGGAGTGACTACACAAGCACTGACATGATCCTGAATTCCTTTCACTCCTCTGATAAGCACTAACAAGGAAGAAGCCTCATGGAAATTTTCATCATTCAGGAATTATAGAGGGACCTAAGCCTAGAAATGCTTTTTTCCAGGGAGTTGTCCTTTGTTAATATCCCCTGCAGGCACTGAAGAAGTCCAGACTGTCCAGAACAGGCTGCAGGAACACTGGGGTTGGGAGGTTCAAATCATTCAAGGTCTGAAACTGGCTAGTCACCTTCTATCTTCCTTTTTAAAACTAGCTACAGGAAGAACACAAACCACCCCATTTATCGCCCCCCCTACACCACAGCCTTTATTTATCTTCTTATATTCTGTTTTGAACAAATGCTCTTGAATATTATCATGTCCTTCTGAAAAATATGAAAAAATACCTAAAAAACTCTTGCCCTCCTTTTAAAAAAACCCTGAATACCACAACACATTTTCTTCTCACTAGTTTTCACCTTTATCCTACCACAAGCCCAGAAAAATCCTAAACAAAATACAGGGAATATTGTAGAAGACTTCTAGAAATTATCTAGTATAGAAGACAACATGAAAAATAAATGAACAGCATCTAGGTATCTTGTGTGCAGAGCATTTTCCCCACCATAGCTGAAGATGCAGTCAGAACCAATGGCATCCTTGTCTGGAAAATAAAAAAGTTTAAGCTGGCTGAGTTTTTTTGAGGCTGACTCAAAGTACAGTATCTGTACTCAAAGTACAGTATTTTTCTGGTTTCTGTGTCCTGATGACACCTTCTTTTGAAGCAGGTACAAGATTTTAAAAGAAGGAAAATGTGATTCCAAAACCAATTTTAGAACAAAGAGCTACCTGCACTGTCACTTGGCCTGAGAAAAAATGTGTCTGGGAAGTACAACAGATCTTAAAAGATATGTAAAAGTAAAGGCCAAGTGATAGATTATTTGTTCCTATTTAAGAGCATAACACACGAAAAGCCATCGAATTGTGGACTTGGCTGTTAAAATGTGGTCTTTGCAGTGCACAATATTCAGCATTGCAGGAGCTCTTTAAGCTGGGGTCTTCAATTTCTTCCACAGAGACAAGACTGTTACACCACTCACTACATTTTTGAAGCAATTCAACTTTGATTATTTGATGAATGTAATATGTTTATTTAAATACACTTTATAGGAACACCATTTTCATGAATATATTGACTGAAACAATTTTTTTCTCCTATAAACTGTACTGTAGATATGTCGCTTAGCCAACATACTTTCCTAACAATATTGATGCAGAGATAATGTGACAAAATCCTTTCAGGGGGATGGCATTACAACTATCATTCATGTAAAGCTTTTACTTTCAACAGACTTTTCAAGAAACTGTTCTATGCTTCCAATTTCCTTGTGTAATACTATTTTCCTCTAAACCGTAGGTTTTTGCCACTGATTAGTATTTTAGGTCTGATTCATTTTGTATTCTTTACTGAATCAGAAGCATAGTCCTTTACTGAGGGCTGAAAACAAGCACTACTAGACAGGCCATTCACTAATCCTTCAACAAAGAATTCTTTAGCATGGAATCACTCTGACAGTTTATGACTTATGATGAAATATTTTAAATATTTTACATCCCAATTCAGGAACATGAATCCTCAAAACATCAAAATTTAAGAAACCTACGGTTTGTTTTTTTGTGTTTTTTTTTTTTTTTTTTTTAAAAAATTTGCATGCATAATGCTATCCCCCTAGTAGCTTCTGTATGAAATTGTTGTTCTGTCAGATGGGAGCCATAATGGCCTCATCCCTGCAGCAATCATTGTTAATATAAATCCCAAACGTATTTCTATACTGTTCCAATTTACACCAAGATGCTATTTTCTGTCTTGTCAAAATGACTGGAGATCAAAGGACCAAGATTTATAAGCTCAAAACTGACAAAATCAGTATTCTAAATATATATGGCAATATAGAGTTGCTAAATCTCCTGAATCTTTTAAATTAAAAAATATTGCCCATTCTGATGAAATTGCTTACAATGACTACAAGTAAAGATGGTGGCTATTAAGTTTTATCACAAGCACCTGAGGATCTGTTTGCATGCAGTACAAAATGTTCCTTTATTCTCCTGAATTACTGACACTGGCAAATTAAAATGAAGTGGCTACATATGGCAGAAACAATCTTCACATTTACAAATATCTTGAAATATCACTAAATCATAAAAACGAAAGCTGTGGGTTATATATTATGAATGTTGCCTAATGCATTCCCAGCTCAGTTATTTGTAACAAATTTGTATACAATGGACAAAATTGGCCATTTATTCTACAGCAGCAGCAGCTGGTTCTGGCACTGTGTATCACAGCCAAAAAGGAAGCTGCAAGTCAGGAAAGCATAATTAACCTTTAAAATGCTGGAAGGATGAAAAGTAAATAGAACAACTTAAAATAAAAATATGGATTAGAGAATATTGGTATTGACAGTGTCAGTATTCTCCTCAATACCAGAACTGTTTTTAAAAATACCCTCTCTATAGAAAAGCAGTCATTTAATGTGGATATCAAAACAATCTAGAAGACATTGTACAGTAGGAGCCATGAACCTGCATCTGATTATTTTAATGGCTCGACTGATCCTGGATGTTATAGTAAATGAGGACAGCTGTTATAGTACCTCCACTGAAATCTCATTACAGTGAAGGAAAAACACCCACAAGGACCTTTCACTGTATCAGGCTACGATAAAGTATAAAAAATGGTTTATCATGGGCTCTTAATACTTTAATTATATTTTCCAAAGCAGGTGTAGTAACTGATAGGCCTTAAATGCTAATTATCATATGCATTCATTAAACCAACATAAAGCTTTCAACGTTATGCAACAATTCAATTTTGACTTAAACACATACTTTCAAATATCACATATTAATTCCTGTCTTCCAATAACTTCAAGATTATAAAAAAAATCTTTAATGTAATATATGTAATATTAGAATTGCACTTCTCAATTTTAATGCTCATTCAGTTCACTTCGGCAGTATTTCATTGATGCAGCCTCAGGCTATAGGTAATGGAACATTACTCACTATGATAGCCAGATTTCTTCTGCATGGCAGTTACAGGGCAATCTTTATGAGCCAGAAGAAGCTGTTTCAGCTGTGCCACTTCATTTCTCAGCAGGGTGACTTCATTCTAAAGGAGAAGAAAGTTATGTACTTTACCAGGCTCAAACTACACACGTTTTGAAGGTAAGCATTAAGTTTCATCGGATTTTCAGGTGTTCATTTAGGGATAGCTGAAATACAAAAAGTTTCAATTTGGTATATATTGCAAATACGTATATATTTCTTTTATCTTAGAAAATGCAAATATTAGCTGAACCTTGGCCAGCTTTGTTATGTTTACTGGTAAATGCTTGGTTTTTTTTTTTAAATACAACAAATGTTTTTTCAGTTTGCAGATACAGAGTCTACATATAGTCTCATTCACATGATCCAGCTACTGTGAGACTCTTCTGGAAGGTTTTGTGATGAATTCTAATCACAGTAAACCTACATTTAGCTACACGCGTTTTAATAGATGTCACAGCCAACACGAAAAAAAGGGAAAAACATAAAATCCAAAAAGCCAATGCAGAATAATTTTTTAGTAACTCTATTTATACTTGGACTTCAAAAAACAAAATCTCACATACTGGAAAATAATTTAAATTGGTTGATCTCCAGATTGACTTTTATTTTGGCAGCCAAACATAAACTTGGTCTCTAAAGGAATCAGTGATAATAATGACAAAACCCGGAGATGTCAGCTTGTGTCACTAAAGCAGAGTGCAATCTAAAAGACAGCACCTGCACAATCCAGCGCCTGGATTTATTTCCAGACTCTGCCTTTCCACTACTGGGTGACCTTGAGCAAGGTCATTTCACTGCTTTGTGCTTCACCTTCCCCATCAGTGAACTGCAGAACTGCAATACTCACCTTCCCTGAAAGCAGCTTGGTATCTAGAGATGAGGAGCACTACGTAACTGCATTACATGTGACAATCCCAGTTAAGAATGGTATGGCATTTTGATAGACCCATTTTTACTTTGTAGAGTAGAAAAATATTTATGAATCAAATTATCTGTAATGCTTTACGATCCCCATATCTGGACACAGTATGTGTTTTTCATGGGTTATTTCATTTTGAATATAAATCTTCTCTATTAACACTTGAAGTAACTTCAAGTATAAGAACCTCTGCAAATTATTGTAATATACCACACATGTGACATAATTAAGTATTACCAGTAAGAACCACTTCTAACTGGTAAAAGGGGTTGTTTAGAACCCATTCTTATACCTATTGCAGTTAATTATCTTGCTTCTGACAACAGTAAGTCCTTCTATCTCATTCAAAACATGTGAATGTGTGGTGGTCATTATGGTTAACATGTGGTTAACATGTCGAAAACAAGCTACCAAGAAACTCATGAAATAAACACTTTTAACAGGTGTCAAGAACAAAGATTATTTTGTATTTTCACACTGGAAAGGTTCTCCTCATTAGTGAGACAGAACCAAGTGCAGGTATCAACAATTCTTTAAAGAAGTATGCAATATAGCTCACATGCTGTTGAGAAGAATGTGTATGTTCCCACATTTCAAAATGTGCTAGCATGAGAAAGCAGGTTTCTGGAGGAAAGCATACTGACTTGCACCTGCACTCCCTCCCTCAAAAGATGCCTTCCCTTCTGCATTCTTATGGAGGGAGGACACAGTGTATGACACATTCTTCTGTATTTGCCTATTTCTCCCTGCACCTGAAATGCAGATGTAATAGTGGGACCATGGGACCACATTAGCCCTTACTCAGCACAGTGTGGGACAACATTTGGGATACGTTATTACTCAAAGTATCATCAGAGGCAGGTAAATGTGTCTTCTGGGGATAGGGGATTGTCTGTGGCTGAGTTAAACACCATTCTTCCTGTTTCTTTTTGGGCAACTTCCTCTATGGGAAAGGATCTTTACTTATGGGCATACTTTCATAATTCAGTCTTCGTAAACAGCTTCTGCAGCATCAGTACGAACCATCACTGGACTGCTGCTCACTGAAAACCCACTGTGACCTCACGAGGACGACAGGCCATTCTTCTAAAGCTTCACCCTCCAAGACTATGAAAACAACAGGGATCAAATACAGAGCATATAATGCGCTTTGGCATCTGATCATGAAATGTGGCTCAGTGGCCACTGTGGACGTTGTCAATACCTTCTCATACCCTGCAGGACTGTGCAAGACACAGAGGCCACAAAAGGTGGGGAATAAAATTTAAGATCAATAAACAAGTCAACAATTAATAGAAAACACAGTTCTCAAAAATCAAAACAGTACATAAACTTCAAAATGTTGAAAGCATGAAAAAACTTACACAGCAGAGCCTATAATAAAGACGGCCTACCTAACCAATATATGTTACTGGTGATGTAATAGATGGAAATTTTACCTTAAGCAAATATTTGAAAAACACTGCTTAAAAATGAAGTTACCTTCAAACATTTAAAAGAAGAACTTGATAGAAGTTAATCTACAGAAAAAAAATAAATATGTCAACCAAGTAATCCTCTTCAAAATTCATACGTACTGTTAGTGAGCTTCCAGTCTTAAAAACCCTCACACTGACATCGGAACCTCTGCCACAGACATTACAAGAAAGGCAGTAACAGCACTGAAAGGAGTCAGAACTGCTACATGAGGCAATGAAATGCAGGTGTTTCAGTATGAATCTGCTTTTGGAAATGTGACATCTTGGTAACTTCAGCTGAGCAGGCCACTTACACATTAAAAAAAATATGAACTACTAACCCAAACACAGTCTATAAACCTGCATTAAGGCAAAGCTCCAAACTTATTAAATTTTCTATTAAATATAAAGTAAGTAATCATGGATTACTGCCCACTCTCCTGATCAGCTGCGTTAGCCTGTCAAGTTATTATTATGGAAATATAGGATTGATTAATGTTTTCACATAGAGTACAGTGTAATTATTTCTCTGATATCCAATTTTCTTTTCAAGTTATTCTGTTCTTTACAGTTAACAGTTTTGCTTTTGGTAGACTGTAAGAAAATCTTTCCTGAATTCACTATTACTGAACGCTTGGAAACCTTTTGTTTATGGTACTTGCGTGATTTTTTTGTTATAAAACTTGGTATATATATATGTGAAAGGCAGTTCACATGATATCAAACATTACTTTCACTAAAAAATGAATTATGGCTGATTATTTCATTTTTCTTTACTCCTTTCTTTGATTATTTAAGCTACAGTGCTACATATAATTATGTAATTAATAGACTTAATTGAAGACTGCGCATTAAATGAGTATGTTTAAAGACTGTGAACAGGTGTGAGAAGAACACATATCCACAAGAAATTTAACTAATGCTTGTGCAGAGTGTCATGATTCTTGGAACACAGGAAAGCATCTCACGGTGCGGCTTAGGTCGGAATCTTTTACATTTCAGGGTCTGGGATGCTGAGTATTTTCAAAGACATGAACATGAAGATTACTGATACACTGTACTTTTGATTACATGATAAAAAAAATAACCTCAACATGCCCTACTTTCCTGTTGATCAAATTGTGATGTTTTCTATACCAAACAGCACGAGAGGTGAGTTTTCATAGGGAGATGATGATTTGTGCATTTGACTCAGTGAACAGCTCTGATGTAGAAAATCAAGTGACACTTTAACATATCAAAATATGTCTCACTGCATTTTCTAAATGAATGCTTCATAGTTTTTTCTTTCAGCAACTTCCGAAATGAAGCTTTTAGACTTTTTATTTTGAAAACAATAATTTGTGCCATTTTTTTACGTGCTACTGGAAAATATTAAGTATGCTTTACCATTTAAAAGTAGTTTAAACAAAAGGGTCATGGATTGTTCTACGGGGGAAAAGTACATTCACATGGTAATTTTCTGAGATCAGATGAAGTGGAAAAGTGACCTGCAACATACACTGGCCCTATCATCTTACAGCACACTTCATCTCTATAGGATTTAGATGGTGCTGATAAAAATTTGCACTGCCACTGCTGTACCCGTTCTGTGAACAAAAGAGGCCCTCAGTACCCACTCATGTCAACCTGGCACCTTTTACAAGCATTACATCCACTTTAAAGGAAAAAAAGTTAAAAGGCACCAAAAGAAATAAGCCCAAAACTTATTCAAATAACCCAGGCTGTGATACAAATTAAGAGCAAGATGTAAGGTAAGACTATTACTTCTCATAAGTGTTTATTCCAATACATCTTGTCTGCTTATCACAGTCTGAAAGTTATTCCAAATGGAACAAAGGATAGAAGGGTATGATCCTTAAATTTACACATCTTGAATTATGAATATGCTCTTATCCTCTAATTTTACTGCTATATATGCAACTAGTTCTGAATTTTAAGCCTGAGCTGAACCATCAGTTATAAAATCATTTTTATTTCAGATTTCATGCAAAATTTTAAGCTCCACTGATCAAGGATCACTGTGTAAGAACAAAAAAACTTACTAATTTTTCCTCGAAATAAAAAGTATACCTGTAACTGGCCATTTAGTGAGCTCAGGTCCTCAGCTTTTTTCTCCAATGACTGCACCCAGACTTTCCGTTTCTGTCGGCACCTGGAAGCAGCAGCCCGGTTTCTCTCCAAGAACTTTCTCCTTTTCTCATCAGGGTCTTCATTGGCAGCTCTTCTTCGCCGACCGCCTGTATTTGGTGTTTGTGGCGTAGGCTGAGCTGGTGATGCCTGAAAACAGTCATGACTTAACCTATAGCACTGATATAAATAGCCATCAAACATTGAGAAAAGCATTCAGGGCATTTCTAAATACATGCAGGTTACAATTTTTTTTTTTTTTTTTTGAAAGCTGTGCCCATTTAATTCTACAGAGATGTTGTCAAAACTCTTAGCCATACTTACACTCCTGATCATCTTACATCCAAAATAGCTTTCAAGCTACATTTAATAGGAAATTAACTTTCTATTTTTGACTCTTCCCACACACCTAGTCACAACTGAAAAATGACACAATTGCTTATGCCCACTACACAGAAGCTGTTTGACAAATGCTGGCAGTGCTGAAACTCCCTGATCCCTGATCTCCAGATAGCAATTTCCTACTTGTTGATGCGCTCCTCACCACTGAATGACAATTTCCCTTAATCTACTCACATTACATGACAGCATCAAAATACTTCAATACTTTAAATTATACATTATACTCATTTCACAGTTGTATACAGACCCCAGACAAAGATTCAATGAAATATAATAACAATATAATGGGTCTTAAAATCCTTTAAAGAGATAAGATAGAACATAAATGTCCACATGATATTCACAGGTGCACCTCCACATTCAGTCTAGCACAGCAAGAAAATTTTATTTTTAAATTAAAAACCCCAAACATGTACCAGCTGGCATATCAGTTTGGCATTAATTCTAAATAGCTAAGAATAAAAAAACCCTGGGAACTCATATCAGCGTTTTAAGAATTAAACACGTGCTATTTTTGATTAATACTAATTGTAAAATAACTCTAAGACAATCAAACAGCAATTTTCATCCTGAAAATTTTGCTATGTGATATTTTGAAAATATTCTTTCAAAAAACCTCAAGGCAGTATGGGGGAACAGCAGCCTTAAGGAAGAGATCTTTTTATGATGGGTCACTTTTTTCCCCTCTTCTGTTCCAAACATATTTGTTTTGCTGCATTACTTGATTTCACTGGCTAGTGTAGGAATCTGAGGCTTTCATTGCAGATGTAAGTCCTGTCAGTTCTGGGCCAGGTGTGTAGCTTTTACAAAATCAATATTATGCTATGAATTCTGAAAATAACTCTTTGAGATTTTTAAAAGCATTTTGAAAACACATTCCAAGAGGATTTTAGAAATAGAACAGCTGCAATCCTCCAAGATTCACCAGGAAGTGTATCTTTCCTCCAGCAGCATGCCCACTTCCAGTCTGACTCAGAGGTTTTGCCTTTTACTCCCCTGTTCTGATCTATCATCCCAAAAGGACAACAAATCACACCTAAAACCAGAGCCCCCCTTCCAGAGCCTGAGATGATGAAGTACCCTTAATGACACAGCTGAAACTCTTCCTGTGGCAGCCCAGAGAAGACCCTTCAAGCAAATTAACATGAGCATGATACCTGAAGCAATAAAAAAAATTTCTAAGCACATTTACTATATAAAATATAATAAACATAAAACAGATGCAACAGAAACACAAAATAAAAGCACTTATTTTTTCAAATATATATAGATCTGCTGTAAAAATTTCAGCTACTACAGAATCTCCTATCAATGAGCTGCAGAAATCAGGACTTAGTTTACATTTGAGCAGACAGACACTACCTGTTTTGAAATCACCATCTCACATAACAGATTTTAGAAGCATTTAAGAATATGTAAGACCCGTAAACATTTTACTGCTGTAGAGCTATTGATTAAAAGAGGAGTCTGTTAATCTCCATTTTACAAAGCAAGAATATAGAAAAAATATATGTATTTGCAAAATAAAAGGAGGCGGTAGGAGGCACATGTCCACTCTTGTCATACCGGTGTTTCAGTTGTTGAAGTTGCAGGCTGTTGTAGTGACTGTGGTCGTGGTTCCTCTGACTGAGTCCTAACCAACCCACTTGCATGTCCCTTGGCAGTATCTCCATTTGTTACCTGAGGGTGCTGCTGGGTCAAGGCTGCTTTCAACCTCTGAAAGCAGAAAACAAAAAAGAAAAAGAAATATTCTATCATGCTAGCTTGAATGATTAATCCTATATATAAGCAGTTCCTTCCACTTTGGCAACAGGAACTCCAACTCTTAAACAGTTGTTTCTTTTTACAGGCTTTCAAAAGTGACCTAGGCATATACCTAAAAATACGGGGTAAATTTCTGCAATCATGACAATAGCAATGAGATTTACAAAAGGGAAGGATGGTAAACTGTATGGAGAAGTAAGCAGAAAGCCCATCTGTAGTGAACTGTACCCACAAACAGATGAGTGGAAGGCCATAAACAGTTGCTGAAACTGGTAGTACCAGAAGAGTAACAACGTAACGATGACAGATGAAGGAAAGTAGGTAACATTAGAACATAAGCATCTTTCCACTTTAAAAACTCTGGTGTTCTCTATCTCCGCTCATCTTTAAATAGCTTGTTATGCCTCTGCTAATTCATGGTCTTTACAAATACTCACCTCTGCAATCCTTCCTATGGGTAATTAGATAAAAGCCAACACCTTTGCTGAAACATCTTAATGATGTACAAAATACTAAGAAGCTTCGGGTTATATGCAAAGATTATTTATGTAGAAATATGCAAGATAACTACTGCAGCATGCTACTTTGCAGTAAAAAAATGCTAAAAGGTTTGGTATTCCTCCTTTATTGCAAACATCCACTATGAAGAACAGTAATGTGCAAGTTCAGCTGTCTAAAATACACCCAAGAGTTACTGACAACCTGATGGATGATCAGTTTTTAAAGCATTTTATTGACTGCCTGTTGAAAAAATATTCAACTTTTGGTGAAACCTATTAAAACTGTAATATAATACATTCTACTTAAAACAATTTCTTAAATGACAAAGTGTCCAATTTCAGCAGATACAACTGCTTGTAATTCCAGATCCTTTCTTAAAATTCCATGAATGTACAATTTATCATTAATTTTTTTTGTTTTACTGAAGAATTTACCTTACTAGAGAAATGGTGTTAGAAAATGTTTTACTACTGAGCGCTGGATTTTTTAAGAATCCAATACAAGTTTAAGAAAAGATTAATGACTTAAATATGTAAGTTTGTGGAAATTTTGATATCTTGTAACATCATATTTTGAAATATGAACAAAGTGTCACCCACATACTAACATTAATAGAACGTCTTAAGAATACCAAAGAGAGGCAGCATTTGGCCAGCTCAGAATAAACAGAAAACTTTGCACCTATTTATGCAGATATTCTCTACAAACTGTAGAATCCAATGTCTCCCTACAATTAAGTCACTGAAGCACAGTAACAGCTCTCTCCTACCTCCCTTGGTAACAGGCTTTCCTGGATCCTATGCTACAATTAAAACAATAGATTGCAGATTACCTCTGTCAAAGTTGCAAAATATTTTCAGGTCTGACATACGGCAAGTTACCATCAACTACGTGGATTTGGTAGCACATAACCAGCACCAGTAGATATTCTAACTGAGGACTACAAAGAGAACCAAGAAACTCCAGCACTCCTCTACCGGCTCGCTATTAAGGCATCTTTAGCCAGTGACTTCTGTAGTAAGTCTATTCTGTGATTGCTCTGGATTGAATTAGCAGCACATTGCACCAGACAGGAACCACTCAAGTGTCTGAGGAACTGACCACAGCCACCATCCCACTTTCCCCCGTGCTGCTGAAGGGCAGGAGATAGAGAAGAGTTAGGCCCAAGAAGAAAGCAGGGAAAGGTGTTTTTAAGTTTTGGGTGTATTATCCTACTCAGATGTGACTAATAATAAATGAATCTGATTTCCCCAAGACAAATCTGTTTTCCCCATGATAGTAATTGATAAGTTTGCACTGGGACATGCAAACGAAGTTGGACTGGACTTTACTTACTGTAATGCTAACATTTAAACATTATATCTTGTAAATTCATAAGTAAACAAACTCCTTTTGAGAATTACATTGTTAAATGTAATGTACTATGAAAACAGGAATAGGAAATAATTAGATTTAATTTCCTTTTACAAAGTTTGAAAGTTGAAATTAAAGTAGTTAGGATTAAATTATCCACAAATGCAGACACATTGTGAAAGTCTGAGGAATATTTACAGATTTTCACAAGGAGATTTCCAGCTCATGTTAATAAGTTTCATATTTTAATAAGTAACGCTGGAATAAAATACTATATGGATGTTGTGCTTCTTGTGAGTAGGGAGACAGTTATCCCAAAATCAATGAGAATCTCATTTTTAACAATCAAGAATACAGAAACATATATTAGAATAAATGTATATAAGCATTTTTATGTGGGGAAGTTTGATGACAACTGAGGTTTTTTGATATTATTTCGTTACAGGCGAACTAACCAGATAGGTTAATAGCTTTTAAAATCTTGATAGCAAGGTTTTATCATTTATGTATATCCTTGAAAACAAATCCTCACCACATCTGTCAAAATTTGGTAGGACTAGATCATTCCATCAAGAGCTCACAGAAACAAGATAATATACTCCAGAAACAATTTGTGAAAAACTCAGATCCATATTTCATATCTGCCACAAAAGCTCATCAGAGTAATAACCCTCCTTCTCCTGGGTGTTATCCTACCATCTGCTCCTCTATTACTTATCTTTATTTTGCAACTAATTAACAGCATAATCTTCTAAATTCAGCAAGTTAATTATCATTATTGTGGTCTTTGCAGCATCATCAGTCCTTATGAAGTCTTGTCTCTCCACCCCCAGAGAACATATGAAAATGAAGTAGGTTGTGAGAGGGTCTGCTTCTTTAGAGTAGGCTCATTAGGTGTTTGCTGATTAGCTCGGCATGCAGAGAGACAGGTCAGAAGAATTCTGCTGAACACAAGGTCCCATGCCGGGCTCCAGCAAGTTAATGTTGGTTTCTGAACATTTGCCAAGCTGCCCTCTGTCACTTCTCAGTAGAAACCTCCTGCAAAAAGTCTACTGGTTGCCTATTGAGTGCAAGGTATTTTTCAGATTGTGACAAAAAGTTTTGCATGGGAAGGAGGAGACTGAGGGAAACATTCCACATTAAAGCAATTCTGAAATTCTTCAGAAAAACTTCTGCAATCCATGCTAAAGAGTCTGAATGCTAAGTTTGTACCCACAAGCTGCACACTCAAAAAGGATATTCTACAGCTGCAACTCAAGGCTCATGTTTCATACACAGAAAGCATACAATTACAGATCTTCTCATAAGAACATCAGAAGCAATTCTACAGTTATTTAAAATCATGCATCTTATCTTAGTGAGAAAGTTTTTTGGGGGTTTTGAGTTTTTTGGATTTTTTTTTAAAGACAGTTATTGCATCTACTTCTAAGCCTCTCTAAAATACCACGAAACTGACATACGTGTGATCTTACTTAAGTATGCGGAAGATAGTTTCTTTAGCATACTGACAAACATGGAATAATTTCAGAAAAAACTGACAATTTCTGTGTGCCACAGAAATCCGAAACTCATTTTTACTCCTACTAAATGTCATTCTTGGTGTAAGATGTAAGAATATTTCCAAAATAATAGCAGTAAAAGACAAGGTTGTATCTGAATAAAATCTCTAGTCATTCTGTACTTCAGTTCTACATGCAGTACAGAAAAAGGATCCAAGAATGTTCAAAACTATAGTTACAGTGCCTTTCACAGCTGTGAATGGACCAGCTCTGTTCACTACAATAAATTCAATATTGGGGCAATAGAATTAAAATGCAATCTGATTTCATGCAATTCTTCCACAGCACTGAAGCACATAAAGCATTGTATATGTTTCTGTGGTGAAAGAGACTCTAAGATTGTGCTTAATGCTGCACTCTTTCATTTAATGTCAACTGTTTCAGTTGAAAGCCTCTTGCAATAATGCCATCAACCACAAGGATTTGGCTCACTGCACACACAATTTTTAAATTTTTGTCTGTCATTGCTCTTACGTATTCCTTTTTTTTAGGACTATTTTTTCCTCCCAGTTATTAGTCCTTGCAGTTGGTATACATTTTTCTATCTGCTACTTCACTCAGTGAATCTGTTCCCACATACAACTGTTTCTCTATGCAATTCATACAATCATTTAATGTCAGGCAACTTGAACAGTAACCAGAGAAAAGACGATTTCAGCAAAGAATGAACAGAGTTCGAAAGGTGAAATATCAGTAACTCGCTTCGCATCAATAACCAAAACTGCCATGCTGAAGGAGTTTGACACTTCAGACTGAAAACTTTATCTAACATAGAGATAAATACACTGCTTTGATTATTATGCATTGAACTTGGACCCCCTATTAAAAAATCCTTTCGAATGCTGTAAGAGAGACCATTTGCAAAGGTAAAAAGTCTCCAAAAGCTGTCCATTGTGGGAAAAAATTCTCAGCAAGTACCTCAGCCCCTTTATCCTTAAAGGGTTTTACAACTTCTAGGACAGCTGAAGAAAAATTTTAACTATGCTATAGGAAGACATCCTATGTCCATTACCAAAGACCTCTCCTGCCAGTTATTTTAAGTTTCAGATTTTAGAAATGAAAATATTAATTTGTTATACTAAAGCTCATTCACTAACTTATAAAGAAGAAATACATTTCTTCTTTGTACAATTTGGCAGCTCGTAAGGAAACAACAGGTATTTATCAAAATAAAAATGTGCTGTTCTCATGTTAATAAAAATACAGAAATGAAGTTATCTAAATTAATATTTAAATTTCAGAGCATTAGGAAACAAGCACTACAATCTCTAATCCGACTTTTATCTACTTCTCATGTTCACTTTAAAAAGAAAGTCTACACAACAGTAGCCTTTTGTAAGCAAGTAAGAGTGAAATGAATGATTGCAATGAGGAATGAAATCAGAGCACAAAGTTCTTTTCTTACTACAAAACTTTAAAATGTGTTAGCTCTTTGAAATATGCAGAAATAGCCTCTGTAAAGAAAGGCACAAAGCACAAAAGAAAGTGCCTGGTTTGTGCCAGGTATTTCATCTGAAACAAAGAGCCGTACCTTCTACACAGGACAGCTCCAGATCTGATAACGATGCAACAACCTGGTGCTATTTCATCTTAAATTTACTAGAACCAGTTTTTTGGGAATTTTACTCAACCTCTGAAGTTATTAGATCTGTGTCTACTTAGAATACCTTGAAATAGTATTGTGGTATGATAGCAGAAAATGCAGAACACTATAATAGCAAGTATGGTCTTTCAATACAGGAGAAGTTCAAACAACTGCCAAAATCAGGTATGATAAAACTCTTCAGAGATACAAATAACCATGTTAACTTTCCAAACTCTGCATCCCATACAGTACAACACTTACCTAAATACTCAAGGAAGTTAGGGAAGTTAGTTAGGAACCTATTCCTGCATGGTTTTTGTACTTGCTACATATTCTATTTTTACATTTTATAATGCAAAATGAAAAAATCCATGAGATTGCAAGGTCCATCTATAGAGAATAACAAAAACTTTCCTCAAATAATAAGTAAGAAATAAAGCAACAGCCAAAAAAAATTCCAAATAGCTATACTCCTGGAAATGTTGAGAAGGAACATCACAGCTTCACCTCTTCATCTGGCTTTTTGTTCAAAATACACTAAGAACATTATGCTGACAGACTTCATAGGTTCATAAAATTGTTTAAGCTATAAAAGACCTTTAAGATCAAGTCTGACCATTAAGCCAGAACTGCCAAGTCCACCACTAAACCATGACCCTAAGTGTCACATCTCCATGTCATTTAAACACCTCCAGGGATGGTGACTTCACCACTTCTCTGGGCAGCCTGTTTAATACTTGACAACCCTTTCCAAGAAGAAATTTTTCCTATATGTCCAATCTAAACCTCCTCTGGTGCAACTTGAAGCTGTTTTCTCTCATTCTATCAGTTGCTGTTTAGAAGAGGCTGAGTCCCACCTGGCTACACCTTCCTTTCAGGTAGCTGTAGAGAGCAAGGAGGTCCCCCCTGAGTTTCCTTTTCTCCAGGCTAAACAGTCCCAGCTCCCTCAGCCACTCTTCAAAGGACTTGCTCTCTAGACCCTTCACTGCTCCACTGCCCTTCTCTGGACATGCTCCAGCACATCAATGTCTGTCTTGCAGTGAGGAGCCCAGAACTGAACACGAGACTTGAGGTGTGTCTTCACCACTGCCGAGTACAGAGGAACAATCCCTGCTGCCCTTGTCCTGCTGGTCACACTACTGCTGATTCTGATACAAGCCAGGATGCCACTGGCTTTCTTGGCCACCTGGCCACTGCTGGCTCACGTTGAGCTGGCTGCTGACCAGCACACCCAGGTCCTTTCCCACCAAGCAGCTTTCCAGCCACCCTGCTCACAGCCTGTGGCACTGCCTGGGGCTGTTGTGACCCAAGTGCAGGACCCAGCACTTCATCATGTAGAGCCTCACACAAATGGCCCCAACTCACTGATTCAGCCTGTGCAGATCCCCCTGCAGAGCCTTCCCACCCTTCTGCAGACCAGCACTTCTGCCCAACTTGGTGCCATTTGCAAACTGTTTGAGGGAGCACCCCATTCCCACATCCCAACCACTGATAAAGATACTAAGCAGAACTGGCCCCAACACCGAGCCCTGGGGAACACCGATTCTAACTGGCCACCAACCGGATTTAACTCCACTTACCACCACTTTTTGGACTCAGCCATCCAGCCAGTGTTTTTACCCAGCAGGCTGTACCTGTCTAAGCCATGAGCAGTTTCCCCAGGAGAATGCTGTGGCAAACAGTGTCAAAGGCTTTAGTAAAGTCCATGTAGACAGCACTGACAGCGTTTTCCTCATCCACCATAAACAGGTCACCTTGTCACAGAAGCCAAGCAGGTCAGTCAAGCAGTCTGCCTGTCACAGATCCATGCTGGCTGGATCTGATCCTGGCTCTTCTGTGTGTTCTATGACAATCAAGATCATCTGTTCCACGACCATCCTCAGCACAGAGGTCAAGCTGACAGGCCTGCAGTTCCCTGGATCTCCTTCCAGCCCTTCCTGAAGATGAGCAGCACATTTACTGACCTCTGGTCACCTGAGATCTCCCCAGTTTGCCAGGGATGCCGGTAAATGATTTAAAGTGGCTTTGCTGAGCTTCTTCCCTAGCTCCCTCAGCACCCTTGGGATCCCATCCTACCCCATAACCTTCTGTGTGTCTTAGTGCTGTAGCAGGTTGGATTACAGAGGCTTTGCTCTCCTCCACATGCCTGTCTTCCAGCTCAATGTGCTGCTACCCAGAGAGGAACTAGTATTACTGTTAAAGACCGAAGCAAAAAAAGACATTAAGTACTTCTGCTTTTCCCTCATCCTTTGCCACTGTGTTATTCTCCATATCCAATAAAGGATGGAGATTCTCCTTGGACCTCCTTTTGTTGCTGATGTACTTAGAGAAATATATTTAGTGGTCTTTTACAGCAGTAACCAGATTAAGTTTTAGCTGGGCTTTGGCCCTGCCTACTTTCACAACATCCATGTAGTCCTCCTGAGCTGCCTGCCCCTCCTCCCACAGGTAACACACTTCCCTTTTTCTCCTGTGTTCCAGCCAAGGCTCTCTGTTCAGCCAGGCCGATCTTCGCTGCTGGCTCATCTTACAGCACGTGGGGACAGCCTGCTCCTGCACCTTTAAGATTTACTTGTTAAAGGATGTCCTGGACCCCTCTGCCTTTCAGAACTGCCTCCCAACATGAAGGAGAAACGTGGCCATAACAGGCAAAAGGACACAGGACATGTTCCCAGTGTTCAGCTAACTTAACCATACCAATAAATCCACAAATTGCAGTACACCATTAATACATGAAACATTCACTGTTCATTTATTAAATTTCAGTGTAGCAGCTTGTATTTCAACATTAAATGTGAACTATTAATGAAATGAAAGGTGAGCTGTAAAACTAAACACCGTCTCCTGTTGCCTTAACCAGGAAGACAAGTGAAAAACAAACCAGCTTAGCAGACCTTCACAGAATTTAGTATGCGGCAAGCAAAATTATTTTTAAGAGAGACATGAAAAGAAAGGGCTTGGTATCACAAAGATTTGAATTTTAAAAATTAAATTGAACTTTGCAGTTAATAAACCATCACGTATCTGTCAACAATGCATCCCATGGCACAGTGAATTAGTCTTACTCTTGGAGGCTTTTCTACATAAACATTAAGTTTCTCATTAAATTGCTTTTAAGTTCAGGGGGATAAGAAATTAGGTTTTTTATTTTTGTGAATAGGCCCTATATAAAAGTAAATGAGCATAAGAAATATACATAATTCTGATATTCTTCAATTCTGCTCATGCTTCATGTTAAGCAACAAGGAAAGGAAATACTGCAAACACCCTTTTTACAGTCTCATTTAAAAAAAGGATAAGCAATCACAGAAGTGCATATATTAGCTAAATTGTAACGAGAAGGCTAATGAGACTGTTAAATTTTAAGTCTAATGATCTTTGTTTTCCTTTGCATTTGAGTGATTGCTTCTTTCAATGTGAGATCAAAGTCTTCACCACATACATGAGTTTCCTTTTTGCCTTTAAATCATTCTAAGAGTAAATCACTCAGTAATACGCTTAAAAACCCAATTCCTTGCCCATCTAAAAAATTATTTGGAACTAATTCCTCCTGGATTTCAAACAGAATTCAGAGCGTGAGTCTCCTGACTCTAAAACATGTTCAGTTTCCAAGAAAACAGTTCTTGCTTTCACTTTTTTACATTCTTCTCTCCTGGATTTAAGGTAAATTCATTTTGTAAGAGCTGGTTAGATTTAAGTATTTTCTGAGGTATTAGAAGATTCCTTTTCCCATTCCTAAGGAGACAAGGATGCACAAAACCAGACCTTCCCTTATGTCCTCCTCTATACTATTTCAAAAGTCATCGTGTTCAACAGAGCAGGGAAAGGAAGGAAGACCTGACAGCATCAGGCAGAGTCAGGGCACCTCTCCACAGCAGTTTCAGTATGGGGTGAATGTGATCTAGGTGTGCTCACTCTATGGGAACCCCTTTACCCCAGAAAAAACAGACTCACTGTTTTTCATACTGTGGCTTGAGAAGAGAAAACAGGTAAGGAAAGAGAGCCCACAGGTTTAGATCAAGAGAAATGAGGTATCTAAGAATGCTAAGGGCATCCTCCCACTCACCATTATCAATGCAGAAATATATATTTTATCTAGCAGGTGTTCCTGATTCTCTCTTAGAACAAAGCAAGAGCTGAAGGAAGAGGAACACTACTTCACAGAATAGATACTGTTTATGGAGGCATCTTGTAAATATATAAATGGGTTCATTATTGTTTAATAATAGATTTTCTATTGCTTTAGAATAGTTGGAACAAACAAGACAGAAAAAAAGATGAGAAGCAATTGCCTAATGGTGTATAAAATATTTCAATAAATTCATTAATTCAAACTACCACCATAAATGGTCACTAATATTAAGTAAAAAGAACAATCCCCCCCAATCAAACAAAAACCAAACCAATTTTTTTCTTGTTTTAGACATTTTCCTAATAATCCTCAACTCCCGCAAAAAACACCCAACACAACAGAAACGACCTCCACACAGAATAATTTGTTAACTACATAAGTGCTACATATCTAAATGCAAAATTCTTGCCAAATGGATTCTATTCAGTTGAGATTCTGAAAACGTTTTAAAAAAAAAACGTATTTTTCTCAGTTTTTTTAAGAAATATCATTCATCTGGGAGGAAACATTCTGCTTCTCTGAAGGAAATGTTCACATGCTACTAATCTTGTCTGTCTTTCTCCCAGCTAGCATTTCTGATCCTCTGATACAAGAAGTAAGGAGGAGTTTAGTTAGAAAATTCATTTAAAAGAATGACTAAAAATAAGATCAAAATGGCCATTAAGAACAGAACTAACATAGGCTGGAATTGGAAAGAACTGTAAAATAAATGCAGCTGTTATTTTTCTGGTTTTATTAAATTTGTACTTGCAGAATTTAGACTAATAAAAGAAAATTAAAGCTGTTTTAAAAAGCAATAGAATGTAATTAATTTCTCAAGTTATTCTTCTTGAGGAATAATGGAGTTTTTCACTTACCAATTTAGCCTCAGACTGCACTGGCTGTGGGGAGGAAGGCCCTGGGATTCCTGGGATACTAGGCACCATGGTGACAGGTCTAACAAGCTGACCAGATAAAGTATAAAAATGAAGAAAACCTGAGTATGTTATCATAATAGAGAGCATTTGACAGCACTACCCTCTGAAGCCAAAACAGCTATCAAGGTGCTTAAAACTAAGCTCTATGCTGCACTTATGCAAATCTGCTCCACTTTCAAATTAATATAGCATCATGCTTACTTACTGGAACTGCAGCAGGGACATGCACATTAGAATTTGTGATAGATGCAGGAATAGCAACAGGCATGGTTTGTCCATTAGGAAGATGTAACAGCAGAGGAAAAGGACCTGGAACTGGACTGAAAAAGGAATGAACTATATAAAAGAAAACTTATCCAGAAAAGAGAACAAGTTTACACATTATTTTAAATTGGTTTGTTTCTTTACAGGTGTAATGTAATATTTATCTGGAGATCAAAAATATGAACTTAGTGATGTGGAGAACATGGCATTATATCTCACATGTAGTGAAAGTCCAATGTTTCATGTGTAGTAAAGCACCACATTACACCAAAGCATCTCAAATTCATATATTAACTGCAGAAACAGTAACTGAAAGTAAATCAGATTTTCAAATTCTTCAAGAAAACGTTTTACTAAGATTTATGTAACTTACACTATTGGTCTGTTAGAAGATGGAGCTTGGGTGATAACAGTACTAGAAGTTGGAGATGGTATTGCCTGCTGAATAATAACACTTGAGTCAGAACTCGTAAGCAGTACATTGGGAACCTGTAGCGAGGCTGGACGAATTATTGTTGATGTAGGCTGTGCAGTCTGCTGCAGTGACACTTCCTGAGGAAAAATAAAGCTCCATCAGTTCGTAAAATACAATTACAGACCACTAATTCCAACTGTTAAATGAATGCAGTTTGATGGAACAAATCAGAATTTCTGTAACATTATGCAAACAGAATCAGTAATACAATTAAAAACATTTAAAAAAACCCCCTCTGGATGAATCATTTAAACTATCAAAGTAAAACTGTTCAACAACAATGATTTTACTTTTACGACAAACCTGGCTCAATTTATTCTAAGGCTACTATTACTTCTTATTTGGTTTTGATCACATTTTAATTTTTTTTCCCCAAGAAACCCATAGTACTACCAGCACCATCATGTTCACCCACCCTCCGAATAAGGAAAATGTTATGGTGTCCTTATGTACATTTCAGTTTCAGTCCATTGTTCTGGATTTAAACAAGAGAAACAAGACATTTATGGTTCAGTAAAAACAACAACAAAATTTTTTTTTTTTTTACCATTTATCTGTAGCTCTCTAACTAGAGTGGTAGGAGTACTTGGAATGTTATATTCAGAGCTCTGCAAAATACATGCACGTCTTGATGCAGAAAAAATTATTTGAGCACAGAAATCAAACTTTCTTAGGTGCAAATAAAGTGTAGACAGAAATCCCTATAGCTCTTAGCTTAGCAACCAGGTAAAGTACATTACCAACTGAACACTCTACCTCTATTTGCTGTTTCTGAAAAACCAGAAAGGCCTTACTGTAACCAATGCCTTCCTTCTCAGGAAACCCTTGATACTGCCAGACTTCAAATCTACCTTCAGACAGACTTGTTTCCAAATTATTCTCTTGACAATGGCTACTGCAATCAGTGATACATAAAATCACGTTCTTAAGACCAGCAAACTTTAGTTGCTCTGCTGGGAAACTGCAATTCAAAGAGAAATCTCTATACCTGTGTCCGACAGACTGCACTGATTATTATTTCCTTTGAATGAAGCTCGAGTTTTGAAAATTCATCCACAAAGCTTTAAGTAGTAAAGTCTGAGCTCTCTAAGCAGATTGCTTGTCTTTTTATATATTAATGCACAAATGTGTGAGATCCTCTAAGCAATTCACAGAACTGTAAGCTTGCTGGCAAACTGTGGGCTTTACAAAAGAAAAGACTTTAGATGATGAAATTTTCTCCCTCCAAAAGCTCGGAGGCTAGAGTTGTCATCAGGGTTCACTAGTTCATTCATGCTTTTTCCCAAGGCACCAAAAAGACTGTTCATAGTGAATGAGAGTTTGTGGAGAATAACAGTGAGCTGTGCTGAGGAAAGTGAAGTTGTTTTAGTATTAATCTGGGGTATACGGTAGTGCACTTAGCACTACAGATGAACATTCAGTAAAAAGAAGATAACCAGTACAAAATTGTGGAAACAGAAAGAAAAGAAATCATATTGTTAGGACAGGATTAAACACTTCTTTGCAAATAAGGAATTTGGTATAACATCTTACAGATCTTATTCAAGAGTCAGGGAGAATATAAGTGAGACTGAACTGCCTGACTGTGGGAAATTCAGAGTTCAGAACACCAGCTGAATCCGTATGCTAGCATGAACAAGCTGCACAATTCAAGCAACATGAAAAATCTGGTGGTTCTTACATGTGAACAAAGACTACAAGACTATATGTACACTTGATAAAGAATAGACCCTTGAAAGGACTTTCACAGACTCACAGACTGCTTGGAGCTGGAAGTGACCTTTAGAGACCACTCCAGACCATCCCTTCTGCCATGGCTAGGAATATTTTTCATGAGATCAGGTTCATCAGATTCCCAATCAGCCTGACTCTGAGGACTTTCCAACCCTGCCTAGAAGTCACTGTGTGTCAGTACCACCTCTTGCCTCTCGGCAAGCAGCTGGAACTGTTGCTGAAACCAGGTAACTACATACAAGTGAGCATAAGCAAGGGCATTCTGTCAATATGTCTTTGATGTTCGCAACAGAAGCTTAATTAATGCATGTTCTAATAAATACTAACTGGAAAACTGGGCCTCTCCCTGGCCTGAGCACCTACCAGGAAAAGTGCAATCTGAAATTTTTAGACACAGTATCCTATGGAAACCAGATTTCAGCAATAGTCAAATGATCAATGTACAAAATTCTGAAATAAATATGTAAAATTCTGAAAATGGAAACCTCACATACAATTGTTTCTGTACTATTAAAGATGGCATTTCTGCTTTGTTTACAAGATCAGAAATGATCTTCAGCCATTAAAAAACAATGTTTAATCACGAGTGTGTTTATACAGCTGAAAAAGTATTTTCAACCTCCTCTTTACACTAACTACACTGAAAAATGCATGCAGGTTCCTGTTACTGCAACAATGTGGCAAGAACACAAGCTGCAGATTTAAGAAGTAGGGCTTTAAAGGAAACTGACATTTTATAAGCATATAAAACCAAAACTATAGACCCAACAGTCTGAAAGAAGATTCTAATTGATCACTAATGCATTGCAGTAATGAAGTATAAATTTTGTCTGATACAAAATACATTGTAAATACATTCTTCTAAAGAACAAGAAAAATAGAATCGAATTTGCAATCACAAGATTAAGTGAAAGTGACCTTACCGTTACCTACCTTTCCTTACAGGACAGGAGTTTAAAACCACCCAAAGGTACTAGACTTACTAAAAGGACTTCCCTAGCTCTTATAATTCCTATTCTTGAAACTAAAACCCACTGAATGGGAAATGACACAACAGGATAGTTACTTCAAGTGTTCTCAGATGTGCATATTTGCAAGGATTTCCTATCTAAAAGCAAATTTTATGCAATAACTTTCTAATCCTATCAAAAATACAAAGAATTCTTTATGCAGAAATGTAGAGGGCCAGAATTAATACTGTATTTGATTATTACTGTAAGAAAACAACTGGTTTTAAAGTAATTAAATTAGGCAACTAGCTACTTGGCAACAACAAAGCAACTTCTAGAACTCTGTTGGAGGGTCGCCCTTTTAAAATAGCGTTAATAAACAACTATAATGTTTGAAAGCTCTTATTACTTTTAGGCTTAAAAGACTTTACACATTTGTAATGATCTCTCAGTCTATTCAAAGCAAAGTATCAACTCTTACTGAAACCTAACAGAAATCATGGAACTCTCAGAAAACTAGGAAAATAATTAAGCACACTTTTTTTGAGATTTTCCAAGGAATTATTTTGACAACTACAAGGAAAATTAGAACTGCCTTGCACATACATCAGTAGGCTGTAATCATTTAAGGCTACTAAAATATATGCAGCCAACAAAACGGTTACAGTTCAAACCAGCTGTGCCCTGAAAGAATCCCTTCTCGCCTTCAATACATCTGCAAAAGGAGAACACAAAAATCTAACTGAGCAACACCCTGCTCACATTTCTCAACATCTGCAGCTCACACTGAGCTGTACACTCCAAGCAGCACCCTCAGCCTTGCTCAGCTTGTGTCTACAATCAGACATGAGAATGGCATTAAGAAGCAGCACTGTCACAGTGACACACCAAAATTGCATCATCACTGAGACACATTTATAAATACTGCCAAGCGTTGAGATAGAATTTTCACTTGTAATGATGCTAATGGGATACTGACCCACTATCGTATGAAGATAGTAATATTATCTTCTGCCAAAGTTAGATTACTTGGAATAAGTATTTGCACCAAAAAAAAAAAATAAACTAACCTCTGAAATAAAGAACACTTAATATCTGAACTGATTCACTTAATCTAAGCAGCTCTTGACATATTTTCCTTTAAAATGCTTTTACTATTTTTGAGACTGCATGATTGCCTTGATTAACCATGATTACTCATCCTTGCTAACTAACGAAACTCAGAAAAGCTTAGTAAGAACAAATCTGAATTCAAACTCTTTACAACTTCTGTCACACACTTAAGGTTGCTCTCACATTACTTCCTCTGGCATTATAAGAAAAAGAGTTGAAACCAGAGAGGTTCAGACTGAATCCAAAGAAAAACATCCTGCCCACAGGAACAGCCTGGTACTGGAGCAGGTGGCACTGAGGCTATGCAGCCTCTCTCCCACAGAGGTTTCAAGACCAGACTGTGCAAAGCACTGAGTAACTTGGTATGATCTCAGAAGTAACCCTGGCTTGGAGCAGAAAGTTGGACCAGGAAATCCGGCAGTCCCTTCCAACCTGAATTACCCGCAACCTGAAAAAGCCTTGGCTGATTTCTGGGAGTAAGGCACCTAAGCGTCTCATACACAGATTGCCCACTGAAGATGGACATGAAGACTGAATAAAGAAATCTCTATGCTTTATTATGGTCTGCTCCTAATGTTTGTATTTATTGAAGACTAGAAATAATTAATTCACTAATTTTGTTTCATTTTCTGTATTTCAAGTGAACCCAAGACTAAAACACTGCAAGTCACATACTGAAGTGATCATTACTAATGATGATGCATAAACAAGAATAAAGAACCCTTTTAGTCTTTTCTAAGATAGCACAAATCTTAAATTTTATTTCTTTTCTGGCTTTACTGCGTGGCCAGCTTTACTGGAAGCAATTAGTCTAGTGAACAAATCTAACTGAAGAATTGAACAAGTTACCTATATATCCACCAGAATATGGCAAATGAAAACTATCTTCCCTTCAACTACCTGAGCAACATGGCTATCACTATATACAATAAATTTACAGACCATCAGAAAGTCAAAATAAATTCCAAAAAGAGAAAAACAAAGGTTCTGACCTTTTCATCATTGGTAGTAGACTCTGGATGAGGTAAAGGACTATCTTGATGAGTTGTCTCTACAACCGAAGGTTCTTCAATTTTATTTCTTATAATTGGTGTTGCAAGAGGAGACAGATCTAGAGGCATCTATGAGCAACAGAACAAAACAAAATCAGTCAATGTTTAAAAAATTAAACTGAGCAAGAAAATATAAATAACTGAAGAGAAATATCAGCCCATTACAATACAGAGGTGCAGATGTTTGAAAGGTCTTGATGCAGATTCATTACCACTCAAGGCTATTTTACCAGCACCTACATGAACACTAATAGTCAGTCACACAAATGTCTTTCAACAGCAATGTCAGACTAAATATTTTCTTCTCAAGAATTAAAAACATTCCTAAAGATTTCCATTTCCAAGGGTCACAAGAAAATTATAGCTGCAGAAGGACTGTGTTACAGTTTAAAAATTACAGTTAAATTAAGATATTATCCTTTTGCATATTATTATCTCTCACGCCACAAAGCACAAAATCCTAACCACATTACCAAATTGAGAAAGTTAGTATAGACAAATTTCAAGCTTATTGCAGCTAATAATTATTGAAAAAGCAAATTTTATATTACTACATGTGTTAAATTCACCAGGACATCTGGAATGCTTTAAAGAAACTGAGGTACAAAATTACTTAAACCAATATTATAGATTTGAAAGCCCATATTCCTGTCTAGTCTACTATCCAAATACTTTTGGAAGAAATTTCCCCCAAAGAAGTTTTTCCAAATGTTTCTTTTTCAATTAAATTCCTAGTTTTCCAGTGGAATATATTACTAATAGACAAGGAAGACTGTAAGAAATGGAATCTCTTCTCATATCACAAGTGACTATGAAATATTACAGAAAATACTCAACTATCAATCCCCTAGAAAGTGTGCTATTACGGTACATTTTTCCACACTTTGCCATGATTGTTTATACATATAAATCACCCAGAGATATGGCAGGACTGTGATTTTTTCCTTGTAACACAGAGGGCAGCTTGGAAAACTAGTATCAATTAAGAAATAGACAAAATGTTTTAAATACTTTGCAATACATACAATCTTCTCCAAGACAGTGGTGAGCTATACAGAAAATACAGTCTTGGTGACTCAAAAATCAATTTTACCATATGTCATGGTCTAAAAACAGCATACAGCAACTAAAAAAAGTAAATTTATAAATCCATTATTTGATACAGGTGTTACAAAGTAAGGGTGAGGCTTGGTCAGAAGTGGATAATAATAATCCATCCTATTCACAAGTACCTCTCAAAATCTTTGAAACAAACAAAATGAAGCCACTGATTCTGCAAAACCTATATAAATAAGTATAAAACCTATTTTTAATCACTACCTATAGAAGTCAACCAGGTAATCAACTAAAGACAAAATTAGTCAAAGGGGACACTGAACAAAATTTTTTACTTGCAGAAGTATTTAAATGTTTAGGTTCCTGACCAGTTATGACTGGGAAGCAATGAAATAAATAACACTTAAATGCATGGCAAGTTCCTCACAAAAACATGACAGTTCAAGTTTTTCTAATATTTCAATCTGTACATTAAAAAATAAGTAGATCTTTATGTTGTAATCAATAGTTTCTAGGCAAAAGTGATTTCAACACATAACGAATATAATCATAACCAAATTACTGACACTTTGTAAAATTTATTCAGTACTTAATTCTCATTATCATGATGACTGATTCTTACAGTAACATCAGTATTCAAAACCAATCAAAATGATCAGTGTTCACATACTGTTGTTTTCACGTGTGTTTTTCTTTCTGCTAAGAACTCTTTACTTTTCAGATTTCTACTTTGCTTATTCAGGACCTAAGGAAATTTCAATCAAAACTAGTGGTTAACTTCAACAGATGTAGACTAGATACTTACATGATTAGGACAATGTGTCCCATTGTCAACGCTAAACATGAAAAATTAATCAGGTAAACTGACCTTCAAAAGAGTAATCACAGATTTGCATTTTCTACATACAACACATGTAAGCAGTTCACATGATTACTGGTATAGTTTAGAAGGCAATATATAAATCCAAAGTCTGCTTTTTCAATGGAATTTCTGATATAAACAAGTAGAAGCTCTGAGGAAAAAAGATGTTTTGAACATACTTTCTTAATGTCATCTTCAGAAGCCTTTTTAAACTCATTTTCAAAAGGACTTGCTAATTCATTGAATAAGCCCACTTCTTCACAGTTCTTCAAGAATCGAGTTGGTGTTGGTGTCTGATCTGAAAAGAAGTGTATAAAACCCCCACAAATTTATTTTTACAATACCATTTACAAACCTATTTGTCCTAAATAATTTTCAGAATACAAACAAACAGAAAGTGACGAGGAGGTGGCTGGGTACCCTCAAGGCTGCGATCTGCCCTGCAGGGAGGCAGCTGGCAGGCAAACTCCACCTGCTGGAGACAAGCACCCCAAGCCTGCAAACCACCAAGCCAACTCCAGCAGAGAACCACAGCATTTCTTTTGTGGCCACGAACCACAGGGAGCTATTCTCAAGTGCATAGAATGCTCCAATGAGCAACCAGAGTCTCTTTTCAAATAAAGATAAGGACTACATGAAGGCTTTAAATGAGCAAACAAATGAGAAAAGTGCACAGCTCAAAGCCAGTTTTCTTCCTTTCCTAATTTGACAACAGCAGTGATTACTTCCAAGTGCATGGAACTTCTAAAGGAAAGCATGACTCTGTGCACAAGATTGTATTGACTCCTACAATTCATCTGTATCAAGATGGAATCCTAAGACTTCTGGTATCTGGGTGACTATTCCATGAAATAGTTTCAAAAACATCTTCATATAAAATTCTTGTTAGTATATGAATTTGCCTTATTTCACTGTTATTATCAGGTCAAAATTAACTACACTTGCCACAAAGTTACTTGCATTTAAAATACTGTGTAGTGGTATGATAGTGTGGACTTACTAAGACTGGTGTCTGCAACAGTTCCTACACTGGAATGTGGCTGCACAGAGACACTCTCATGGTTTCATTTTTAAACACCTGATTATTTGAAAGGTCCCTTTTCTTGTGGTGTAATTGACAAGGAACACAGCTAGAATTTTAAAATTTGTAACTGCTAGTTTAGGAGCAATATTTTTTTATCTGCTCATTGTAACCAATTAGCAATGTACAAGAAAAAAAACCCCAGAAAATGTCTGAAAGTTTTTTTGAAGATCATTTAGGCTGCTCCACCACTGAAAAAAACCCAGACTGACTGTAACTTCAGCATACTTAGCACATGTTATGTTAATTCAAAAACTCTCGAATGTATAATGCAACCAATCATCCATTGGTGATTACCTCTGATCCTGGACAAAAGCTGTAATTACTAAGGGTATAATATGAATTCAGAGGTGGGAATAAAATATTTAGAATTTAAGCCAAAATGAAAACAAAAGATTTGCTCTATCTTCTACTATCCCATTGGAAGAATAATCACTGATTCATTCTTCTAATATCACCATGATATGTAAAAGATGCTACATATTTTAAAATTTAAGAGACAAGTAAAATTTAAGAGACAATATCAATGAATAATTAAAACTGAAATACAGTTTCATTTAGTTACAGATCCTCTTAGGAACAGTCTTTATTAGCATGTTTTTTTATTGAATGCTTATATAATTAAATCAATTATATAAGTATTGATAATTTTAAAATACTTGGATTATATATCAGATACAAATAAAAGTAACTTATAGAGAATAATACTAGCTTCAAATTCTGACACACATTATGGAAGAAAACACTGCCTAAGCACACACTGCAGACAAGCATAGTGAAGAAAATGTATCACATTCTCTTAACATGAATCTATGCATTATGTACAGAAAATGCATAAAGCATATGCCCATTCCAGCAGAAAAGTGAACAAAATTAATACAAGTATATACAAATGTATACAAACTTAATACAAGTATATATATACTTACCAGCCACGATGACACTATCATTACGAGCCGGACCAAATTTCAGTGTCATCTCATGTTTATGTTTATGGACAGCCAAATGATCCTCATTGGTAAAACGCTGCAGCAGAAGGTTTTAAGAAACAGTTGTAATTGGGAGCGTGAACACAACAAATGCCATTCCACAGAAAGTAATTTTTACAACACGTAAAACTACCATTACTATGTTAAAATACAACCCTCTAAGGCAGATATATCTTGTCCCTTGGTCAACAATACCAAGCAGAAATATTATAAAACTCAAATGATGTTCATAGTAACTAAATATACCAGTGAAATTGCAGTGTAAGTACCTGCATTCATCAAAAGTCCAAGATAACATTTCAGAGTGCTGCAGCCTCCTTCAACCATCAGCAAACAGCCGTTTGCTGTATTAATGGATCTTGACAATATCTAGTAATTGATCACCACTACTTGATTACTGCATTGTGTGTATTACAACATTAATGAGAATTGATCTGTAATCACAAACTTCACTGCATTTAACAGTGTAAAGATAAAATAAAATAAAATACTATAGCTCCTGCCCCTGACGTTTTACTACATAAAACAAGGGGAAGGTAGAACGGGCAACAGTAGAACAATGCCAGACAACTGAAATGCTGTGAATGAACTCAACCTTACCAGCACTTTAAAAACCTCTCAGGTTTGCTCATTTCATGCATACTTTCCCCAAAATTTGGGGTATATGGTATAAAAAAACAGTAGGCAGACAAACTAAGTGCTGTAAAAGAGATATTCTTACTTCCACTACTTGTTTATTTTCACTAATTTGCTATGCATCTGTAATTGTGGGTGAAGTTAGTGTTTCAATTGACATAATCTAAGAAAATGTTTCCCAAGATGCAGCTTTCCTAAAAAGAATACATTTTACACAAAACATTGAAAATCTTAATTTACTTTGTGAACATTTGAGCCCCAAATTATGTTTCTGGTTATGCCTCACTAATCTAAGTCACTCCTCATGTAACAGACTCACACCAAGAATCACCTCTCAGGAGCTAATACATAAACTGAATTCACCTCAGAGTACAGTAATTCAGAATGTTTCCATGAGAAAGGACACGTGCATGTGGAACTGTGAGGGAAATAAAAAATGCAGGATCACTATAAGACAAGGTGATTGAACAAGCAAGGGATCTTTTTTTTCCCCTAGAACTTTACTGCCGAAAGTTCCAAATGCCCGGCTCTCCAAAACTCCTGTACCCTATCACTGCTTAACCAGAAATTTCTGCATTCTGTCACATTAAGAGACTAAAGTGCACCTTTCTTGTCCTCACTAATTGGTGGAGCAGCTCTTCCAGAGGGAGGAGGATGTCCAGAGCCTGACTTCTCTCACTCTGTTCTACAGTAGGAAGCTGGCATCTGGAGAAGCCATGCCCTGGGACATGAACTTCTCTCTTCACCTTCCCTGGAACCATGGGCTGGTGTAGACCTATGATGTGCCTTCTGTGAGATTTAGTTACCAAAACTTCTAAACTGCAATGAGATTCAAATAGGATGGGGACAAACAGCTTAGGAGAAAGCAGTCCTCTTCTGTTACTTTTGATGTCTCTGAACATACTAGAAACAAGAAATCTTAGTCCTCTTCTGCTTTAAATACAGAAGACTACATTAATATAACATTAATGCTGTCATTCAACATAAAAACTAAGCTTTCAGAATAAAAATGAGATTATTTTGAATTCAAAATCCAAATAAAACAAAGTACAGAAATATAATGAAAAACATCTTGTTTAAGAAATCAATTCCATAAAAAGGCAGCAGCCATTATATTATGAAAAAAATTAGCTTATGAAATTAATTGTATACAAAGGATGCAGGGGTGTCCATCTCATGCAGCAGATAATGCAAATGCACTTATTTTCAGGTTACTAAATAAAAGTGTTAAGATGCTTCCTTTTAAGCAACCATCTCCTGAAATACTCCATAATATTTTTACCTTTCTGCTCACATTCACCCACATATATACATTAATGCTATTTACTAGAATACATTAAAACTACTACAGGAATTGAAATATATTTTGTGGCAAGCATATCGTAATAACCTTCCTATACACAACAACATACATAAAACAAACTTATGCCACTGCATATCTGCAATCATCACATCTATGAAGATTAGTGACAAGCAATCCTCACATAGAGCATCTCACCAACACTGAAATATTCTAGAAAATGCAGGTTACCTGATACAAATTAGGTTGTTTCTGGATTATTTTTCTAATGAAAGCAAGTAAAGCAGAGCTAACAAATTTTAGCACAGAAAGGATAATTTGTTTTTCTTCTATGGATAGCGTTTTGGATAAACACGTAATATGCTACAAACTCTCGATTTCCAGCAAAACATAAATACATTGTAACAATTTCATAAGCCCATTTTCTATAATCTAAAAATACATTTCACTGTTTTACTTTTATCTGGACAATGCTAATAACTTCACTTCAGACTATTACCTGGCCACATCCAGGGGCAGTACATAAAAAGGGTTTGTCATCACTCATATTCCACAGGTCGTTGTGCTACCTGTATTAAAATTAGAATGGAACAAATTTTACAAATAATGCAACAAATTATCAATACATCAACAGCCTATTTTAATATTCTATGAGCAAGAATTTCTGTCTTCTTACTATAGTAATATCCTAAATACCCACGATTCAGAGTATGGATTTCAAGCTCTGTCAGGAAGATACACAAAATCCAACACAGCTGTTTCTGAACATACACCTCAATCAGAAATCCACATGTTCACACGTAACATGAGTAATTGCAAAAAGTATCTGAAAACACAGTAAGAACAACTTGTCACTGAAATCAAATACATTGTAGTAATGATTTCATTCTCACAGTTAAAAAGAGATCAAAGCAGCAGACAACACCACACAGTCAAGGTACTGGTGCCAACAGATGAAGTCTTCATTCCTTAGCCTTTTCCAAATCCTTATTCAAAGCTCATGATAAGTTGGCATATAGCCCTTTGTGTAAACTGTTAGGAATTTAATTACAAAAACATGTACTCCAGTAATGTTTCAGCTACTTAATTATTGACAGGCTAAAAATACTTAAGAAAGAAGTAAGATATTAATGATATTTGGTGCTAATTTGCATACTCACCCCACATACTAATACACATACCTGCCAGACCTCACATATAAACCTGTTTCATAGGGCAAACGATCATATCCTCCTTTTCATGGCAATGAACTGTAACTAAAAGAAGATATTAATTACTATGAATGCTAAAAACATAATAATGAATGATTTTGTAAAGATAAATGATAAAATGTCCACTATTCACCCATGAAACACAACAGTTTTTCAAAGAAATGGTTTCTTTCAATACATCCTCTAATTAGCTGTGGCATCTGTGGCTTTGCCTTGGAGGAAATACATTCATCTTTAAATGAGTATTTGTATGGAGAACTAACAGTGTTAGTTCTGAACACTATTTAGATTGACGAAGCAAATAAAGATGAATAAAGATGTTTTTATGATTAAAGATCATAGGCAGAATAAACCCATGTCTTCCCCAGCATGCTGGTCATGTAGAGTTGCAAGGATTCTCAAATTGTCTAACCACCCTAAAAATGCACGCTTCTAGTACACATCTGAGCACAAGGCACAAGACATATCAAATAAGCATAAGCAAATAATTTCAGACTTATTACCTCAGAGATCTGTATGGAATACAGTATTTGATCCTTCTGGATGTACCTGTACAGTAAAGAAACACGGTGTGTAGACTTTTTTGGATATTTCTTCAAAGAGGAGGAGATCCCAGTGTCCTTGGTAATGTTCACCCAACAGCAAAGAAAGAAAAACATGGCATGCAGGAGATTCTAAATTGTCACTTCTAAATATGTATGTTTCAAGGAATGAGGATACTGAGCTGAGATCAAAAGTCAAGAAGAGATGAATGGCTGCCAGAAACTTTAGAGTCTTTGGCACTGATAGCTCAGGGAAACATTTACACCCCAAAGAAAGGATGCCAAAGTAAATCAGGGATGAAGACTGTTCCACTGTTCTTTGCAAAGAATTCATAACCTGTCTCAAATTTCTGAAGGAATGAAGTATTTTTTGAACTGCTCAAACTCTGAACTTGGTACTTTCACTAATAAGGAATATTAACAAGATTATGGACAATTCTGAATACTCGTGACTAAGGCTTCAGAGTAAGAAATAAGGTCCTTATCCATGACACTTTAAGAGCATATCCTTACAACGTGGAACTTCAACAGAGTTAACAGCTATTCCACTATTCTTCAGCTATGTAAAAATCTAATTTCTCTAAATGCAGGCTCAAACTAAGAGAGTTCGTCTTGTTTAGATCTCAAGAGGAATTAGTTTTTTTGAACTTGTGATCATAGGGCACTACATACTTATTTAAAGGTTACATATGCCACCATATGCCAATATACACACATGGATAAGTATTATGAGTAGACAAGTAATACCCATATCAGAAACGTCTAATGGTGGAAGAAACAATTGTGATTTGGGTTTTTTTTTAATCCAAAGCATGAAATTTTGATTAACTGCATGTAGGACATTTTTTCCACTCTGTTACTATGTCTTGTGTTCAGTCTCTGAGAGATGCAGTTTCGACCATAAAATCAACTCCCTCCATGCTGTCAGTATTTTTTGTAGGTGAGAAGATGTAAATTTTTTAGGTCCATTCATTTTCTCTTTTCAAGGAATATTACTCAATCTCGTATTCACATGTGAAGTTCTTATCTGGTTCCATGTCTTAGTTTGTGAAGCCTGTGAATTTTAAACGCCAGATATACAAGTAAAAAAAATCAATTCTTGTGAAAAAGAAAAGCAGCACCGTCCTTCTGGCAAACTTACTGGAAAAAAGTTGGAGATAAATTTATTTCCTCATCTTTGTAACATTATTTGACTGCAGGCCACATGGAATTTTGTGAGGTAATCCCTTTTAAAGAGATTCCAGATAACATCAGAGGAAAAAAAATTATGCTGAAGCACTGAAATTTTTGCACCTAAAAGAAGTTCACTCACATTCTAAGCACGACCTTGGACATTTTAAATCTCAACAGAAACTGGATCTGGCAGGATGGGAAAACAAAGGTCTCACATTCGTTAGTGCAGTCGAATCGTTAAGAACTGTATTTACCTATTACAAAGACAAATGCAAGGCTTGCACTTAGAACAAAATAACTCCAGGCAACAGTGGAGGCTGAGGGACAACTGGCTGTCAAGCAACTTTGGGATGTAACTCCTGGTGGACAAAAAAGCCAACACGATTCAGCATCATGTCACTTGTAGTACTGAAAGACAAGAGGCTACTGGGATGAATTAACAAAGGCACAGCAATGAGATGAAGGGAAGTGATTACTGTCCTTTATCTGGCACTCTAACACTACAGCTGAAGTGCCATATCCAGAGTTGAGCTCAAGACAGCTGATGATCTGGAGAGAAAACATCTGGGGCTCTATCAAAATAGTTAGGAGGCTCACATAACAAGAGGAAGCAAAGTTTGTTCAGAATGGAGAAGGAGCGCTAAGAATTTGCTTGCTGTCTTAAACTATCTAATATATTGATATAGAGAAGTCAGATCCAGACTTTTAGGTAGAGTATAGTAAAAGGATGAGATGTAACATTCACAAGACACACCAAGAAAGTTAAGAGCAAGTGTAGAGGAAGAGGAAAACACAGCATTAAAAAAAATCCCACAGTGAGGGCTTGCTGAACCCTGGAATAGGTTGCCAAGCGAGGCTGTGGAATCTCAGATTCCAAATTCAAGATTCGACTGGATAAAATTCTGTGCAATCCAACACAACGCTGAAATTTAAAGCATATCATAAAGTTATCATAGCGAGGAACAGAGGTGAACAATTGCAATGGACAATCCAAACTTGAGTAATGTTCTGACACCTTCAGAAGACTCTGTGTGGTCAAAAATCTGTTGCTGCTACAAAATACACACAAACCCATCCTTTGCCTCCTCTTTTCATTCTGGATTGCATGCTGCCTGACAGGTGTAACAAAACTAACACAGAGAAGGCAAATTTTCAGGAAAAAATGTTGGTATCTGCCACTCTAATTTCAAAGGAGTCTCTCTCTTTTGTAGTCTGACCCCTCAAAGTGAGAATATCACAGTAAGAAAGAATAATTTAGAAAACACCTTTCACTGGAAAACCAAAATAGCAAGTTACATGCCGTCTTGACAAAAATGTTACTCACCCAGCCAGATGAGAAATGTAATACATGAAGTGATAGCCCTGTCCCTAGAGGGGAATTAGAGTCACCCTGGACTGTTATCTAGGCAACAGCTAACACTTTGTCCCAGAGAAAAAAAAGACTGTTCCTGAAGGAATCCAATACAAATGTGAAACTCCAGCCTTAACTCATCTCTTCATATAAAATGAAATTCAGTGAAATGATTCTTACTACAGTCCACTGAACCACAACTTTCTTCTGTAAGCTTCAAACCATACATTCCTTTCAACAGCATAAAGAAATCCATATGTAGAATTCCAGTCATACGGTAACAGCATCAGAGCTGAACACAAGAAAAACCTGAAATAATCTTTACAGTATAATCAACTTCAGTACTAAAATCAAACTAATAATCTCACTTTTTGGTGTTTGCTCTATACTTTAAACACAGAAGTAAAATACATTCACATTATGCCTATTTAAAATGTAGCAAGCCTCTTTTATGATGTTTGGAATGTAAACGATACAGTAAACTATATAAAAAAGTATATATTTGTCTTTAAAATATATATAATATGGAGAAATAAAAATGAGTTTGCAAATAATTCACTAATATTTAAGGCAATGTGCTTATTTAAAAAATAAAAATGTCTCCATAAAATGTCACATTAATATCTATCTAAATGTGCTACAAAAATAGCTTCAACAATTACCTGCATACTTCCATAAGATTTTAATTAAACACCTTGGGTACACTTGGTGGAAGCTATTACTACATAGTCTGAGGCTTGCTTCCAAAATCTTTCAGAAGATGATTTTATAAAGAATAGAAGCCTACACTGACTTAAAGCATGTTTTGTTGGCTTCTTTAACTGGTAAAAATTCTTCTGTTTTCTCTTAATTGCCTACACACAGGAGCATGGAAAATACAACTGACATTTTGTTTCAAAATTTTTCAACTGAACATTTAAGCAGCTGTTTAAAATGTATCTATATCAATAGTCCTTGAAAAAACTTCTTCAGATTTGCTGAGGAAAGCAATTCTTCACATATATCTAGCAAAGACTCACCAGACTTGCAGCTAAAGCCTCCTTTACCTCTAGAAAGCAAGGTGTGTGTGAAAAGACATCCATGCACAGAGCTGCTCACAGGCTGCGCAGCCTTACCCTGTGATTACTTATTTTAAACACTGTAGCAATACAGAGACTGGCCTCCTGTAATATCAGGGCTGATACAAACAGCACAGAAGAAAACGGCCTGAATTGAACAAAAGAAGACAGCTATGAACACACATAACCCCACGAACAAACAAAAACCGTAAAACTTTTGAAGAACAGCATCCTTCTTCTGGCCAACATGCAAGAAGAGATGGATAGTTTCACAAGTGTGTCACCCTCCTAAACTGGATAGCCCCCAGAGGACAATCCGTCAGTCTGCAGCTACAGCAGTAGCTGATTTATCTCCTACTGCTTACATGAGCACACCCAAGCCTTGCAAGCTACACTGACCACTTGCATGTGGCTCCAACACAAGAAACATCCGTACATTCTGGTTTGAAAAAGATGGAAGTTGGACCAAAACTGCATCAGGCATTGAGACAAGCCAGAATTATAGTAGTCCATCAGCATTTGGTCTCCTCTGAGACCAAACACTACAAAGTGCTTATGTTACAGCATCACTGATGCATTTTCCTACGGATGTTTGCATTTCCTCAAGACCGACCATGTCTCGTCAACATTTCCTTTTATTTGTTACATTGCATCTCGGATTGTGCCCCTTTTACTGCATGATACAAAGCCTTACTGTATAGAGAATTATTAACTCTTACTAGACTTTTCTGTTGATCTCATCATAGTGTATAACTACTTTAGGTGATATAAGACTTTACCTTAAAGCTTCCTTTCATAACAGGAAACCGAAGCATAAAAGAACCAGGTCAAAATTTTTAACTTTTATCAACTTTTAAGAGTTTTACTCTTAAAAGAGTAAATACTTATTCAAAGTAAATTGAATGGAACATATTTGCCACAGTAAAGAATAATCTTCTCTTAATGGTGACCTGCAGAGCTGAATTCAGTGTTCTGCTTAGCTCCTTCCAAGATGCCTTTAGATGGGGGGAGGTAGCTATTTATGTTTTCTAAATTTAAACACCTCACAATTAAGAGATGGCTTTCTCATGCAACCAAACAAATAATAATAAAAAATCAAAATTAACATGGTGTCTTTATAGTTTCAGCACTTGCATACAGCATTCATATAATAAATTTTAATCACTTGCCACATTTGAGTCTATCTTTATTTCCAAAATTTTCTATACTGGTAGATTTGCAAGTTGTGATTTCAGTAAAAGTCAGAAGTTAGTAGGTAGAATACACCACTTAAGAAGTGACATAAATTTGAAAAAAAGTAATTTGTATTTTAAAAGGAAGAAAACCCCAGCATTCTACTTACCTAGAGAGACTGGAGCTCTATTTTCTGTTTCCTATAAAGGAAAAGAAGAAAGGTGAAGCAAAACCAGTGTAATTAATACTCGACCATTTCAGGGCACTTCCAGAAGTGATATGACTGTATTTGTGCAACACTGTTGAATTTGGCAGTTCTAAAAAATAAAACTGAACATTGAAGGCAATGGAGGAGATAAAACTTGAATATTTAAAACATTCCTCCTCATAATGAAAGTAGGCTTGGCAGAAAGTAACCTTGTAGATTCTGCAAGAAACAATAAACTCTAGTCCAGAATATTCAAGTTCATAAATAGCAATGAGTGGCCAACAGGAAAACAGGAGCTCCTTCTTGACATTACGCTGCTAGCACAAGGCTCAATTTTTTTTTCTTTTAAAAAGTCAAATGTTAGGCACTTTTTCCTGGTATTATAAATTAACTGCTAGTATCTGATGTCTAAAGTTAACGCCATACCTTACACAATTTGTCTAAATTCTATGAAGGCCGGCACATCTGGACAAGGAGAAAAGATGACTGACTTAACAACAGAAGAAAGGATGATTGACTTAACAAGTTCCAGTAAGAACAAGACAGCCAGTTGGACAGGTAGTCACATATACGGAAACAAAGCAATTAAACTCCTTCAGCTGCAGGAGTGTCTTCTTGCACAAGAAGATACACTTCTGGTAAACAGAGAGCACTAATGGCATAAAGAAAGGTCCTTAGGCCTAACATTTCCTCTTGGCTGAACATCGTGGCTTCTAATTCAACCCTCTGGCTTAAGTACTTTTCAGAGACACCCCTGATCTTTCTCTGACTCACTAAAAATTCAGGCTGTGTGAATACAGCTCTTGTAGACAAGCAAAATGCCAATGAACATCATAAAAGAAATATAAAGGGGTCAATATTCCTTCCATCTTCTCACAACTTGCTTACAGAGATATTAGGGCTTGCTTGCCCCAGTTCATTTATCTAGGTTTGAACATCTTCAACCTAACAAACATTAAAAATCCAACCTCATTTTTCTACGCTTGTTTCAACAAATTTAAAAAAAAAAAGCTTAACAAAAAGTTACTTGCTTTTCACATTTTCTTAGATTGCATCCTTGAAGTCTAAAATTGAATTAATTAATTAAGAATTTAATTCCAAAAATCTTTAAATGTATCAGATATCTCACTACAGGATTCCTCTTGCCCATTAAAACAGAATGACCTTTTTCTCTCCTGTAAGCACTTATTCAAATGACCATTGGATTTACCTAGGAAGGAAACAATACATTGCTTGGAATGTCTCGCTTAAGAGAAGCTCTTATCTGAAGTGAACCTAACGGAAAAGTTCCCAGGCTGAACTGAAGCTGACACTGAACAAAGCCAAAAACAGTACAGCATAAATGTGAAAAAAAGCATTTATTGCATAATAATTAAATACTGACTAATATTTTTGTCACTAATTATATCCAAAGCCTCCTTAGAGTGCATATTATATGTGAAACAAATACAGTTCAGTTATGCAGAACAATGGTAACTTGAAATCTATTCAATATTAAAAGTTAAAAGTATTGAATCACATTTGCTCCTTCCAAAACAGAAAATTCCTAATTTTTATACAGAAACTCAAGACTATGCTGAGAAACCATTATGAATGTTGATATTATAAATACCTTTAAGTTAGGAAAATTTCACAGAGGTAAAAATGTACATTTGTAAGTTTAAGTTAATTAAGAGTAGAAAAAAAAAGCTGATGACAGAAAAGGAATTTTTAGTACTAGGCAGATTCAAAATTTAATAAAACAAGAATGAAAATAATACCATAGTTCATGCTGTTCAATGTGAAAAGAAAAAAAAATAAACAAAAGTGGCATGAAAAACAATATTATTAACAAAAGTATGTATGATGAAATTTTAGATCTGAAAGCACCTTATATTAGATACTGCATAGTCTAGAAGTTTCTGGAAAAAGACCTACCAAACATATTTGTATTTCTAGAATTCAAGGTAGAACTATCAGGGTAGAAATATCAACTAGACTGTGAAAAAGATCAAAAGCTCAACTATTTGATTAAGCATTAGCATACAATGTCAGTATTGAAACATAAAATCCCAACGGATTTTTAAAAGAGCTGCTTCACTCTATGTACATATTAAGGTTTCTTATTATTTGAGAATTCTTTTGAAGCATTATATAACAACCAGTCCCTGACAAAATTATTTAGTCTTTTAACAAGACGACTCGACAATTTTGATTCTGGATTGCATAATTATAAACACTTCAGAGTTAATTCAAGTGAATGCCAAACTGGACTACAGTTTGTCCCTCTGAAATTATGTCCATTAAGAGACAGCAACCTGTTTCAGCACATGGCTGAAGAAATTCCACCTAGAACACCTGCGGAAGACCAGAACCACAAGGACTGGTCCAATCCTACCAGACCTAGCAGTCTTACGACCCAAACTTCAAAACATTTGTTGTTATTACCTCTTATCCAGCTTTATGCTCAGCAAGAAGTGTGCATGTGACATTCACTGCCATGAGCAGAATATGCCAAAAAGAAAACAACACCACTGTTTTAAAAGGTAGTAAATAAAATACGTTTCAGCCATGTTTGTGGTCACTGTTTGGAAAGTAGGGGATGATTCAGAATGTTCAAATTTCTCATTTCAGCGCAAGGAAACAGGTGACAGTATCACCACTGGAAGATAAACACCTCTGGGAGAAAGCAACAGAACGAAAAGCACGTGAGGGACATAGAGTGCATGAACAGGGCATATAAACACACTAATTGATCTCCCTCCAAGAACAGGGATGCAAAAACGCTGTAGAATGAGTAAGACTGCAGAAGCAACATGGCAGCACACATTTCCCTTAACTCTAAGCACGAGGTTACAGCTTGACATAAAACATTTGTGGCTAAAACACCTTGCAGCTATCACTAATTGCGGGTCTGTGACATGTTTTTTTCAAGTGAAAGCTTTAGAGACCTTTTATTTGACAACTCGAGAGGCATTACGCTCAATAACAGGCAAAGTCAATGAACAACTGGTCCAGGAGGTTCAGCTCCATGGCCAGATAGCAGGCGGGCCAGCACCTGGTGCAGAAAAGCTGTTCCTACCCCCCCGCCCGGCATCCCCCACACCCGCACCCTTCTCCGCACCAGCACCGGCACGGACCAAGTGCTTCTTCAGAGGCGAAGATGGATGCAGCCGGAGGCCTCCTAGGAGCAGAGACGAGGCGGAAAGGCGAGGCCTGGCTGCCCCCTCCTCCCGCCCTCCATGCCGCGGGCCGGGCCC